>NW_020769332.1:7036736-7077128 GCF_900518735.1 Pseudonaja textilis | reverse complement strand
TATTCTATTCTATTCTATTCTATTCTATTCTATTCTATTCTATTCTATATCCATTCCTATTCTATTGTCTATTCTATTCTATTGTCTATTGTCTATTGTCTATTCCTATCCTATCCTATCCTATCCTATCCTATCCTATCCTATCCTATCCTATCCTTGCCTGGCACATGTTGCAGTGAGGAATCCCTGCATGGGTGGGAGAAGGAAGCTGCAACTGGCATCAAAGGGCCTGTGTCTTTTCTGACTTTTTCCAACTTGAAATAATGTGTGCTTGTGTTGGTATGGAAACGTTCTGTGCTTCTTCCGCAAATAAGCCCCATCTTCTCCGGAGGGGATGCAATACACCGCCGTGCTCAAAAGCCTTGGACGAGGCCAAAACCTCTTCGGGAGTCACTCCTGAATCCCACCACGCAATACGAGGGGAGAATAGAGGGAGCGAGAATGCAAGCGATGGCCTGATGCAAGTCCTTCGAATCGCATTTCAGCGGGATTAAGGCAGGCAGAGAGAGGTTTTTATTTATTAATTTATTTATTTTATTTTATTTTAATTTAATTTATATGGCCGTCTATTCACCCATGGCGACTTGAGGTGGCTTACACCATGGAAAACCATATTTCCAATAAAAAACAATAAAAACTAACAAAAAAACAATCAAATAAATTATTAATTTATGAAAGTACAAATGAACAAAATCTGGAAAAAATGTTTGCTTTGATTCTTTTGCAAATCTTGCCAAGCTAGCGAAGCGGACTCTGCAAAAGTAGTCCCTGTATCTTAGGACACAGCAACCATCATAAATATGAATCCGCGGCCGAGCAGCTGAATTTGGGGATACCTCAATGGTCAGGTGTAAAAATGGTCATAAATCCCTGTTCTCAGTGCCGTTGTAATGTGGGTCACTAAATGAACTGTTTGTAAGTTTGTAACAGGGAGGTATATGCTGTGGAATTCATAGGCTGATTTAGCACAGCATGCCAGATCATTATATCTTATGGCGCAAGTCTTGGGTTCAACAATCCACAGCTTAAGAACAACGTTTTAAGCAACCATGGCAACTTTTAAGTCCTATGGACATCAACTCTCAGATTTCCCAGGCCAGCATGGTTGACTAGGGAATTCTGGGAGTTGAAGTCTACAGGTGTTACAGGTACAACCACGTAGAGAGGGCTGTAAAGTACTATGAAGCGGTATATAAGTCTAAGTGCTATTGCTAAGTGCTGTGATGACCCAAAGGGTTGTGGCACAAAGGCAACAGAGTCAGATAATCAGTAGGAGTCCCTTTATTTGTTCCAACTTTGCCCCCCCATGTCCTGGTTAACTTCTGGCTGGCAAAAAACTCTCCCAGGAACAGCCTTTGGCTGCAGAGAATCAAATCCAAAACGTGGTCAGCAAAAACTGTAAGTCCAATCAAAGCAAAATGAGGTAATTAGTCCAGCAGGGCAAGAGAAGGAATTCCAGATGTGAAGGAATAGTAGTAATTCAACATGGTTGGGAGGATGCCAGGAAAGCAGATAACAAAACTCAACACAAGATAAACTCATGTTTGTTCCTAGCAGCTGCTACACGCAGCTTGCATCTCTTTTAAACTTTCTTCCCATGTGTGGCTAGTGAAGGGAATCAGGGCCCTTTCCTCCCCCCGTAAGCCACGCAACCCACGTTGCTCTCTTCTCCTTTCCTCCCTGTGTGCCCTAGGATGAAGAAGGGGTGGGCCTGGGTCTTCCTCTGAACTCCCTCTCCCTTGTTCTACCTCTCCCCTGCTTTGCCCAGCCAGACTTTGCCCTTCTCCAGCCTCCTCCAGAGCCAACGGAGCCACACTCCCTTCTCCCTGTCGGCTGTTCGTCTTCCTCCTCAGATTCAGACTCTGACAGGGGCATGACAGTGCGATTCAAGTTCTTCAGGTTGGACACCCTTGCTCTAAAAGTGCATACCTTACTCTACACACCTCTTTTTTCAAGGTAGCTCTAAGAAAAATGGCTACTTCTGCTTGAGTTTACTCTATTTTTCCTCCTCTGAATCTTTTCCCACTGTAGAGCCATTTATTCATTCCTCAGAGCGAAAGCAACTCAACGGCTTTTAATCTGCGTACAGCCATTTAATTTTAGATGCTGTGTTTTTAAATTTGGGCAGATGTGTTTTTACAAGCACTTTTTGATCCAAATGAAAACTCCCCAAGCCTTTAAAATTTAGGAACATATATATTAAAAAAATCTCTTCAATTTTACTTTTATCGTGACTCAGTGGTTGGTGAGGCTACTTTGTCTTGAAATCCTTGATTGGCCTAAATGCATCTCTTGAAAAGGTTGTCTTCCTTTCAGGAAAGCTAATAGTACAGCTATCCGTTATTGTTTCTTGGAGTTTTCTATTTTTAATCGTTAACGGGATATGAATACGAATCACGGAATCCACGCTCAATTTTAGACATACAACAGCAGGCTGGCCTGCACAGAGGTGCATTGTTTATGAAAGCTGTAAATATCCCGAGACAGCCCTCTCCTCGTCTTTCCCCCCTGCCCCAACCACCTACCCCCCCCCTCCCCCCCCCCCCCCCCAAGAAAGCAAACAAGAGGATCTGTCTTTTGTCTGCAACCATCTGGTGCATAAAAATTTATTCAGGTTCACAGCAGTTGAGTTGGAACTCGGTACGACTGAACAGAGATGTGGGTTAAGAGGAGCCCCCCTGGGGGGGGGGGAGGAGAACGGCCCCCATCTCGCTTGGTGAAAAAATGAGAGGTTGTCGCTTGCAAAGCTGGCGGCTGAGAATTTGCTCCAGGTAGCAAATCCATAAATGCAGTGGAAGAGGAGGAGGAGTAAGAGATGGAGATATTAAAATTTACCTGGAGCTTATCTCTGGGTGCAAAGTGAGGTGGAAGGGGTACCTGAAATGTCCAGGGAATCCCAAAAGAATCCGAAATATTCCACATGCAGTGCGCCTGGGCTGTGCCACTCCCATAAGCCAGGGCTAAGGACCATTTCTTTTGAAGCTGGCTAAATGTTACAGTTGTGATCCCAGGGATGAAGGTCATAAAGCCAGACCCAGTCCAGGCCACTTCCTAGTCCAAGGGGTAAACATTTGAGGACTCCCCCCTGATTTTTTAAAAAAAATGCTCTCCAGGGGAAGCTCCGAGCTCTCCCCCAATATGCTAGCTTTCCAGGTGTGGAGAGTCTCTTCCTTGTTGGTGTTTGGTGAATATTTAACGCCTTGTTTCATGGTCCGTACCTGCTTCTATTTCTGCTCATCAGAACCAAAGACCTTGATTAGGTTTTTTTAAAAAAAGCATTAAGATTAGGATTTTCTCAAAAGCAGGCTTGAAGGCTTCTGTGTGTTTTCTCCCATTTTTTTTCTCCAATGATTCCATGACGTATTGGGTGAACAATGGTTTTAAACCAGAGGCGTCCAACTTTGGCTGGTTGAAGACTTGTGGACTTGCCGTGCTGGCTGGGGACTTCTGGAAGTTAAAGTCCACCAGCCAATTCTCGGAGTTGAAGTCCACAAGTGACCACAACTGATCCAATTGACCCAAGTTGGACTTTCAGTCCTAGAATTGACTGGTGGACTTCAACTTCCAGAATTCCCCAGCCAGCACTGCTGACTGGGGAATTCTGGGAGTTGAAATCCACAAGTCCTCAACTGGCCAAGGTTGGATACACAGACTTTCCAGCTGCTGGTTTTATGAAAAAGTTTAGTTTGTTTAAAAAAAAAAGGACCAAAAACGCAAACCAGAATTCCCAAAACATATGTCGGCTGCATCCTATCCCAAGCCCTTGATGCAACTGCCCGAATTAAGGATTCCTGTAGAGAGGGGGGAAAGGATTTAAAAACAGTGCCGGGGAAATAACTTGTTTAAAGTTACTTAGAAAAACACGAGGTCAAGAATGGGAGCTGAATACTGACGGGGAGTTATTTCCTTGGCAATTGATTTGAGACCCAATAACAGAGCTTCTCTTCAGTACGTTAATCTACCTTAAAAAATAATCTTATCAGGAAATGTGAATATTATACCTAGGGTATAAGAGATGCAATTAGCTTGCAGAGTTTTTGATTTATTTCAGTTCATAGACTTGGTGGCGGAGGTCACAACTGTGGACGAGTGGGTGCCTTCTGCTCCTCCACGTGGTCTGCTGCGTCCTTTAATACAGGAGTCCCGAACCCACCAGGCCACAGCCTCATCCCAGGTCTAGAACCATTTAGAACCGGGCTGAGGAAGCGGCAGGTGAGTTCCACGCTCATGTGGAGCCATTCCCCAATTCCCCCCTCCGCCCCACAAAGCTGGAATGATTGGCAAACTCAAGTTTTAAAACAGCCCCTGCATTTCTGGCCTGCAGAAGTAATCTAATGTGGGGATAACAACACAGCCCCAATAAAGTAGGGGTTGCCATCCTAAAGCCAACAACGTTCTGGCTGAAGATGGGGAGCCCCAGGTTGCAAGCACAGAGAAGGAACTCAGAAGAAAACCCCAACCTGTGTCTCACACACACACACAAAAAAGGACCAATCGTGAAGGGTGCCAGAACTGCAAAGTAAAAAAAAAAAAAACCACCCAAACTTTCCTTTTTAGAATTCCTTTCTGAGATTGTTTATGGGACGGGATAAAATCTGGGTTTTTTTTTTCCCCTTTCTACCTCTTGAGCTGTGAACGTAGCTCAGTTTGGGAGCCAAAGATAAAAGAGTTAAAAAGTTTGGAAGATGGCCCTGAGAGGGAGCCCTCGCCTGCTAGACCACCCTGGCCGAGATCCATCGGTAGAGGGGGCTCTTTGAGACCCCCTCCCCTCAAGCCAAAATCTAAAATATAGGAAGAACGTGCAGATTATCGGTTTCCTGGAACATGGGAAAAAGAAGTGGGAAGGGAAAAAGAAACCACACCCCATCACCTATGACTTTTCCACGTGCTGCATTGCTGAATATAGGAAGATGGGCGGCTCCTATAATGGATCCAAGAATATTTGTGGAGGGAGGCAGGTCCTAGTTGCTTCCTCAACTGGCTCTCCAGTTCCCGGAGTAGACAACCTCCCAGGACCTCCTGAACTAGTGAGTGCGAGTGATAGACAGAAGTTTCCAAGCTGCCCCAGAAAACCACACTGGTGCCTTACCATGGGTGTGCAACGAGTCGTGTCCGTGTCAAGAGCGAGAAGTTCAATCTCAGTTCTCCATCCTTCCACCTCCACGGAGGTTCCTCTGTTCTGTGTTTGAGTCACCCCGCCCCAGGAAGACGACCCGGGTGAAATTCCTTCTTAGAAAAAGGGTTCACAAAGTCCCAGAAACCCCAAGAGGAGCCCCAAGACGTCCTTCCAAGCAGGAGATGAAGCAGAAGGTCCAAACAGAGACAACCCCAGAGGGACAAGAGTCTCAGCTTTCCCCAAGACACGTCTATTTTAAAAACATTTACTGGACCGCAGGAGCTTCAGCTTCTGACGAACAGCCAAAAGAGGTTAAAAAAAAAAAACCAAAAACTGCGGGGAAGCTAAGATATTTGTAGGAGCTGAGAGGCCCAGAAGATATCTGATGCTATGGCTTGCAGGATTGGGGGCATTCCCTGAGTGAGAAAAATGCAAATCTTGCCCATGCCAGTTAGGTGACTGCGATGATATCGGAGGATGCTGGTGCAACGGTGGTCATCCACTCCCGTCTGCAACGCCCACCTACCCCTCTGTTGGGAGAAGCCAGGGGGGTAGAACAACGTCCTTCAGATCTCCTTCTGTCTTCCCCTTGCACACTTCTTTGGGGTTTTTGCAAAGTGCTTGGGGGGCAAAGGACGCTGGTTTCCTGGACACGTGGAAAAAAATAATAACCTTAGAGCAAGGGAGGAGGAGAGAGAGAGATCCCTATGTCCTTGCCATGCCCTATTTGTTCTTTATCATTGCTTTGTAGAGACTGATTCCCACAATGGTGGCCACCGCAGCTCCCAAGGCAATCCGGATCCAGAAGGACGAAGTGCCCAACTCGATGTCGTTCAGGTGCCTACAAGAGAAAAGTGTAGCAGATGTGGCTTGAGCAATGACATCTTCCCCATCCTGTGCATTTGACAGCCAAGGTCACAATTAAGGAGCTTGTCTGTTGTCAAGAGTTCCAACAAACCAACTCCAACCCAATAAACCCAAAGGCAAGCATTTCCTCAAAGTTCCCTTTATTATTAGAGGCTAGGCTCGATACCGGTGCTTCGCTATGAAGCTATGTGGTCAGGCTTCGTTTTGGGGGAGGAAAATAAGGGGGGAAATTCTGTCTCTGCCTACCAGCATTGATTGGTATTCATCTGGCTCGCGTCCTGTCGGTGTGTGAGAGAGTTGAAGGCTGTTTGGAAACTGAAAGAATGTTTACTGTGTGAGCAAGGGGACAGCAAGGAGCCTGGGCGTGGCTTAGCTCAACTGATCTATACTAAAGCTGCTTGGTGCTCTGAAACTGAAACTCTTCTCCTCTGCTGGTGTTTTGCATTTGGAACAGATTTTTTTTCCAAATTGGGGAGGGGGAGTAGGACTCCTTAGCACCAGGGAGAGCATTAAGACTTGATAGCCCTGGGTAAACCTGTCCTCCCATGAATTTATCTTATCCCACTTTTAAGGGCAACCAACTTTCAAAGACAGCAAATGTCCACGTTTTGGATAGAAAGGAGCAACTGAATTTGAAAGAAGGGCAAAAGAATCCATCTATGTTAGATTCGAACAGCCCTCTCTCAACAGGGAAGGGGAAATACGACACAATCCTATTTCCAGTTTGCAACACGGCACTTCCAAGAAGATTCCACACCGATTGCACCCCGATTCAGGGCATAAAATAACCCCCTAAGTAGCCTCCACGGCTCTCAGAGAGAGTACTAACAACCAGATGACTGCAAAAAACAGCAATAACAACAACCCACAGTCCTTCCTAGCAGAACCTATCCTACCATTTTCCCCACCATCAGAACTGACCATGATTCTTGTATGAGAAGTGAAACTTTTTCTTCCTCGAGGAAAAATAGTTGAGTTGCCTTTTGAAGAAAATAAACAAATAAGCAAAGCTTTGAGGCAACCAAGTTAAGTGGTAAAGAGGTGACCCGCTGCCCTTGGCAAGAAGATCCATCCCATCAACGGAAAAGCGCCGTTCTTGCAGATCTTTGCCTCCAAGGGCTTCCAGAATTTCATTCCTTTCCAAGGCTTTACAACTATTCAGGTCGGTGTCCTGATATACGAGGCTTAATGGCCCTCAGCCCACAGGGCCTTCAAAGAAGAGGACCAGACAAAGGCAGAGAGGACGAGGAAGACTTGGTCCACTGGATGTGAATGGGAAATGAGAGCTAAATAGAGCGATTTGTATCTGGAGGCGGTGCATCCTCTCAATAAGAACACTGCGGTGGCTCGGTGGCGAAGACGCTGAGCTTGTCGATCAGAGAGGTCGGCAGTTCAAATCCCCAGCGCCGTGTGTAACGGAGTGAGCTCCTGTTATTAGTCATCCCAGCTTCTGCCAAACTAGAAGTTCGAAAGCACCTAAAGAATGCAAATAGAAAAATAGGGACCCCTTTGGTGGGAAGGGAACGGCGTTCCTCTGTGTGCCTTTGGCATTTAGTCCAGCTGGCCGCATGACCACGGAGACGTCTCCGGACAGCGCTGGCTCTTCTTCGGCTTTGTAATGGAGATGAGCACGGCCCCCTAGAGCTGGGAACAACTAGCCCTCATGTGCAAGGGGAACCTTTACCTTAATCACGTGAAATGGGAAAGGATGGCTTCGTTGTCTCGCCGGCTGACATTTCGCCGGATGGCACGGCCATTTGGCCTGCCAGCAACGCTCTTCCTCTCTTCAGGGTCTGGAGGAGAGTGTTCTGACCTCGGCTTGTTCCCAAGATCGTGAAGCGGACTCCTCGTCCCGATAAAACACCAGCAGTTTGGCAGTTCGAATCTTACCAGGGTCAAGGTTGACTCAGCCTTCCCAGGTGGGTCAAATGAGGGCCCAGATTGTTGGGGAGCTGACTCTGCAAACCACTTAGAGGGGGCTGTGAAGCACTGTGAAGTCTAAGTGCCACTGCCACTGCCATTGGCCTCTCTCTCTTCTGCTCTTATTCCCTTTCTCATTCTCCTTCCTGGTGGCACAGTGGTTAAAAATGCAATATTGCAGGCTGCAGACTCTGCCAACTCCCAGCAGTTCGATCTTGACCGGCTCCAGGTTGACTCGGCCTTCCGTCCTTCTGAAGTGGGTAAAATGAGGACCCAGATTATTGGGATCAATAGGCTCATTCTGTAAACTGCTTAGAGGGGGCTGGAAAGCACTGTGAAGCGGTATATAAGTCTAAGGGCTACTGCTATTGTCCTTTCCTTTCCTTTCCTTTCCTTTCCTTTCCTTTCCTTTCCTTTCCTTTCCTTTCCTTTCCTCTCCTCTCCCTTCCCTTTCCTTTCTTTCCATGGTGTGCAGTGGATAGAATTTAGCATTGCAGACTAAGTCTGCCCCACTGCCAGGAGTTTGATCCTAACCGGCTCAAGGTTGACTCAGCCTTCCCTCCTTCCGAAGTGGGTAAAATGAGGGCCCAGATTATTGGGGTCAATAGGCTGATTCTGTAAACCGCTTAGAGGGGGCTGCAAAGCACCGTGAAGCGGTATATAAGTCTAAGGGCTCCTCCTCTTGCTACTCCTCTGTCAGAGACGGGCCCCAGTGCCTTAGCCTAGCTTTGCTTTTACAGGTGAATGCATTTGCGCTGCGATGCCAGCTGCTGTTGACGCCAATCCCAGAACGGGGCTTCACACTCACGCAGGCAATGCTGCATTCTGCTTGAAGCTTTAACTGCAAAGGGTGAAGAATGAATATGGCCCCAGAAAGCAGCCGTGGGTCCTAAATCAAGAGGATGGAAAGGAAAGGCAGAACAAAACAAAAAAAGTGAGCCAGGGCTTGAAGGAATGAAAAATGGGTTGGGGAAGAAGAAAGAGGAGAGAGGAGAGGAATGAAAATCAAGAGGAGGGGAAGGCGAAGCCCTCAAATTCAGTACTTGAGCCAAAGGTGCTCTTTATTTTTTATTTTCTTTTTTCTGGAGGCAACTGGGTTTTGTTTTTTTCTTTTGAAGACGTTTTGCTTCTCATCCAAGAAGCTTCTTCAGCTCTGACTGGATGGTGGGGAATAGAAGGGTTTATACTCCTTGCAGACAGCTGGTCATTTGCATCCTTTGAGAGGGTCGTTGAGGCCACTTGGAGGTTTGCCTGTGTCCTCAGGGTCACCTGGGTTAGTGCTCCTGGTTCCTGCAGCCTGCAACTTTTTCCTCTGGAAATCCATTCCTGCTCCCACACCATTCCAAGGTTGTTTATCCCAAATTCCACAGCTAAAAGTCTGTCGAGATTCTCAGTCATCCAGATCATGGTTATAAAGGTGCTTTTTTTCAGGAGGCAACTGGACTTTCTGGTTTTGTTTTTGAAGACGTTTCGCTTCTCATCCAAGAAGCTTCTTCAACTCTGACAGATATCCTGAAGAAGAAGCAGAAGAAGCTTCTTGGATGAGAAGCAAAACGTCTTCAAAAGAAAAAAAACAAAAAAAACAAGGAAGTCCAGTTGCCTCCAGAAAAAGCACCTTTGGGACAAACCATGACCTGGAGGGCTGAGAATCTCTACTGACTTTCAGGTAGTCCTTGGCTTACAACAATTCATTTAGTGACCGTCCGAAGTTACAAGGGCGCTGAAAAAAGTGACGCATGACCGCTTTTCACACTTACGACGGTGGCACCATCCCCATGGCCAGTGATCAGTATTCAGAGGCAACTGATTCGTGTTTAAGACGGTCCTGGGGTCATGTGATTTTTTTTGGTGACTTTCGTACCATCCAAGTCCCTGGGGAAGCCAGATTCATCTAACAACCGTGTCACTAAGAATGACAGCGCTCCACTTAACAACGGTGGCAAGAAAGGTCGTAAACCGGGACACACATTCACTTCCTCGATGCCTCCCTGAGCAGCAGGAAGGTCGGGCTCAATGGCTAGTCGTAAGTCGAGGACTGCCTGTATCCTCTTTATGGATGAGCGTGCTTTCTTTTGGCATCTGGCAGACCTATCGCCCGAGTCGTGATATGTTTCCACAATAGGATATGCTGAGCATTAAAGGAACCGGAGATAAAATTAGATCCTTCTAAAGGAATGTCTGTTATCAATCACCCCCTCTCCTTTTCTCCCTCACTATAAATTCCTCTTTTAACACACGGACTTTCTTCCCTCCACTCACTCTCTCTCTCTCTCTCTCTCTCTCTCTCTCTCTCTCTCTCTCTCTCTCTCTCTCTCTCTCTCTCCAGGATGTATTTGAATGATTAAAAACTGGAACAGAAGGAGAGCAAGATCCGAATACAAGAGCTCAGATCAAGCCATCCTTGGTGCCTTTGTTGATTTTAATGGAATATAAATAATGGATTCTCCACCCCTACAGAGAAAGAGAGAGAGAGAGAGAGAGAGAGAAAGAGAGAGAGAGAGAGAGAGAGAGAGAAAGAGAGAGAGAGAGAGGGAGAAGGGGAGAGAGAAAGGGAGAGAGGGAACAAGAGAGAGGTTGGGTTTTTTTTTTCCTTTTGACAAGATTTTGAAAGAGGTTTCCTATCGCTTCTTTCCTACGGCGGAGAGAGAATGACTGACCACCCCCAAGACACTCAGTTGGCTTCGGGCCTCGGACTAGAACTCCCACTTTTCCTGGTTTCTAGTTTGTGGCTTAATCTCTACACCAATGTTCCTCAGTTCTCCTGGTTGAGGAATTGTGGGAGTCGAAGTATCTCAAATAGCAATAGCACTTAAGACTTTATGTACCACTTTGTAGTGCTTTCCAGCCCTCTCTACGCGGTTACAGAGTCAGCCTCTTGCCCCCAACAATCTGGGTCCTCATTTTACACACCTCGGAAGGACGGAAGGCTGAGTCAACCTGGAGCCAGTCAGGATTGAACTGCTGGCAGTCAGCAGAGTCAGCCTGCAATGCTACACTCTAACCACTGCGCCACCATGGCTCAATAGAATGACACCAGCCAGGGCACAGAACAACTCAAAGAAGCAGTGCAAGATCAGAAGATGTGGAGAGAGGCCCACAGAGCAGGAAGCTGACAGTCAGCAGAAGCAGCCTGCAGTAGTGCACTCTAACCACTGCACCATTGTGGCAAATGTTGCCAAGGTTGACCCAAAGGTTTTTTCCCCCCAAGAAGGGGAGGGGGGGAAGAGAGAGAGAGAGAGAGAGAGAGAAGGGGAGAGAGAAAGGGAGAGAGGGAACAAGAGAGAGAACGAGAGAGAGAACAAGAGAGAATGAGAAAACCAGAGAGAATGAGAGAGAGAGAGAGAGAGAGATGGTTATCAGCACTTAGCAGAGCCCTGGTAGTGCAGTGGTTGAAATGCAGAACTAACTTCCTTCCTTCCTTCCTTCCTTGGTATGCAGTGGTTAGAATGCAGTATTGTAGGCTAACACTGCCAACTGCCAGAGGTTCGATCCTGATGGGGCTCAGGGTTGACTCAGCTTTCCTTCCTTCCGAGGTTGGTAAAGCGAGGACCCAAATTTTTTGGGCCAAATATGTTGAACTCTGTAAACCGCTTAGAGAGGGCTGGAAAGCACTGTGAAGCGGTATGTAAGTCTAAAGGCTATTGCTATTTGCACCAATCTTCCATTGTAGACGTATCTCTTGGTGTGCGTTTTGTCTGTGTTCGGAACGAAGGAAGAAAACACTTACGGAAACGTGGCGGCCGTGGCTAGTTTGGTGTAGACGGCGGTGTTGAGGAGTTCCTGGCTGACGCAGGAGAAGTAAAACGGGGGCTGCAAACGGTGTTTGTAGCAGAACTCAGCTGGCGAGAAGCCGTGCGGAAGGGACGTTTCCGGCAGGTCCGTTTTGGAAGCCACAAAGAGACAAGGGATCTGGCTGTCCAGGTAGTGTTGCTGTGGAAGGCAAGGAAGAACAGGCGGTGGTAGTTATTGACTGCATGGGCCTATCGTACATGTAGTCCTCGAGTTACGACCACAATGGAGTCCAACACAGCTGTGGGTTGCTGACCCCTGGGTTAGTTGTAGGAGAGGGAATCCAACTTTTAGCAAAGACTTTTAGAAGAACCCCCTCTGGGAAGAGCCGTTGCAGTCAAATTTTCCGTTTTTGATGTTTATTTATTAAGCAATCAATCCTTCAAATATCATCCCCCGTTTTTATTGCAGTTATCGATCAGCACAAAGCAAATCACAAAGCTGAAATTAACTATGGATGGAAAAGCTAGACAGGGAGGCTTAAAAGAAATTAAAGGGATGCATCCAGGGAATATTAACTAAGAAAAGAGTAATAGGACTAGAAATTGTTAAGACAAAGGAGTCGGGATAATATAAGGATTATTTTCGAGAGCCAAATTAAAAAGTTAGGGTAGGTGCCACCAAACAACAGCAGTGAAAAGAGGAGATTCAGATTGTGACTTCAGTTAGGAGGAAGCCTCAGATAATAACCAAGTTTCCTAAAACATTTCTCTTTCCTTTACTTCTTTTATACATGGAAACTCTGGGTTAATTTTTTTTTTCCAAATTAAATTTGCAGGCAGCAGTAAGAAAGCTCCACAGATGGGGTGGAGAGGAGAAAGGAGGAAAAAGGATGAACTTTCAAAGATAGCTGTCTCTCTCTTCTCTTTCTCATCTTTTTCTCTTTCTTTCCTCTCTCCTCTCTTCTATTATCTCTCTTTCTCTCTCGCTATTATCTTATCTATCTATCTATCTATCTATCTATCTATCTATCTATCTATCTATCTATCTATCTATCTATCTATCTATAAACAAGCTCTATCTATATCTACAATCTATTATCTCTAATATCCACCTATTTTCTCTAATATTTATCTATCTGTCTATCTGTCTGTCTTTCCATCTATCCATCCATACATCCATCCATCCATCTACCCACCCACCCACCCACCTACCTAGCTACCATATTTAAGAACTGCCAATCATCCTCAGGACAGACTCTGAGTGATGTACAATAAAGAATTAGAAGTATAAAAACATTTCAGAAAATTTAAGAGACAAGAAAACTTAAAATTAATTAAATTTTAGCATCAAACTTTGGAGACCTACTGCTTCTGAAGCCAGCCAAGCAGAAAAGCTCACCTTATAAATATTAGCACAGTAATTAAAAGACTTGAGGTCTGTCACGTCATACAAGAAGCAGGCAACATCACACGTTGCGTCAAAGGTCTTTGCAAATTCCACATCGGCCTCAATCTCATGCAGCTGTAGAGAAATGCAGAAGAGATTCATATTCTTTCTCAACTAAATGCCCACCCAATGCATCAGGGATTTTTTTAAAAAATGAATGAATAGATCACACTTACAATTAAATACTTTTCCTGTCCATTGACCAGCACGGTATTAATTGAATAGGATGATTTGTTTTCTTCAGATTCACTTTGGACCTGAAACAGGGAGGGAGTGAAGAAGGAAGGATGTTTTGAGGTAAAAGAAAGAAGGAAGATTGATTTTGAGGTAAAAGAAATATCGATTTGGGGGTAAAAGAAAGAAGGAAGATTGATTTTGAGGTAAAAGGAAGGGAGGAGGAAGATTGATTTTGATGAGGAAGGTAGGTTGATTTTTATATAAAAGAAAGAAGATTGATTTTGATGTAAAAGGGAGGGAAGGAACGAAGGGAGGGAGCAAGGAAGGGAAAAAAAGGAAGGAAATTGATGACTGCTTATTGCGTCCAACCTGATACTGTCTAGATGCTTGGGAATGCCACTTCAACAATCATGAAAATTGAAAATCCTTGGACTTTTAGTTTTAGTAGTCCAGAAACACCCCACTCCTTCATATTTAGCAGAAGAAGGGACAAGCTGCATTCCGGAAGCCTAGAATGATCTAAAGAAAAGTGGGCTTCAAACTTAAACATCCTAAGACATCACCGCCCCTCAGATTCCAAAGACTGGCATGTGGAAAAAGCCAGTGGGGCAATGGCTGTGGTTGAGACAATGGGCTAGGAATGGGAAGGACCAGGTTCACATCCACCTGCCATCTAGCAAGCTAGGGTGGCAGGAAGGTGGTATAAGAGCCGTGGTGATGCAGTGGCTAGAGTGTAGTACTGCAGGCTGTTTCTGCTGCCTGCTGGCTGCCTGCAGTTTGGCAGTTTGAATCCCACCGGGCTCAAGGTTGACTCGGCCTTCCATCCTTCCGAGGCGGATAAAATGAGGACCCAGATTGTTGGGGGAAAGGGGCTGACTCTGTAAAACACTTAAGAGAGGGCTGGAAAGCACCACGAAGCAGTATAGAAGTCTAGTCCTCTTGCTAATTACTGTAGTTGATTGGATGTCGCATTAGGAGCCCTGGTGGCGCAGTGGTTAGAATGTGGTACTGCAGGCTGCCCAGAGTCTGGAGTTCAGTCCTGACTGATTCAAGGTTGACTCAGACTTCCATCTTTCTGAGTCCGGTAAAACGAGGACCCAGATCATTGGGGGCAATAGGCTGACTCTAAACTGCTGAGAGAGGGCTGTAAAACACCGTGAAGCGCTATATAAGTCTAAGGGAAATTGCCATATCATCTGCCAGAAATACCTAGGTCAGTTTTTCTCAACCTGGACAACTTTAAGATGTGTGGACTTCAACTCCCAGAATCCCCCAGCCCAGCCACGAAACCCTGACTTAGGGCCTCTTGAGATCAACCATCAAGGTTCACCTTGATTCATCTGAACTGAAATGTATGCTTCGTTTTGATCTAAGCGGGAGATTAAATTCACCCAGGACTTACCACCACATTCTTCCCTAGAAAGGCCTGCAGGAAAGCAGACTTGCCGGATCCCTGAGACCCAATCACTTTGCACAGGAAGACATTCCGGTGAGTCTGGCCTTTCTCCAAGTCAATCTTTTTTTCCCGGGTGACTGGAACAAAAGGGAGAGAGGTGGATGAGGAAGGATACTGAAGGAAGAGGCCTTCTCTTCCTGCATCCCTAACGCCTTGGCGCCTTTGTCAGCGTTCCAACCAACCAACTCCAAACCAATAAACCTCCGAGACAAGCGTTTCTTCAAAGGTCCATTTTAGTGGTACATCTGGGAAAACCCGAATCGGAGAGTTCCGGGTTTTCCCTTCCCAAAAGAAAATCAAAGTTCCATCCCCCGCGTCCATCAGTCCATCACATCAAACCTTTGTCCCCACTGGAGACATCCCTCCCTTCCAGGTCACTCCCCTCCAGGTGCAGGGCAACATGTCCTTGACTCTCTGAGAAAGAATGTTGTTTGGTCTAATCTTCTACCTCTCTGTGAAATCCCTCCTCCCAAATTCCAAGGCACTTAAATGTGGCAGCTTCAAAGCTTCTAAGTAAAATATGGCTTCTAAGGCTGACAAACATATTTCAATGCAATACATGTAGTTTTTGACGACTTACAACAGTTCCTTTAGTGACCGTTCCAAGTTCAAGGTTGACGCAGCCTTCCGTCCTTCCAAGGCGGGGAAAATGTGGACCCGGATTGTTGGGGGCAAGAGGCTGACTCTTGAAACCACTTAGAGCGGGCTGGAAAGCACCGCACTATGAAATCCCCTCTCCCAAATTCCCAGACACTGAATGTGGCAGCCTCGAAGTGAAATACGGCTTCCAAGCCCGACAGCGTTTTTTTTGCAGGAAGCAAGAAGGAGGCGAGTTTAATTCCAGGCAGTGGATTCGTTCTGGAGGTTTAGGCCAAGTCTGGGAGGGGTGGCTGAGTCTCCAGTTCCCCCACGCTATAGGTCAGTGATGGCGGACCTTTTAGTTGTGGTGTACCGAAAGCGAGTGCCTGCTGACACTCACAATGCAATGTGTCCTGCCACACACACACCCCCGCGTTTGCGTGCGCAACCTCCCCCACTTACCTGCACTGCACGCACCTCTAACCTGATTTTCAGCCCATTTGAGGCCTTTTTCAGACTCCTGGAGGCTCAAGGGAAGCCTCTACACCCTTTAGAAGCCGAAAAGCAGGCCTCCAAATACTGGAAGTGACGAACCGGAAGTACCGAAATGATGAAACGGGCCTGTTTTTCGGCCTCCAAAGGCTGCAGAGGCTTCCCTTGAGCCTCTGGGAGGCCGAAAAAGGTCTCATAACGGGCTGAAAACCAGCTGGGAGGCGCATGGATGCACAGTGCAGGTAAGTTTGGCTGTGGCTTGCATGCCCACGCATGCCACTTGTGGCACACGTGCCATATGTTCACCATCACGGCTATAGGCAGTCCTCAACTTACGACAACAGGGTGGGGCAGAATTTCGACTGCCCAAGCGAGGTGTTTAAAAGAGTTGTGCCTGATTTTTATGACCTTTCTGCCACGGTTGTGAAGCGAGATCGCTGCAGTTTGTTAAGCAAACCACACGGTCGTTAAGTGAATCCAGCTTCCCCTGAATTGACTTGGCTTTGTTGGAAGCTGGCTGGGAGGTTGCAAATGGGGATCACTTGACCCCAGAGACCCTGCAACCCTCGTAAATATGTGTCCGCTGCCGTGTCCAAATTCTGATCATATGACCATGTGGGAATGCTGCTGAATGGTCGTAACCGCAAGGACCAGTTGTAAGTCACCTTTTTCAGAGCTCTTGTAACTTTGAACAGCTATTGTAGGGTGGTTGAACACGTAGTTCAACTTAAGACTCCAACTGAGCCCAAATTTTCTGTTGCTAAGCGAGACAGTCATTAAGTGAATTTTGCCCCTTTCTTGCCACTGTTGTTAAGTGAATCACTGCAATTGCTAAGTTAGTAACATGGCTGTTAAGTGAGTCAGGCTTTCCCCATTGGCTTTGCTTGCCAGAAGGTGGCAAAAGCAGATCAAATGATTCCGAAAAACTGCAACCGTCATAAATATAAAATAGTTCCAAGCATCTGAATTTTGATCATTTTTTAAAAATTGATTTTCTATTAAATAGATTTCTTAGTGTTTAATAAACACCCTGTTGTCAGGGTATTTAGTTTTCTTAAAAATACAAATTTGCATTCTTAATCTCCACCCCATTTTTCTCACCATGGGTCAAATAAACTCCACGTTTGATAATATTCTACATCCTCTTTCCGTTTCATTTTCAGTGGCATTGAATTTTGATCTCGTGATGCTGCAACGGTCGTAAAGGTGAAAAACAGTCACAAGTCACTTTTTTCCAGTGCCGCTGTAACTTGGAACGGTCATTAAACGAACTCATCAAGTGGAGGGCTATCTGTGACTTGGAGAACTAACTCCGCACCTGAGTTCAGAAAAGAGGAGAGGGTTCGGCAGGCGATTTACCTGTGATGGCGTAAATCTGAGAGTCCTGCTGAGAGAAGATGGGATACCCCAGGTAGCCCAAGTGTTCCAAGCAGCGACGGATGTCCAGGTACGCAACCAGCCTGGGGGGAAAAAAATCCAAGCACAGAAAAAAAAAAAAAGAAGCACACCTGTTATAGGACCAAGCCACCCAAGGGCAGGGCAGGCAAAGTGGTCTGACGGGAGGCAGAGAGAGGCTGCGCTTACGTCCACTGGCAGAGGAATCCATGCAGGGAAAGCAGGCCGTTATCTGTGGTGCATACCGTGTGGTAGAGCTCAGGTCCCCAGGGGATGTAGGGGAACACACCAAAGAAGTTCTGCAGCTCGGCAGGCGAGAGGGCGCCGTCATGATCCTACAAGCCCAGAGGAAAGAAACAGGCCCTGAGAGGCGGACAACAAGGCCACCAGGCCTAGAGCAGCCCGAGAAAGCCCTCTGCTTCTTCGGTCACTTCAGCTACAAGGTCTGCAGGATGATGAGTCCTCGCCCTTAGCTTCTCCCTTGCTACAGACAACAAGACCACTATGCCCACAGCAGCCCTTCTTCGGTAACTCCAGCTACCCAAATGATCAGGGTGCTGTGGCCCTTGTTCTTAACATCTGGCATAGTTTTGGCCGGAGTAGTCAGATCAAAAGCTGCACGGAGGGCTCTTCCTGCCTTGAGTCAAATTTTGGAGAAAGATGTTGAGACTCTACAACAGGGGTTCCCAACCGGGGGTGCGAGACGATAATCCAGGGGGTGCGAGAAAAGTCCAGGTAAATAATAGGATACTGGCTATATGTTGGCATTTTTATTTATTATGCAATGGATTGACTTTGTTTTCATTTTAGGGTTAAGTACCGTTATTTAGTGGCCGTCACATACATAGCTGAAAAGATTCAACCCTACCGTATATTTAACGCGTTCAGTAGTTCCTAAAAGTCTAAATTTCAGAGGGTGCGAGGTTCGAGTGAAATTTCTTTAGGGGTGCGGGGCGAAAAAAAGGTTAGGAACCACTGCTTTAGAAAGAGTGCAGAGAAGAGCAACAAAGAGGATTAGGGGACTGGAGGCTAAAACATATAAAAGAATGGTTGCTGGAACGGAGTATGTCCAGTTTGATAAAAGAGGTTGGAACAGAAATTTTCACAAACTGGCCTTCATAGCCTGTCTCTCCTGCCAATCGCCCCATGGGTCAGTGCTGCTTTCCATCACCAACCGAGAACTAAAGAGGTCTACTTCTTTCTTTCTGGGCAAGATGGCCTCGAGAGAGGGACCAGTTTAACGCCGTATCCAAAGGAACACGACAGCTTTGCTTCCCTTTTTCCTGTCAAATTGATGTTGTTTCTTCTCCCAACCAAGGAAACTTTCGGATTGACGTTTATATTTCTTCTACGGGCCTTTTTTCTCCTTCCATTCTTCCAAAATTCTTATTTCCATATCGCTCATCATTTGAACTTAGATACAGGCCACAATGACCTGTCTTGGCATCTCTATCAACGCTTTGCCAGACTGACATGGGATCAACCCCGATGCAGCCTCTCTGGGGGCGGGGGGGGGGGGGCGTGCATGAGCCACAATGAAGACGTTACGTTTCTGCCTCTCCGCTGCTTACCTTGTCATGTTTCTCAAACATCCGTTGCAGGAATTGGTACCCAAAGTGGTTGAGCTCTGTGGAACAATCCTGGGGTACTTGGATCCTGAAGGAGACCAGAGCAGAATTTGAGGTAGGATCTGGAGGGGTGAATTTTCCAACTACTACAAACCATAAGCCATCTGAGACATCAAAAACAATGCCAGCATTCCATTTCCATTCAGCACTCAGAAACGAACAATCCAAGTAAGAATTTATTAGAGAAGTGATACTGGCGCATCTGGGAAAACCCGAATCCGGGAGTTCCGGGTTTTCCCTTCCCAGTTGAAAAATCAAAAGCTCATCCCCTGCACCCACCAATCCATTGTCAACTCATAAAATAGTTCTCTGGTCTTTTTAGAGTTTGCCAACAGAAAGGGAGGGGGAAGCAGTGGACAGCTTGCATTCCATAAATGTTTTCAAAGATAGTAACTAGGTGACTGAAGTTTCTGCCGTGCAAAATTTTAACTTGAGAAGATGATTGAAGACTCTTGGCTATGGATTGTCCCATTGGAGAATATGAAATAGGATACACCCAGGGGGTGGGGGAAAACAACCAGGGTCAAGGGTGACAATGAATGATGTGTCTCAGAGTTGGCTACACCCAGGCAGTGCCGGACATGTTAACTCCAAATAAATCCTTTTGGAGTTTGGCTAGAGACTCATGATTTAAATGGGGTTAAGTGTTGGAATCCTGACATCCATCACATGGTCCAATCAACCATTGTCCCCACTGGAGACATCCCTCCCTTCCAGGTCACTCCCCTCCAGGCGCAGGGCAACATGTCCTTGACTCTCTGAGAAAGGATGTTGTTGTGTCTGATCTTCTACCTCTTTGTGAAATCCCCCCTCCCAAATTCCAAGGCACTCCAATGTGGCAGCCTCAAAGCTCCTAAGTAAGATATGGCTTCCAAGACTGACAAACATATTGCAATGCAATGCAAGTCCTTGAGTTACAGCAGTTCCTTTAGTGACCGTTCAAAGTTCAAGGTTGATGCAGCCTCCCGTCCTTCCAAGGTGTGTAAAATGAGAATCCAGATTGCTGGGGGCAAGAGGCTGACTTAGAGAGGGCTGGAAAGCACTATAAAGCGGTATATAAGTCTAAGTGCTATTGCTATCTTCCTTCCTTCCTTCCTTCCTTCCTTCCTTCCTTCCTTCCTTCCTTCCTTCCTTCCTTCTTTCCTTCCTTCCTTCCTCCCTCCCTCCCTCCCTCCCATGGTGCACAGTGGGTACAATGCAGCATTGCAGACTAAATCTGCCCACTGCCAGGAGTTTGATCCTAACTGGCTACAGGTTGACTCAGCCTTCCATCCTTCTGAGGTCAGTAAAATGAGGACCCAGATTGTTGGGGGCAAGAGGCTGACTTTGTAAACTGCTCAAGAGAGGGCTGGAAAGCAGTATATAAGTCTAAGACCTATTGCTGGTCCTCGACTAACAATAGTTCATTTAGTGACCGTTCAAAGTTACGATGGCACTGAAACAAATATGAGTTAGGACCGTTTTTCACACCATTGGAGCATTCACCGTCATTGTGTGATCAAAATTCAGACACAAAACTGAGCCCAACATTTCTGTGGTTAAGTGAGACCTTTGTCAGGGGAGTTTTGCCCTCATTTTACAACCTTTCTTGCCGCTGTTCCTAAAGTGAATCACTGCACTTGTTAAATCAGTAACACGGTTGCTAAGGGAATCTGGCTGCCCCATTGATTTTGTTTGTCCGAAGGTCGCAAAAGAGGATCAGACGATCCTGGGCCACAGCAATGGTCGTAAGTTGGAAGCAATCGTCAAGCATCTGAATTTTGATCACAACACCATGGGAATACTGCAAAGGTTGTAACCGTGAGAAACGGTCACCGGTCCCTTTTTTCAGTGCCGTTGTAACTTTGAACAGTCATTAAATGAGCTATTGTTAAGGCAAGGACTAGCAATAGCACTTAAGACTTACCTACCCCTTTATAATGCTTTCCAGCCCTCTCTAAGCTGTTTTACAGAGTCAGCCTCTTGTCCCCAACAATCTGGGTCCTCATTTTACCCACCTCGGAAGGATGGAAGGCTGAGTCAACCTTGAGCCTGGTGGGATTTCAATTGACAAATTGCAGTCAGCCAGCAGTCAGCAGAACTAGCCTGCAGTACCGCACTCTCACCACTGCATCATTGTGGCTCATTCAATAATAACAAAACAGCAATAATAGCAAGAGGGAAGAAGAAAAAGTGGAATTAGCCATAGCACTTAGACTTATTCTGCTTCACAGTGCTTTACAGCCTTCTCAAAAGCGGTTTACAGAGTCAGCCTGTTGCCCCCAGCAATCTGGGTCCTCATTTTACTCGGAAAGATGGAAGGCTGGTGGGATTTGAACTGGCAAAGTGCAGTCAGCCAGCAGTCGGCAGAAGTAGCCTGCAAGTACTGAACTCTCACTACTGCGCCACCACAGCTCTTCCTGCCCTGACTCTCTTTTACAGGAACCTAAGAGGAGGGTTCAGGTTTTCTCACACTGGGCAGAGATAGTCATCGGTCAGTTCCAGGGCATCATCGTAGCCAAAGCGGCGGAGGATGGTCCATGTAGTCTCATGACGCCCCCTCTGGATGAAGAGGGTATTGAGGAAAAGGAAGCCTGGTGGGAAACAAGGGTGTAGGTACACGAGGCGAGAGGTTACAAGGCAGTAGGTAGAAGAGCATCGTTCAGAAGAGGCAACTGCAGCAAAGCTACCCTATCAGGACAGATTTGAGTCTTCTCAACCTCAACAGAACAGAGCAGAGCAGAATAACAGAGATGGAAGGGGCCTCAGAGGTCTTCTAGTCCAACCCCGTGCAGGCAGGAAACCCTATACCAGGGGTGGCTAACCTTTTTGGGCTCCTGGGCTAAAAACTGTGCGCGCTCGCGCTCGTGTGCCAGCACCCAGAAAGCAAGCTCCTGCACATGCATGCGCAACATCCACCCCCCGTCGCCCCCCAGATGATTTTTGGCCCATTTGAGGCCTTTTTCAGCCTCCCAGAGGCTTGAGGAAAATTTCTGCAGCCTTTGCAGGCCGAAAAAGGGGCCCGTTTTGTCACTTCCAGTATTTCCGGAAATACAGGAAGTGACGAAACGGGCCTCTTTTTCGGCCTGCAAAAGCTTCCCTCAAGCCTTTGGAAGGTCGAAAAAGGCCTCAAACAGGGAAAACATCAGCTGTGAGGCGTGCCCATGCGCAGTGAGGTAAATTTGCCTGAGGCTTGCGTGCTGGCACAATTGGCTCTGCGTGCCACCTGTGGCACGTGCGCCCTAGGTTCGCCATCATGGCCCTATACCATGTCAGACAAATGATGTCCCAATCTCTCCTTCAAAACCTCCAGCGTTGGAGCAGCACCCACAAATTCTGAAGTCTTTCCATTGATTAATTGTTCTCATTGTTAAGAAATTTCTCCATAGTTCTAGGTTGCTTCTCACCTTGATTAGTTTCATCCATTGCTTCTTGTCCTGCCTTGAGGTGCTTTGGAGAATAGGTTGACCCCCTCTGCTTTGTGGAAGCCCCTCAAATATTGGAATATTTGGAACACTGCTATCCTCTCATCCTTACTCTTCCTTTTCATTAAACCAGGCATACCCAATTCCTGCCATTGTTCCTCATGTTTTATCCTGCAGCACCTTCATCATCTTCTCTGCACTCTATTTCTAGAGTCACAACATCTTTTTTTCAATATCATTTCCAGGGCCAGCTACTTAAAGAGGACATCTTGTGCTTACCGTTGAGCGTAAGGCCATTGTCCTGGACACCATCTGTTGTGTTCTTCCACACCACCATTTTTACGTCTTCCAGAGCCTGAGGAGCCAATGGGTTTCCAAAGCAGGACTTCTACTTCCCGGGAAAAGCAAGAAGTGTTAGTTAGAGTATATTCATGAACTGGAATACAGCTTAGTAACAGGGTCAGCCAAGGAGAGCTGAATTGAAGGCTAAAGTGAAAGAGAAACTAAGTTGTTTGCTTGCTTGTTGGAAACTAGAGCTCTGCTCTGAACCTGTAAGATGTCTGCCTCTGTTTGAGTTGGCCCCATGTTGGAGAAATCTACAACTGGTATTGTAAAATTTACTTTATGTGTTTATAAAGAAGTTAAATGAAGCTTCAGCCATCTGTGTTTATACTTTTTCTGGTGCTGAATTTACGCTGCAATACTCTGAACAAGGAGGTCAGTCACAAAAAAGGGACAAGTCTATGCCTATTGAAAATGAAGAGATAGCCAGGAAGAGACTAGATCAGTGATGGCTAATCTTTTTGGGCTCCTGTGCCAAAAACTGTGAAATCGCTAGAGTGCACGTATTCACATGCCAGCACCCAGAATGCAATGTGCGCCCATCTCCCCACGGCCCCTGTGCATGCGCGCACAATCCCCCCCACCCCCTTACCCACACTGTGCCTCACAGCTGGTGTTACAGGAAGTGATGAAACGGGCCTATAATTTGTCCTGAAAAGCCTTGCTGAAGCTTTTCCCAAGCCTCTGGGAGGCTGAAAAAGGCCTCAAACCAGCCCAAAAATCAGCTGGGAGGTGCACGCATGCACAGTGAGGTAAGTTTGCCTGCGGCTCGCGTGCCAGCACAAATGGCTCTGTGTGCCACTTGTGGCATGCATGCCATAGGTTCCCCATCGTGGGACTAGATTGCGCAGAAGTGGATAGATTGACATTGAAAATTAAACAGAAAGATGTAGAATATTATCAAATATGGAATCTATTTTACAATGGTTGGAAAAACGGGGTGGAGCTTAAGAATGTACATTTGAATTGTTAAGCAAATTAAATACCCAGACAACACGATGTTTATTAAGCACTAAGAAATGTATTTAATAGAAAATCAATTTTTTTAAAAAAGAAAGCATAAGGACCTGAAGCTCTCTTGATGTTACAAATCTCAACCTATCCAGTCGGGGCATCAGATTTGGTGCCAACAGACATTCTGAGAACACACACAGATTTCTAGCTTCTTCCACCACCAATAACCCCCATTGAAAAACAACCCGGTACTACCTGGAAATAATTGAGTTCTTCATCACTTAGGATCTGGTTGTTGTCCTGATCAGACATGGTGAAAATGCGAGTGAGAGCTTGGGCACAAGCTGGCCTTAACTGAAAAGGATAGAAGCAAAAACAAAGAGGTGTGACTTTAAAGAGAGGGAATATGAAGTAGCTGCTGATACACTCATTTTCGTTTTTCTTTAATGAAATCCACTTACCAGTAAGCTTGTCTAAGGCAGGGGTCGCCAACCTTTTGGACCTCAGGGACCAACAAACTCATCATTTTAAATCCCACTTGGACCACTGATATGAATTTTGACTGACGGTGGCTTGCTGACGTTGGTGGGAAAGTCGGTCCCATATTCCAGAGCTGCAGTAGTCACAGGACTGGCCCTTTGGTCATCCTGGAGCAGCTGCTCCTCCACCTGGATGCACCGGCCTGCCATGGACTGGAGTAGCTGCTCCGGGATGACCAAAGGTCCTGTGACTCCTGCAGCTCTGGAATATGGGACTGACTTTCCCACCAACGTCAGCAAGCTACCCTGGCGTAGATTTTCTTCTCCTGCCGTTAGTATTACCTTCCAGTTCCAGCTCTTGTGACACTACTCAAGGTAAGTTTTGCACTTGGCCAAAGGGTGGCAGCCAGCCATGTGGGCAGTGCAACCTACGCAGCCTAGATTCACTGCTTTTTGGGGGGGACATTTCTGTGCGGACCACCAATATTTTCTCACGGCTCACCAGTGGTCCCCGGCCCACCAGTTGTTGACCACTGGTCTAAGAGATTCCAGGCCTGCCTGCTTTACTATAATTGCAACATTATGATTCAGATGTTTACCTGTTTCTCCTCTGGGTCATAGAGAGGGGCAGTTGGGTGAAGAACAGCTTTCTGGGCATAGTAGAAGAGCTCCGAAATGTTTTTCAGGTTCTTTGCCGAACACTGGTGTAGAAAAAGGCAGAGAGAAGCCGATTCAGAGACCAGGAAGTGTCCATCAGTACATAAAACAGACATACTGAAACGCCACTCAAAGTTCTCATTCTGAAGAGGGCTATGAAAACAGGCACAAATTACAAGACTAAAAGTGGAGCCCCTTTTCTTCCAATGCTCATTGTTTTTTTTGTTTTTTTTTTTGATGTGGTGTCATCCGGAAGGGGAAAAAAGCTGAGAAGTTGGTGGTCTAAATTTGGGGTCTTCTGGATGCAAAATATGTGCTGCCACTAAATCAGCGGAAGAACTTCTACTTCAACTCTCGTGAAGCAGACTTCCTCAAACTTTCTGGCCCAGTGGGGTGGGGGAGAAGGGAGGGTTTTCCACGCAGCTCCTTTTGCACAAGCGGTGGGCACGCACGCCTGCCACTCACACAAATGGAAGCACAACGTGCCCGTCCTTGCCTGCCACTTCCACGGCCCAGTTCTGGCAGTGGGGTGTACGACAAATCGCCACGGCCAACTCACCGTGGCCAACTCGCCACAGCCAACTTGCTGCAGGACAACTCGGCATGGGACAAGAGTTACCATTAATATCAAAGAAAGGGTGGAATAAAATCATTCAAGAAAGGATGCAAAAGGAGGGATGGAATGAAGCGTGAATGGCAAAAATGAAAACAATTTGTATTTATTTTAAATAATTAAATTTGTTGTTGTTAGTTGCGAAGTCATGTCCCACCTATTGTAATCCCATGGACAATGTTCCCCCAGGCCTTCCTGTCCTCTGCCATCCTCCAGAGTCCATTGAAGCTCATGCCAACTGCTTCTGGGACTCCATCCAGGCCCCTCCTTCTCTGCTGTCCTCCTCCTCCTCCTCCTCCTTCCTTCCTTCCTTCTTCTTCTTTCTTCTTTCTTCTTCTGCCCTCCATTGGTCCCAGCATTCGGCTCTTCTCCAGCGAGTCCTTCTTCCTTCTCATGAGGTGGCCAAAGTCTTTGAGTTTCATCTTCAGGATCTGGCCTTCTAAAGAGCAGCCAGGGTTGATCTCCTCTAGGACTGACTGCTTTGCAGTCCAAGGGACTCGCCACAGGAGTCTCCTCCAGCCCCAGAGTTCAAAGGCCTCAATTCTTTGGCGCTCAGACTTCCTTATGGTCCCACTTTCCCAGCCACGCATTGCCACTGGGAAAAACCATAGCCTTGAACTGTTCACACTTTCCTTGGCAGGGTGAATAATTCAATAAAATTGTTACATTGTCCTGCAGCGAGCTGTCCCCAAGGCAAGTTGACCATGGTGGAGTTGGCCGAAGCAATTGGGCCTCCGGTAGTGGGCCGTGGCCCAGGGCAGGGATCGGCAACCTTAAACACTCAAAGAGCCACAAAGGTCATAACTGGAAGCCTGTCCCCTGTTCAATTCTGGGGTCGACCGGAAGTCTGGTTCCCCCACCATAGAGTTCTCCTCCTAGCAAGCTGTGCTTCTCCACCCCCACCCCAACCGGAAGCTCCTCTTAAAATGGTGACCCCGACTGGCGACAGGGAGCCGCAGCAGAGGGATGAAAGAACCCCATGTGGCTCCGGAGCTGCAGGTTGCCGACTCCCGGCCCAGGGGGTTGGGGACCCCTGTCGTATAGGAGTTTTTCTTCACCCCAACCAAAGGTATGTTCTATTTCCCTGCCAACGTCCGGACAGTTCCTCACCTCCACGCAGGTCTCGATCTCCGAGAACTGGTTCATGATGGGCAGGATGGTTTCCATGGAGCTCCCGGTGTGCAGGTCGGACTTGTTTCCCACCAGAATGATGGGAATCCTTGAAGAGAAGAAACATTTTGGAGAGACTTATCAAGGAGGGGAGAGAGGCTGTCGTTACAAGGACCAGAAAAGGGGTGGGGGGTGGAATGGCAGGGGGAGAAAGGATCTGTTTTTGTTTTAATATCAGAATATTCATGAACCGGCAGAGACATGGGTCACAAGGCCAGCCAACTGGGGGCAGTGGGGGGGGGGGCTGAGATTGGAAATTGTCTGGGCGTGGCTTCGCTCTGGGCTCTCAGCTCTAAACTGAAACTGAACTCTGAAGCTGCTGCTCGTGTTTTGCTTGTAACCTTTACCACATTGAAAGAATCTACTACTGGTATTGTAAACTTGATGTGTTATTACGTATATAAAGAAGTTAATGAATCCTGCTGAATCAGTCATCTGGGTGTGCTTTCTGGATTTGCATTTCTGCTGCAAAAATCTAACGTTTAGCATATGGCATATAGTCAGGGAGCTCTACAATGCTTTTTAGCCACACGGTACTCTAATTCCTTGACTTACAGCCACTCCTTTAGTGACCCTTCAAAGTTACAACAGCACTGAAAAAGGTGACTTATAAGCGTTTTTCACAATTTCGACTGCTGCAGGACCCCTCCCTCTCAGTCACATGATCAAAATGTGCAGGCTTGGCAATTGGCTCATATTTATGATGGTTGCAGGGTCCCTGGGTCACGTGATCGTCTTTTGCAATCTTCTCACAAAGACAATGGAGAAGCCAGATTCGCTTAATAACTGCAGCGATTCACTTAGTAATGATGGCAAAAGAGGTGGTAAAACGGGAAGGGGGAAAATCACTTAACTGTCTCACTTAGCAACGGAAATTTTGGGCTCAACTGTGGAACTACCTGTAGTTCGGGCAGCCTAAGATTGCTAGTTCATTTCGTTCACGCATGCACGCTACCCGGAGTAGACCACAGAGGGTGAACTAGCTTTGCACCAGGTGGCTAGCAACGTTTGGGGGATGCCTGTGTTTTGGTTTGCTGGCAGCGGGTGCAGACGGCAGCAGAATCGGACAGTGGGGAAGAACGGGAGACCAGTCCGGGAGCCTGGAGAGAAGTCGGATGAGGGTCCTGTGTCCAATGCAGAGATGGGGCCAGGACCATCTGGGAGTGGGGTGCTGACTCTGGAACCTCCGAAGCCTGGCAGCAGCGAGGAAGAGGAACAAGGGGAGCCTGTTCCCAGTGCGCGTGTGCGTAGAGCTGCTAGAAGGCAAGAGCAGCTGAGACAAAGGGGGCGACTCGGGAGTAAGGCTGAGAGGTGATTGCCCCTCCCATAAGGGATAAAAGTCTGGCCAAGATGATGAAACCTTTGCAGGAAGCAAAGTAGTAGTTCGATCGGTTCAGAGTCATCCTTGAAGCTCTTTTGTACTTCGGTTGTTTTTTTTCTTGTATCTCATTTGGTTTCTTTTCTAGTTCATTTGATACGTCTGTTTTTGGCAGCACTTCACAGAACTGAAAAGTGTGTGCTATATCTTGAGGGACTGTTTGAGATTAATTCCGGCTGGGAATGAAAACAATTCCCAGCGTTGGAATAAAATAAGTCTTGCTTTTAAAACAAGTTTGCGCATGATTACGGTTTACGAAGCCCGTGTCAGGACAGCCTGGGCCTGCTTTCTCCCACCAAGCCTAGCCTCGCATCCAGGCAGCAGCAGCTTCTGAATGGAACGCTGGCAGTTTTTCCCACCGGGGTGGCACTTATTCATCTACTTGCATGTTCACGTGCTTTCGAACTGCTAGGTGGGTAGGAGCTAGGGGCAAATGACAGGAGCTCGCTCCATCACGTTGTGCCATAGGCTCGAACCGCCGGAGGGCCAACCATCTCTGGCTGGCAGATCCAGCATCCTTAAGCCACTGCGCCACTGTGCTGCCCCCCCCAAAGGGAGTTATCAACAGAGACCCTTGAGAGCCAAAGCACCCCAACCACCCTGTAGGACACTAGATACCTGGCACATCTCTCAATGCCACCATTCACCATTGGAATCCATTTTGTCCGAATCTGGGGAAACAAGGAAGGGAAAAACAAGTGGGCAGGAGAATCTCTGCACCCTTAACTCATTCCCCAATTTTTAAGAAATAAGCCCTTGAGAAGACACCCAAGTCCAACCACGCCATCGTCTCCCCGCCCCCCACAGCTCCCACCGAGATCCACACCCATCCAATGCAGCAGATGCCCTTCAAGATGTTATGCCCCTGGTGGAGACTGACTCTGAGGAAGAGGAGGAACAGCCAACAGAAAGTGGAAGTGTGGCTCTGGAGGTTGTGGAGGAGGCTGGGGAAGGGCAGAGGCTGGCTGAGCAGTCAGAGGAGGACCCAGGTCCATCCCCTCCCCATCCTAGGGCGCGCAGGGAGGAGAGGATAAGGGAGAGACGTGGTCTACTCTGGAGAAGAGGGCCATGATCCTCTTCATGGGCTGCAGCTGTGACAACTGAATAAGAGTTTGGACCTGCGTACTGGCAAATGCTGGAAACAAAGTGTTTTATTTTGGTTTGAGGTTAACCTGGTTGTCATCCTTCCAACGGACTGTGTGCCTTGTTATCTCCTTGAATTTGGTCAATGCTTCTCCTGTTCCGTTGTGGAAATTTCATCATTGTCGTTTGTTTGGTTCTTATTTTCACCTCTATCTGCTCATTCAATTTGGGCTGTATTGCTTTCTTTTGAAGACTATTCAGTACGTTTTATCTCCAGCTGAGAATGATTGAACAGTGGGGCCAAGTTGGAGGTATTAAAGGACATTTATTTACGTTTTGGATTTTGTGACCTTTGTGTTATGCAGACGAACTCATGAGCTGTTCTGACTCAGCTCCCCAAACACAACAAAAACCCTCAGAAGTGATTTCAAAGATTCCTTTAATTAGGAGCGCCAACAGCCTTGGCAAAAAAGTTTCTCACCGCAGGCTAACAAGGCCGGCTGGCCAGAAGAGGAATAGTTGTCTGCCACATCTATTCATCTCCGGCCCCTGCCTTTTATCCCCAGAGCTAGGGTGGGGCCTCGCTAGCTCTTCCGTCCCAAGGACTGGCCCATAGATTTCCACTGCTCTCCTCTCCTCTGCCTTCTGTACATCTGTGCGGCTAGGGTGGGGCTTCACTAGCAGCCATGGCTCTTCCATCCCAAGGACCGGCCCATACAGTTCCACTGCTCTCCTCTCCTCTGACTTCTGAGCATCTGCGCGTCAGGCACTGGACCCAGCTGTTCCTCCTCTTCCTCATCAGCCACTCCAGACCTGGGGGGTTGTTGACTCTCCATCTGAGGGCTGACGGAAGGCCCAGGCTCCACCTCTGTCTCCCTCTCTTCCAGCTCTATTTCTTCTTCCCCCTGGGAGCTCCCAGGTTGCCCTGATGTTGACCCTGACTCCCACACCACCACCACCACCACTACCTCCTCCTCCTCCAATTCAACTGCTGGAGGGGCTGGTGGCCGACAGGCCATAACGTGAACATTCATAGGGCCTTGCATAGGAAAGTCCAAGCGGGGAGCAGCAATAAAGGCAAGGTATTACCTTATCAATGGTGGCCTCCTCTGTGACATCATAGACCATGCACACCACGTTGGCCTGCAAGGGAGAAAAGCGGGAGAGAGCTCAAGCAAACACATGGAATTCTCCCTCTCAAAGCTCTTATCCGGGTTATTTTTTCATTGCAAAAGAACTCGCAGCCCAATGTTGGGTTTCACACCATCAACAAGAGCCAACTATATAGTCCGATACCAACGCTCTCGTGAGTTGGCCCCTTTCAACCATGCCCTCCCATCTAGGAATACCAGCGTGGCAAAGAGATAGTTCTTCAGAGTATAGAAAGAAAGAAAGACCTTGAAAGAAATATCCAGAACTGTGAGATAACACCTGGAAAGACGCTTGAGCAATTTCCTCCCTGATTCCTATGGGATGCAAGGAAAAGGGGCACGGAACGATCAAGCTTGCAAGATCTTGTTACGTTGCCTATCTCAATAAAGGCTAGTTTCAGCCTTCCTCTGGAGTTCAATCCTTGGCCTGGTCCATCTAGTGGGGCTTAAACCGAGATCTTACTCCCTAATATGCTGGTTCTCAGAATAACGACGTTAGAAGGGACCTTGGAGGTCTTCAAGCCCAACCCTCTGCCCCCACCTCAACTCAGGAGACCCCATACCATTTTGGTCAAGCGGTTGTCCAATCTCTTCTTAAAAGCCTCAAGTGATGAAGCCCCTACAACTTCTGGAGGCAGGTTGTTCCGCTGGTTTATTGTTTTCACTCTCAGGAGATGTCGTCGTTCTTCTATCCTTTGCTTCTTCTCCCGCCTTCGGAATATAGGCCTGAGTCCCTCCCTCTTTTTCTCCAGGGGAAGAGAGCTGTGTCCCTCTTTGCAACTGAATGTTCATTGTGCCTTATGACATCGCTTGGGGCTTCCCACGGCAACCCAACTATATATATGGCAACCCTGCTGAAAGCTAAGTGATCCATGCTGTCCGCAAGGAAGAAGGAACTTCTGGCCTGCTCCTCCCCCCAAGTTTTCTCCTGTTTGGTTCTCTCTTCAGCTGGTAGGTTAAACTCTCACAGTGCTACTACCGACAGGCACGAATGAAGTGAAAAGGGATCCCGTGAGGCTTTGGGTGGGATTTGGGGAGAGTTTTGGTGTCCAAGTTCAGGAAGGCAAAGAGAGGAAGGGGAGGGGAGCTCTCTCAGGCCCGCCCCACCCCTCCAGAACTTAGACTCACCTTGGAAATCTCTTCTTGGAGTTCTTCTTCCGTCTGTTCGGCTTCTGAAAGGAAAAACAAAATGAGCCACGGGGGCATAGTGGTTAGAACACAGTACTGCAGGTTACTTCTGCCGACTGCTGGCTGACTCCAAATTGGCTCAAGGCTGACTCAGCCTTCCGTCCTTCCGAGGTGGGTAAAATGAGGACCCAGATTGTTGGGGGCAAGAGGCTGACTCTGTAAACCGCTTAGAGAGGGCTGGAAAGCAGTATATAAGTCTTAGTGCTCTTGCTATATGGCTCTGGACTCTTTCAGACATATTCAAAGTGAGAAGCATAAACAGGATGTTAAAGCCCCATCTATTGCTCAGAGAAGGAATGAATTATTGCAGGACCCTCACTTTAAGGCAGGGGTCTCCAATCTTGGCAACTTTTAAGATTTGCGGAGTTAAGAGTTCTGGGAGTTGAAGTCCACAAATGTTAAGTCCACAAATGCCAAGGTTGGAGACCCCTGCTTTAAGGTATGGTACAGTATGGTAGAGAGCCAGTTTGGTCTAGTGGTTAAGGGACCAGCCTAGAAAGCAGGAGCCTGTGAGTTCTAGTCCCACCTTAGACATGAAAACCACTGGGTGACTTGAGGACAACCGCCAGGAGACTGTGAGTTCTAGTCCTGCCTTAGCCATGAAAGGCAGCTGGGTGACTTTGGGCCAACCATGAGGAGACTGAGTTCAAGTCCTGCCTTAGCTATGAAAGGCAGCTGGGTGACTTTGGGCCAGTCACTCTCTCTCAACTCAACCAACCTTACAATGTGGTTCTTGTGGGGAAAATAGGAAGAGTGTTGGCGTGTCGTGGATATGTTCACCACCTTGAGGTATTTGTAAAAAAATAATAAAGGCAGGATACAAATAAATAAACCAATATAAGATTGTGCGAATGCAGAGGGGAAGGCAAAAAAACCATTCCAACCTTTCAACTCGCACATATCATAGCAAATGATGTTTGTCTACTTCCAGGCGGCCCCAGTTTGGTGCGTAATCCTGGCTTCTTATCCACAAATTGACCTGCCATTTATACCCGTGACCTACCTGAATAGTCTACAATGTGGGTAGGGATTTTCTCAGGGGTGACGTCTGCAGGAATGATGATCTCTTCGGCCCGAGGTGGAACCTGGGGGAGAAAAGGGTTGATCTCGGGCATAACTCAGATGATAAAGGCTTGTCTGAATTTATCTGGGTACTGTTCTGACCTCGGCTTCACAAAATCACGAAGCAGACTCCTTTTCCTGACAAAACCCCTTTTTATTAGGCTAATGTGAATTCCTCTCATTCCCATCCAGCAAAGTCCCGGCAAACAGTCTTTCAAGAATGAATTGCAACCACAGATTTATCAGGCTTGGACAGTTGCCAGGTTGATAACTTCCAAGTGCAACGCTGTACAAAAAGACTACTTGGCAAGGAGTCACGAACAAATCACCATCCTGTTCTGACCCAAATCCTTTTCCAATAAGACAAACAATAATCAAAGGGAACAAGAACCTTTTTAATGAGTCTTATGAATCCCCGGTTAAACTAATTAACTTTGATAAGCACAAACCTTGCTAAAACTGTGCAAGAATCACAGATAAGAAATATTTCACAACCCGTCTTCAAATAACCAACTTAAGATACTGTAATGTCCACGAGGCTGAGTTTCAAAATGTCTTTGCTTCCTGCAAAGAACATTTGCTTCACAGCTGCCTTTTACCTTCTTGAAGGAGGGCCCATTACCTTGCAGCTTTACTCTTGAGTTGCCTGTGCTGTTGTAACTGCTCTTTCCTACGAGCAATCCTGCGCGCACGCGCACTTGGCACAGGCTCCTCGGGAACCTCTTCATCGCTGCTGCCAGCCCCCACAATCTCTGAAGGCAGCCGTCCACTCCCTAATGGTCCTGGCCCCTCATCTGAGACCTCATTCTCCTCAGCCGCTAGCACCTGCTGCCGGCTAACCACAACACACCCAAGGCTATTACCATCCGGCAAGGTTTCTTCTTGCTTTGCTTGTATGTCGTAGTGTACTTTTTGGTTGTCCTGCTTATATATGGTACAAAGATAAAACTAAGAATAAGAAAAATCAGGCAGAATAAGAATAACAGCAACCTGCACTCACCTCTTCAGGGAATTCCTCACCCACCAGAGCCATGATCAAGGATGTTTTCCCCACTTGGGCTATAAGAGAGAGAAGCAATAGAGTCAGAGGTAGCCTTCGAGTTACGACTATTCATTTAGTGACTGTTCGAAGTTACAACAAACACTGGGGGGGAAAAAATGACAATTTTTCACGCTTACAACCATTGAAGCATCCCCAGGGCCAGGTCATCAAAATTCGGATGCTTGGCAACGGGCACGTACTTATGACGGTTGCAATGTTCTGGGGTGTGTGTGTGTGTGTCACGTGATCCTCTTTTGCGACCTTCTGACATGCAAAGTCAATGGAGGGGGGGAAGGCAAATTCACTTCATTAAGTTACTACTCATTTAATAACTGGCGTGATCCACTTAACGACGGTGGCAAAGGTTGATTGTAAAATGGGCAAAACTCGCAGTAAGTGCCTTACCTGGCAATGGAAATTTTGGGCTCCCTATGCAGGTAGTATATACAGGTAGTCCTGGACTTACGACCCAGAACTGCCCAAAATTTATGTTGCTAAGCGAAACATTCGTGAAGTGAGTTTTGCCCCATGTTACCACCTTGTTTGCCACCCTTGTTCAGTGAACCCCCCCCTGTAATTGATAAGTTTGTAACCCAGTTGTTAAGTGAATCGGACTTGGCTTGTCAGAAAGTCGCAAAAGGGAGTCATGTAACCCCAGGAAGACGCTGCCACCATCATAACTATGAATCAGTTGCCAAGCATTTGAATGTTGATCACGTGACTTCAAGGATGCTGCAATGTTGTAAGTGTGAAAAAATGGTCGTAAGTCTCCTTTTGTGATGACCTGGGGTGTGACACAAAAATAACCAAGTCACAAAAATAGAATAAATTTCCTTTAATGCCTCCAACTTGGCCCCAATGTCCAATTATTCTCAGCTGGAAATCAAACTCTCAAAGAAAACAGTTTACAAAGGGAGTAAATGCAGTCTGCACCCAAAGTAAAAGTTAATTCCAAATAAAAATCCCAACACAATCCACACTGAAGGAATTACTATGACAGGCAAGGATGATTAACTGCAGACTTCTACCAGATAACGCAGCCACCCCATTTGGGAAGAAGCCAAAACACAGATAATCTCCGACAAGAAGAAAACACGCTTCGTTTCCAGCATTGGCCCATGCACAGTTTGTCCTTATAAACAGTCCTCACAGCTGCAGCCCATGAAGGGGATCAGGACCCCTTCCTCACCCGTAGACCACACCATTCATGTTTCTCCCTTATCCTCTCCTCCCTGCATGCCCTAGGATGGAGAGGGGATGGGCCTGGGTCTTCCTCTGACTGCCCAGCCGGCCTGGGCCCTTCCCCAGCTTCCTCCACAACCTCTGGAGCCACACTTCCACTCCCTGTTGGCTGTTCCTCCTCTCCCTCGGAGTCTGACTCCAACAGAGGCGTGACACGTTTTTTCCAGTACCATTGTAACTTTGAACACTCACTAAACACTTGTAAGTCCACGACTACATGTATTGATCAAGGGTTACGAGGATTGGAGCATCTCTTATTAACCTCAAAACTTCAACCTTTGGTAGTACCAGAAGAGTATAATAAACGGAATACATACTTAATTGTGCACGTAGTAACAGCACCAAGTATAGTGTTTGCACAACCATGGGAAAATGACAAGGTCCTGACAGATGAAAGTGTAATAAAAAAAATTAGAATGTGCTGAGATGGCTAGATCGACACTTAAGATAAAAGAAAAGGAAGAAACAGAATATTTTTTTTAACATGGGATTTATTCTATCAATAATTAACTAACAGAAACAGAGGTTGGAAACTAAACAGAATTTAAAAAGGTAATTAGAATTTGTACTGAAAATTTTGCAAAGCGGATAAAGTAATTATGATGTTGTTTTTAATATTGATACGTTTATTAAGATTACTAGCATGATTTTTGGTTATTGTTGTATTTTTACTTAAAATTACTTGTGCCCAGACAACACGCTGTTCAGATAGACATGGAATTTTTTAATGTACTTTAAAAGGAAAATGTACCAATAAAACATATATTCCCCACCCAAAAAACTATCTTCAACCTTTGACTGAAAACTGCTAGTGAACATCCTAGGTCTATCCATATTCAGCCATCTTATACGTGAACGTCACAATATTTACACACGGTCACTGGCTCTGATTCCAAAATGCAGTGTGTTTGCTTCTGGCTACAATGAACAGTTTTGGATCACGTCCACCAAGCTAAGATATTATGGACCACGGTAAAAGGATTATGGGAGTTAATCTGCAATACCCTGGTTTGCTTATCTCCGTTGCCAGAACACCCACCAAAGGTTCCCGAGTCAGAAGTTTGCGCTGTCTAGTTTAACCCTGTGCTACGTCCAGAAGGGAGTTGAAGCTCACATACTAATGAGAAGAGAGGGCCCCTTTGGAGAAGACCCCGATGTTGGGAAAGATGGAAGGAGAAAGGAGAAGGGGATGGCAGAGATATGAGATTAAATGGGGTCACTGATGCAATGAACGTGAGTTTGGGCAAACGCTGAGAGACAGCGGAGCAGGACATGGGGCCTGGTCTACTGTTGGTCCACAGGGCCATGAAGAGATGGACATGATTTAGTGACTGAACACCAACATGAGCCGCGGTGGCGCAGTGGTTAGAGTGCAGTACTGCAGGGCTACTTCTGCTGACTGCCGGCTGACTGCAATTTGGCAGTTCGAATCTCACCAGGCTCAAGGTTGACTCAGCCTTCCATCCTTCTGAGGTGGGGAAAATGAGGACTCAGATTGTTGGGGGCAATAGGCTGACTCTGTAAACCACTTAGAGAGGGCTGTAAAAGCGCTATAAAGCGGTATATAAGTGCTATTGCGATTGCTCTTCCTTTTTGCTCCTTCCTTCCTTCCTTCCTTCCTTCCTTCCTTCCATCCATCCATCCATCCATCCATCCATCCATCCATAATGCACAGTGGTTAGAATGCAATATTGCAGGCTGACTCTGCCCACTGCCAGCAGTTTGGTCCTGACCAGCTCAAGGTTGACTCAGCCTTCCCTCCTTCCAAGGTGGGTAAAATGAAGACCCAGATTGTTGGGGGCAAGAGGCTGACTCTGTAAACCGCTTAGAGGGGGCTGCAAAAGCAATGTAAAGTGGTATATAAGTCTAACTGCTATTGTTATGTCCTGAATTATCCAAATACAATCCAGGTCTCACGCTTGCCTTGCTGGATTATTTTGGGGGGGACATCTCTCCCCAGCAAGGCACTGCCAACTCTCTTAAGATAGAAATAGACAACCTGATCTTCTCCAGATGTTTCGAGCTTCACCACTCATCGTGTTCCAGCCAAAAGGCAAATCATTAATTGCCAGTAATGATCAGAGCGAGAGTTTGAAGCTCCTAGGGGAGTAACCCACCTCGTTCTAAAACAATCGGTTTGCTCGGAGAAAGGTGTTTTTTTTTCCTGAGGCTGGATCTGGAAGGGCATGAAACGAAGTGTTCGTCACAGTAAGCTTCTCTATGGGAGAGCTGTCAAGTTCCCGACAGAAGCTCAATAAAGTCAGCCATTTTTAAAAAAAAGGGGGGACAACATTGGTGCATCAGCAAGCCTCGGGGGAAAGATTTCAGCTTTTATTTGTGGAGTGGTTTCAGGACGTTGTCCAAAAAAAGAGAGAGAGAGAGAGAGAGAGAGAGAGAGAGAGAGAGAGAGACAATAACCCCTGAGACACTACTTTGTAAGTTGAACAAATATCTGATGGATTGGCTTTAACATGAAGACTGCAAGCTGAAGAATTCTTTTTTTTGAAGATTCAGGCTGTTAAATGGTCAACTGGGGCTCTGCAGTACTACTTCAGCCTTCATTCAGAAAAGGTCCTGTTAATTAAAAAAAAGAGTGGCTTAAGAAGAATTGCAACCAGGTTAACAACGGTACCCTAGCGTACTATGAAGGAAGCCTTGTTATAAAGCTCCCAGAGTGAATGGCTTTATTAGAAGAAATAAAGGGAAAAAACCAGAAGCTCTCTCTCTCTCTCTCTCTCTCTCCTAAGAAGAGAAAAGCAAAGCAGGAAATGCTTTCGCTCTCTGGCATTCATTCGGTCCCACCCTGATTTCGCTCCTAGATAACCATATTTTTAATCCCTTCCTGAAATGAACGCTACGATTCTGTCCTGGATACGGAGTTCCATCTGCAGCTCCAAGTCTGCAGAATGTTTTTTTGTTTTGTTTTTTTTGCTCGGACATCCTGTCTTTGCTCAAGGAGTTCCTCTCCTCCACATCTTTATTTTAAAACTCACAAACAAGCCCGAGAAATACATTGGGTGAAAGTGAAAAAGCAGCGATTTCATTAGCCTACCAGGTTCGCTGGGTTGAAGCAGCCTTTGTCTACTCAAAGACGAGCATTATACTGTATACGCTATATCAGAGGGGAATGGGAGCTGGCAGAGGGTTTACTGGCCGGATGCCCTTCCTGTCGCCGATGCGGAGTTTTGTTCAGCGGATATATTCTCAGCGCGCCCAGAGAGAGAGAAAAAATATCTGCCTCTACCCAGGGTCGAACTCACAGCCTCCTGACTGTGAGGCGAGAGTTCCACCTCTAGGCCACTGCACCACTCACTCATACTTTACGTAGACTGGGCAAAAATAGTTACTGAAAAATACTGGTATCCGGCCAGTAAACACTCAGCTCCATTCAATTATGGTGTCGTTAAAAGATGACAATGATGATCAGGGGGAATGGGACAACTTGCTATGGATAACTAATTGCGGCCAACTCTTTACAGCCAACTCGACACGGGAGTATGCAACAATAAATTTTAAAAAAATATTTTCATTTTTGCCATTCATATTTTATTCTGTCCCTCACTTTGCATCCTTGAATGATTCTATTCCGTCATTTCTTTGACATTAGTGTAACTCTTGTCCTGCAGTGAGTTGTCCAGTGGCGAGATGGCCATGGTGAGTTGTCCTGCAGAAACTGGCCGTGGAGAATTGGCCGTGGAGAATTGTCATAGTAATAGCGCTTAGACTTATATATCATTTCACGGTCCTTTTTACAGCCCTCTCTAAGCGGTTTACAGAGTCAGCCTCTTGCCCCCCAACAATCTGGATCCTCCTTTTACCCACCTCGGAAGGAGGGAAGGCTGAGTCAACCTTCAGCCTGGTGGGATTCAAACTGCCAAATTGCAGTCAGCTGGCAGTCAGCAGAAGTAGCCCTGCAGTACTGCACTCTGACCACTGCGCCACCTGGGCTCCATAGACCCCATATCAGGGGTGTCTCAACCTTTGGCAACTCTAAGATTGTGACCTTCAACTCCCCAAGTTTCCTAGCCACCTCAGCCAACAACCTTTTGTTCAATGACAGCTCAAAGTTATAAGGGCCTTGGAGAAACTGATGTACGACCAGTCTTAGTCATTATCAGCTCATACTGTATTGTCTTAACAATCATCATACACACACACACACGATCACATAATCACAATTCGAGTGATCGACGTCATATTGACCACCAGTTACAGCATCCCACAATGACTTGGCACAGAGAGGAGGGGGACAAGCTATTTTCCAAGGCACCCAAAGGCCAGACAAGGAACAAACTGAACAAGGAGAGATTCAACCTGGAAATAAGAAGGAATTTTCTGACAGTGAGAATAATTAACCCATGGAACAGAAGCTGCCTTCGGAAGTTGTGGGAGCTTCATCACTGGAGGCTTTGAAGAAGAGACTGGACTGCCATCTGTCAGCAATGGTGTAGGGTCTCCTGCTTGGGTGCGGGGTTGGACTAGATGACCTACAAGGTCCCTTCCTACTCTGCTATTCTATATTCAGTGGAACAGCTTGCCTTTGGAAGTGGTGGGAGCTTCATCCCTGGAAGCTTTCAAGAAGAGACTGGACTGCCTTCTGTCAAAAATGGTGTAGGGTCTCCCGCTTGGGCGGGGGGTTGGACTAGATGACCTACAAGGTCCCTTCCAACTCTGATTATCTGTTATCTGTTAACACAGTCACAATCTGCAACGTATTTTTTTTTTACAATTTTCAGCAAAACAAAAAGCACCCACAGGGAAAACTGAATCCATTGAACAAACTGTATGATTTGTTTAATGAAAAAAAAAATACGGAATGAAAAAAATTTAAAATGAATTTTAGGAAACACTGCTGCAAAACTGAATCCGACTGCAATGACTTACAAGAAATCCAGGTCCCAACCATGGTCATAAGTGGAGGACAATCCACATTCCATCCTTCATACCAAGATTACTTAGACATGATATAAAGGAAGATATTTTTTTTTACAGCCACAGCAGATTTTTCCAACCTATTTTCTATCATTACCTGCAAGGCAACAAGCCCAAAGGGAGCAAACCTTTAGGTCACCAAATTTATTCTTGTACGAACAGTTTTCCATAAACTACCTCTCCTCAAACAACCCTGGAAAGTAGCAAGGTTGATCTCCGCATTGCAACTGAGATGGACTAAGGTCCCCCAGATGTGAGATATGAACACTCTCAGGCCAGACCCAACATCTTCTCAACTGCTTCTGCTGATCACTGGCTGCCAGCAGTTTGGGTCTCACCAGGCTCAAGGTTGACTCAGCCTTCCAGCCTTCCGAAGTGGGTCAAATGAGGACCCAAAATTGTCGGAGGGAAGAGGCTGACTCTGTAAACTGCTTAGAGAGAGCTGGAAACAGTGGTGGTATTCTATCGGTTCGGCCCGATTCTGTTGAGCCAGTAGCGGCGATGAGCAGTGGAGACAGAATCGGTTCTCTCCACCTCTCTGCTGTTGGGCCCACCTGCTGGCCTGGGCTCCCATACTCACCTTTGTCCTCTGCTTTTGAAGCGCAGCTGCTTTGCGTGGCGCAGAAAAGTGCCACACGGCAGCTCCTGAAGAGACCGGGAGAGTGCAGGCTTGCAGGAGGTGAGTTAGAATGCCTCTGTGCCTGTGCAAAGTACGTGTTTGGTGCGTGTGCGTATGCAAAGTGTGTGCATGCACGCAAAGCGTTCCCACCAAACCGGTAGTAAAAATATTTGAATCCTACCACTGGCTGGAAAGCTCTATAAAGTGGTGTATAAGTGTTATTCCTTCCTTCCTTCCTTCCTTCCTTCCTTCCTTCCTTCCTTCCTTC
>NW_020769332.1:7012418-7036726 GCF_900518735.1 Pseudonaja textilis | reverse complement strand
TCCTTCCTTCCTTCCTTCCTTCCTTCCTTCCTTCCTTCCTTCCTTCCATCCATCCATCCATCCATCCATCGTGCACAGTGGTTAAAATGCAGTATTGCAGACTAATTCGCTGCCAGCAGTTCAATCCTGACCGGCTCAAGGTTGACTCCGCCTTCCAACCCGAGGTGGGTAAAATAAGGAGCCAGATTGTTGGGGGCAAAATGCTGACTTTGTAAACCACTTAGAGAGGACTGTAAAAGCACTGTAAAGCTGTATATACATCTTAAGTGCTATTGCTATCTATCTATATCGATCAATCAATGTCTATCAATATCTATGTATCTATGCATCTATGTTATGGATCTGTATCTATCATCTCTCTCTCTCACATTTGTCATCTATCCATCCATCCAAATACAGTTTGCCTTTTGCAAAACCACATGCAGTAACATTCTCTGTTATTTCTTAACCTATTTTTCAAATGTTCTTATACTTTTTCTCCAGGATTCTGATTATGAATAGATTTTGACATGTTAATTAAGAAATAATGTTAGCATTTAACAATGATTAAATATGAAATATTCAATACTAATACCAAAGAATTGCAGCAACCTGAAAATAGACATATATATCAGTGCCGTAAGACAATAGAACATAATGCTAGATGAAGGATCCTCTATTATTTTGCAAAGACCCTTTAAAACAATTTTGCAAGATATCCTCTGCCCAATTCTTTCAGTTAGTCTGTAAGTTATAATCAGTTTGGACTTCTGTAGCAAAAATGTCAGGATATTTTAGGATCAGGTCTCTGGATTATTTATTTAAATATAAAATAAATATAAAACTGCTGTTATCTAGGCCAACTTTTAGATTAAGTCAGTTAAAAGCATATAAAAAGAAAAAATTAAAGTGCTGAAGAATTCAAACAGACAGGCAACTGCCACATAACAGTCAATAGGAAAGGCTAAAATGTTTGTGACAGTGGACAAGTCAGTACATGGATTTCACAGAATAAAAGAGAAAGAACTGAATCACAAAATACAAAGATCCCCACATAAAAGTAGAATGACCTTGGCAAAAGAAAGGAAAGGTAGTGATTAGGCACCTTGGGTACAATCCCAAAACATTTGGAGCCCCAATTGAACACCATCAAGATTGACAAAATTCCAATCAGTCAAGGTGGCTTGGGGAGGTTATATCCTATGGCGATACCTTTGACACTATCAAACATCAACATCCAGGTGGGAAGGACTCCATAGGTGAATGGAATGGAATGGAATGGAATGGAATGGAATGGAATAGAATAGAATAGAATAGAATAGAATAGAATAGAATAGAATAGAATAGAATAGAATAGAATACTTTATTGGCCAAGTGTGATTGGACCCACAAGAAATTGGTCTTAGTGTAAATACTCTCAGATACATAAAGGTATGTTCATTAAGAATCAAGAATCATAACGTACAACACTTAATGACAGTCATAGGGTACAATCAACAATCAAATCATACTAGGAAACAGTCAAATGGGAGGGGATGGGTGATAAGGAGTGGTGAGAAGATTAACAGTAATAGTAGTGTACACTTTGTAAATAGTTGAACAGTGTTGAGGAAATTATTTGTTTAGCAGAGTGATGGCTTTTGGGAAAAAACTGTCCTTGTGTCTAGTTGTTCTGGTGTGCAGGGCTCTATAGCGTCGTTTTGAGGGAAGGAGTTGAAACAGTTTATGTCCGGGATGTGAGGGGTCTGTAAATATTTTCACAGCCCCCTTTTTTGACTCGTGCAGTATACAGGTCCTTGATTGAAGGCAGGTTGATAGTAATTGTTTTTTCTGCAGTCCTAATTACTCTCTGAAGTCTGTGTCTGTCTTGTTGAGTTGCAGAACCAAACCAGACAGTTATAGAGGTGCAGATGACATAGTCAATAATTCCTCTGCTCCAATACCAAATCCACTCTAAACATCTGATTTTGCAGTGAACTCTAATAATACATTAAGCTTGTATGCTGCCTGATTTCCAACAACTCTAGACAGCTCACAACTATTAAAAAATATAATAGCAATCAACACAACTTAAAACATAACTAGCTCAATAATAGCAATCTGCTCTGCTACGAAACTATATGGTCGGGCTTAGGTTTGGGGGAGGAAAATAAGGGGGAAAATTCTAGCTCTGCCTACCAGCATCCATTGGTATTCATCTGGCTAGCATCCTGTCAGTGTGTGAGAGTTAAAGGCTATTTGGAAAGTGAAACAGTATTTGCCCTGTGAGCAAGGAGACAGCAAGGAGCCTGGGCGTGACTTAGATCAACTGTTCTGTACTTAAAGCCGCTTGGTACTGTAAACTGAAACTGAAACTCCTCTCCTCTGCTTGTGTTTTGCATTTGGAACAGATTTCTTTTCAGGTGTGGAGGGGGAGTAGAACTCCTTAGCATCAGAGCGTGTTAATAATAATAATATAGGAAATACTAATGCTCTGATGGTCATTTCGAGAAATCCTTTCTTAGTGAGCATCTAGAAGCCAAGAGGAACATATGCGCCAAATTTCAAGTTTGTAAGCTTTACGGTTCTGAAGATTTTGTGATGATTCGTGAGTGGAATTTCGCTTTTATATAGAGAGATACAAGAAATAAGAAGGCAAGTGTGATAGATCAAGGGATTGTCTCCTTTGCCAAAGGCCTGGGTGAAGAAGCAGGACTTTTATGTCTCTTTTGAGCAACAACATTCTTCTTCTTCTGGATCTTGAGGGTTTGGGAGAAATCCGTCAGTCTAGCAAGTTGTATGAGACAACCATCTCAAAACCATTAAATTACCAAGTTCTTATTTGTCCCATTTCTAACATCTTCCTCACCTCCTTGCCTTCCCGCTAGATGTACCCCAATCACAGATCGAGAGAATGCATATATCCTTTATACAGGTTGTCCTCGACATATGACCACAACCGAGCCCAAAATTTAAGTTGCTAAATGAGAACTTTTCCAAGTGAGATTTGCCCCGTTTTTAACGATGTTCCTTGCCACTTTTGTTAAATAAATCGCTGTAGTTGTTAAAGGAATAAAAAATGGTCATGTCACTTTTTTCATCAGTGCCGTTGTGACTTTGAATGGTGGCTAAAGAAATCGTTGTAAATCAAGGACTACCTGTGTTCACCACTAGAATAGAATAGAGCTGGAAGGGACCTTGGAGGTCTTCTAGTCCAGCTCAAGCAGGAGAACCTATATTATTTCAGACAAGCGGCTGTCCAGTCTCTTAAAAACCTCCCGTGATGGAGCGCCCACTCAGCTGATCCTATGTTTGTAGCAGGACTTGGGCTACGATGAAATCCAGAGCCAGCCATCCAGAACCCCAATGCATGGCATTATTTAATCAAAATCATCACCTAGAGGGCCCTGACCCTGCAACATCGAATCAGCAGAGCAGATGCTAAAGGGAGACAAAGCGGTTCCACCTGGCCCGGTGCTAAGCAGAGCTTTATAGGGAGAGAGCAACACCTGGAATTGCACCTGGAAAGAAAGCTGGCAACCGGTGCAGCTGGCAAAGCAGAGGTGGTACCTGGGCATACTGCGCCATGCCCGATCCCGCTTGCCCTTCCAGCATTATACTAGACCAGTTGAAGCTTCCGGGTGGTCTCCAAGGGCGGCCCCAGGGACAGAGCATTGCAGTAGTCCAGCCAAGTTGGAGGACAACCCAAAGCAAGCTGGCAACCAATGTAGGTGGCAAAGCAGAGGTGGTACCTGGACATACTGCGCCATGCCCGATCCCGCTTGCCCTTCCAGCATTCTACTAGCCCAGTTGAAGCTTCCGGGTGGTCTCCAAGGGTGGCCCCAGGGACAGAGCATTGCGGTCGTCCAGCCAAGGTGGAGGACAACCCAGAGCAAGCAAGGGCCACTTAGGGACACAACTTCCCTGCAACTTCCCCACCCTGCTTGGATTCCTCTGCATCTCCCCTTCCCCGCGTGTCCTGATTCCACCCCTGACTCTCCTCCAAGGTCATTCCCAGGCCTCCTGACTCCGCCCACAGCTCCCTGGCCCCGCCCACAGACCTCCTGGCCCCGCCCCCTTTTCGCCCGCCTGCTCCAAGATTGGACACCCCCCTCGCCCGAGACCCGGGGCGCCCACGCGGCGGCACTTCCCACCACCACTCCCCCCCCGGGCCGCCCCGATCCGGGCAGGCCGCCCCCTTCCCCGCTCTTACCTTCGCCCAGCAGGAGGATGCGCACGTCCCGCCTCATCCCCGCGGCTTCGGGGGGGGGGGAGGAGGGGGTGCTGCAGCGATCGCCGCTCGCTCCGGCACTTCCCACCCTTCTCGGCGCTGCCGCCGTCTCGCTTCCCGCTTCCGCTTCCGCCTTCCCGAACGGCGCCGCGTATTGCCTGGAGCGCCCTCTGCGGCCGGAGTGTGAAACGGCAGCCTTTTTTTTTTTTTTGTTTAGCCAGGCTAAGCTGTCGGTGGGATCAAAAAAATCAGGATAGAGCTGGAAGGGATCTTGGGAGGTCTTCTAGTCCAGCCCCTTGCTCACTCAAACGGGAGATTCTATACCATTCCAGACAAGTGGCTAGCCGATGTCTTCTAAAAATAAACCCCTCCAATGATGGAGCATCCACAAGTTCTGGAGATCACCCATTCCACTGTCCAATCAATCAATCAATCAGAACAGAGCTGGAAGGGACCTTTGAGGTCTTCTAGTCCAGCCCGCTGCTCAAGCAGGAGAACCTATGCCCTATTCCAGAAAAGTGACTGTCCAGTCTCTTCTTAAAAACCTCCAGTGATGATGAAGCATCCACATCTTCTGGAGGCAATTGCAATGCTGGCTTCAAATATCAGTCGAGCCAAGGTTTAACAGGGAGAATTGCAAATGCGCTGGACTCTGCTGCGCGGGTATTTATTGTTTTTCAATCTCATGCTGGCTGGGGGATTTGGGGAGTTGAAGTCCACACATCTTAATGGTGCTGAAGTTGAGAAACACCAATTGAAATGAATACGGAGCATTATTCTGTACTATGTTGTATTATGGTGTTATGTGAATTTCATTGTGTATACTGCTTATATACATAAAATGACTATTATTATTATTATTATTATTATTATTATTATTTAATCTTTAGTGAGATTCACAGGCTTTGGGGCTGGTTGGTAGCTCAACAGCTCAAGTCCTAACCAAGGACCTTGGAACTGTTCAAATAGCATCGGAGGATATAAGCTGTTCCAAGTAGGGTGGGTTTTTTTGTAGAATCAGGGTATTCAAGTCTGATACATTCAGGATTTCCAAATAGCCAGGCAGCCCTTTAGGTATTGCTCCAGGGGCTCCGATTACTATTGGGATCACACACGATTTCTTTTTCCAAAGTCGCTCAACTTCAGTTTGTAAGTCCCGATACTTTGTGATTTTTTCTTGCTGTGTGTCTACAATTCGTGCATCACCAGGTATTGCAATGTCAATGAACCAAAATATTATTATTATTATTATTATTATTATTATTATTATTATTATTATTATTATTTGTCATGATCATCATCTGCTTCTTAACTATCTGCCAGCCCCCTGAATTCTGGCTCAACTATTCGTTACAGGTAGTCCTCAACTTACAACAGTGACTGAAGTTACAATGGTACAGAAAAAAAAGTGACCTATGATCATTTTTCACATTTATGGACCATTGCAGCATCCCTGTAGTCACATGATCACAATTCAGATGCTTGGAAAATGACTCATACTTATGACTGTTGCTGGGAATCCCCTTTTGTGACCTTCTGAGTCAATGGGGGGGGGAGCCAGATTCATTTAATGACTGCGTTACTAACTAAACAACTGCAGGGATTCACTTAACAACGGTGGCAAGAGAGATCGTAAAGTGTGGTAAAACTCACTTAACAAGGGTCTCACGTAGCAACAGAAATGTTGGGCTCAATTGCAAATCAAGCACTTAACTGCTTAACAGCTGTGGCAAAAATGGTCATAAAATCAAGCATGACTCATTTAACAACCACTTTGCCGAGCAACATGAACTCTGGTCCCAATTGCAGTTGTAAGTTGAGGACTGCCTATTTTCCATCCCAGAATGTCTCCTTTACTCCAGTATAGACTAATGGACGTGTGTAAAAATAGCTAAATCCAATCTGCTTAGGGAAATCTTGAATCAGAAAGCGACATTACAAAAAACAATCCTTATCCATTCGCTACTAATGTTTAAAGATACCATAATTTAGCTAGTCCAGTTGCTTTCCAATTAAGCCAGAGATGTTGTTTCTATTGTCCTTGGGGAATTAAATAATGTTTTTTTAGCTGTTGGGAGAATTCCTAAATCGGGACAGAATGTTTCCATCTCTTCGCAATTCTTGTATTTGCAATAAAAAAAGTAAACTTATTTTGTTTGGAGACGAAAGATGAACTGGGACATGAAAAAAATGACATAGTACTGTATGAAGAAGTGATAATCCGTGATCATGCTATTCTCAAAAAAGATGTTTTATTTGTATTATGGTTTTTTTGTGAAAACCCAAATAAAATTTATATTTAAAAAAATATGACATAGTACTTTAGCTGTCATGCAAAGATTAGTCTTTAAACGGAAATACATAGCTGGCAATAACTCTACAAAGAAGCCCAAGAATGAATGGAAATTGCTTGACAACTCCCAACAGATTCATGTGCCCCAGAAATTCTCTGTCATGTGTAATTTGTATAACAATTAGTGAAATTCAGCTTTGCATATCAAAAACTCCGGCATGCAGGTTTCTTTTGCAAATGGGACGTAACAGAAAGAACAATTCCAGCCTGAGTTTGGATGTTTTTCTGGCAGAAAGGTGACTAAAGTTAATGATTTTTACATCCAATGAAAAGCACCAATAGAGAGACCCAAACTATTTTATTAAATCACTTGCCCCAAATTGCTGTTGTTGAATCCTTGGGTATCATAGTTTAGATTCCTCTTTCAAAATTCTGTGCTGCCAAACCAATTACGGAAAGCAGACAAAAAAACAAGTTGTGAATAAAATAAACGTGGAACCATAATGTACATAGCCATTAGATCAAAAAGAGGTCACTAGGTCAAAACTGACTGAGGGAATTATCCCCAGAGAACTACATGGATGAACTAACTGAATCAAAACCTTTGTTAAGAACTCACATTCATGCATACAATTTTGGGAAGCTAAGGTAATAAATTTTGTATAAAACCCAACATATTAATTACTCTTGCTACTGCTCTGGGTTATAATATCCACTTGCACTAAAGAAGACCTAGAAATTTTGAATGAGGCAGTTCACCCAACCCTCTCCCCAATTCCTTTTCCTGTTCTTCTCCCAACATCTCCAGCAAAGCTCTTCTAACTATTGCGATGTGTTATAGCAGTGTTTTTCCAGATTGGCAACTTTAAAGATGTGCGAACTTCAACTCCCAGAAATCCCCAGATAGCATAGAATAGCTGGCTGGGGAATTCTGGGAGTTTGAAGTCCACGCATCTTAAAATTGCCAAGCTTGACAAACACTGTGCTAGAGTTGTTCTGAGGTTTTCTATTTCAGGAACCGAAAATACTTACTCTAGCATTTTAACCCCTGGAGATAAGTCGTGCTTTGTAAGATGCCTTATGGCTGACTTTAATTTCATTGCTGGATATTCCACAAAACGAATAGAATCTCTGCAATCTACTTCTTCTAAATTCCAGGAGCTCATTAACCACCTTACAAGACGCCCTGTAAACTTCTCATGGAAGCTCTGGAAACAACCGGCGGCTTCTTGTTTGAAAATGTGGTAGTACCCCTCTGGGCTGATAGTTGGCACAAGTTCCCTGGCAACCTGGCCCTACCTCCCTGCTCTGTAAAATGGTGGATGTCGGTCCCTGTTTAGAAGGTAGCAGCAGAAGAGGCGATCAGAACGATGGGTCACCAAAGCCAACCTCTAGCTGGACTTGTTTGACCTCCTGCAGGAGATCCAGGTTGTCCAACTCCAACTGCAACAAAAGGGAAAACGGGTAACTCAAACATCGGTCAAATATACTCAGAAAAGGAAAGGGCAGTAACCCTACTTCAATCCAATGTAAGACAAATGAAAAATGCCTCCTTCTTAATATTTATGTAAGTATGTTCTGGAGAACCAGTAGCAGAAATTTTGAGTAGTTTGGAGAATCGGCAAATCCCACCTCTGATTGGCCCCGCCCCCTTCTATTCTCCGCCTCCTGAGTCCCAGCTGATTGGCTGGGTCTTCTTTGGTTGCCCTGCACAGGAGAACGGAGCTGGAAAGCAGGTTAGTGGGGTGGGGAGGGAATGGAGATTTTGCAGTATCCTTCCCCTGCCACGCCTGCCAAGCCACACCCACCAAGGCACACCAAGCCCACCAAGACACACCCACAGAACCGGTAGTAAAAAAATTTAAATCCCACCACTGGTTAAAAGAGAGAAGTGAATATGATGACTATCATGTTGAATACTATTACATTAATATTGCATAATCAATTAGTATAATGAATAGGTAGATATTACTATGTTAAATATTGTAGAATTAATATGTAATGAAGGATGTGGTAACTTTGATTATTGTTTAACAAAGAGGTTTGTACCCAGACCACACACTGTTCCATTGAAGATGGAATAGTTGTATTAAAAATAAAAAAAATATAGCTTGAACAAGGGGGAAAAAAACCCGTGACCAACCTTGACAGCGTATTTATAGGATTGTTCAGCCTCCAGTTGTCTTCCGCCCTAAAGGGGGGGGAAATAGAAATCTGTGCTAAACAAGTTCTGACAAGGCAAGAGAAACCCTGAAAAGCTTAATGGTGTTTTTAAAGGAAAACGGAGAACGGGAGGAATAAATCCCCCAGGGGAAGGTCTCTCATCAAACTGAGAAGTGTAAAGAAAACGAATGGCAACCGAGAAAAAGGAAAGGGGGTAGGGTCAGATGTGAAAATGCATTTCTACATTTCTGCCTCGACTGAGAATTTCCTTCCATCCATTCATTTGACCTGGGAAAGGACTTCAAGTGGGTTTAGAAGCCATTTTTCAATCACAAGAGCATTGAATTCATCTGCAGAGAAGCCCCTTACTCTAACCCTAATCTCAATCCTGTCAGTGGTCCAGTGAAATTCCCCATTTCATTCAAAACTCAGAAACAAAGTTCATCCAAGTAAGAATTTATTGGAGAAGTCATATTGGCCCATCTGGGAAAAACCTGAATCTGAGAGTTCCGGGCTATCCCTTCCCAATTCAAAATCAAAAACCCATCCTCTGCACATCATATGGCCCAACCAAATCTTCACCCCAACTGGAGACATCACTCCAAGTCACTCCCCTCCAAATGCAAGGCAACATGTCCTTGACTCTCAGAGAAAGAATGTTGCTGAGTCTAATCTTCTACTCACTAAGAAATCCTCCCTCCCAATTTCCCAGGCACTAAATTACGTGGAAGCTTCAAAGCTTCCGAGTGAAATATGGCTTCCAAGGCTGACAAATCCTATGATTCCGGAGAAGAGGAGATCCTTAGCGGTTGGATGAAACGGACCTCTGGAGACTCACCTTCATGCAGACCAAAGCGAGGTAGGCCCAGACTTCCGCATTGCTGTTGTTGAGGGCATTGGCTTCAGAGAGGGCATCCTCCGCCTCGGCCATCTCTTTGAGCTACATAAAAAAGCAACATCAGCCTATCGAAAAATGATAAACTGTGGCAAATTGAATATGAGACTCTCAAAAAAAAGATGTTTTTGTCCTCCAAGAGGCAACTGGACTTTCTGGTTTTTCTTTGAAGAGCTTTTGCTTCTCATCCAAGAAGCTTCTTCAGCTCTGACTGTGTGTCCTTCCCTTCCCCACCATCCAGTCAGAGCTGAAGAAGCTTCTTGGATGAGAAGCGAAACATCTTCAAAGAAAAACAAGAAAGTCCAGTTGCCCCTTGGAAAAAAAAACACCTTTGGGACAACCAGGACCTGGATGACGGAGAATCTCCATAGATACAGGTAGTCCTCAATTTTAAACAGTTCATTTTAGTGACCGTTCAAAGTTAAAAAGACACTGAAAAAAGCGACTAATGACCATTTTTCACAGTTACCCCCTTTGCAGCATTTCCATGATCATGTGACCAAAATTCAGATTCTTGGCAACTGACTCATATTTATGACGGTTGCAAGTGTCCCGGGATAACGTGATCCATTTTTGTGACCTTCTGACAAGCAAGGTGAATGGGGAAGCCAGATACACTTAACAGCCATACTACTAATTTAACAACTGCAGTGATTCACTTAACAGCGATGGCAAAGAAAGGTTGCAAAATGGGGCAAAACTCACTTAACAAATGTCTCACTTAACAGAAATTTTGGCCTCAATTATGGCCGTAAGTTGCAAACTACCTGTATTTAGCTATGGAATCGGAGATATTTCATTACTCATCTGAGGAACTTCATCAGTTAAAATTAAAAAAAAATAGTTAGGCCAAGAGTCAGGGAATCTTCATTTACATATTGCAATACATTTAGGGAAGAAATTCCTTGAAGTTGGTGTGATAAGATTTAGTGCATTCCAATGACTCTCTGACTCTCTGCCTATTTTTAAAAAAATTTGACTGATGAAGTAATGAAATGTCTCAGATTCACAATATCGTCCAATTGCCATTTATAGATACAGACCCCCAACCCCCACTCTCTAGACCATTTCTGAGAAGAGTCCAGTCTCTTCTTGAAAGCTCCCAGTGATGAAGCTCCCACAACTTCTGAAGGCAACTTCAGTTCCATGGGTTGGTTGCTCTCACCGTCAGAAAATTCCTCCTTGTTTCCAGGTTGAATCTCTCCTTGTTCAGTTTCCTTCCATTATTCCTTGTCTGGCCTTCAGGTGACCCCTTCCTCTCTGGGACAGCCCCTCAAATATGGGAACACTGCTATCATGTCTCCCCTGGTCCTTCTCTTCACTAGTCTAGCCATGATTTTAACCTTTTTAGATACTTTTGGCCAGGGTGATTGAGTCTTCATTAACGTCAGCCTAACTTTTCATTCTGACCTACAGGGCTCTAAGGAAAGCTGTAGCCCATCCATTCCCTCTGCCCTCTGGATGCTGCAGGATTTGCAACTTCATGACTTTTGAAAGGTGTCAACTTTTTTTCACTGATGGTTCTTGTCCATTGAGGGATGAGGAAAATGGAGAATTGGACATGCGATCCACTCAGTCTTCCATTCTAACTCATTTACAACTACAACCGTACAACTACAACCACATAAACATGTGATGAACAGTTGAAGAAGTTTGGTAGGTCTAGCCTATTGAAGAGAAGGACTAGGCTTGACATGACAGCAGTTTTCCAATATTTGAGGGGCTGCCACAGAGAAGAGGGGGGGTCAAACTATTTTCCAAAGCATCAGAAGGCAAGACGAGAAACAATGGATGGAAACTAACCAAGGAGAGAACCAGCCTAGAACCGAGGAGAAATTTCCCTAGAGTGAGACTAAAAGAAGCCATCCACTTCTGGGTAGCTTTCTGTTTCCCACTGAGGTCTAAAGAGGAGAGAAACCTTTTTATTTTATTTTTATTTATTTATTTTGTCAAGCATGTAACAGATATAAGTATAAACAGGATTATTAATACATGAAATGGATACGAATAAAAAGGAACATTTGGACAGGGACGGTAGGCATGTTGGTGCGCTTATGCACACCCCTTACAGACCTCTTAGGAATGGGATGAGGTTAACAGTAGACAGTCTAAGTCTAAGGTTAAAGTTTTGATGGTTTGGGGAAGAGACCACAGAGTCAGGTAGTGTATTCCAGATATTGATCACTGTTGCTGAAGTCGTATTTCCTGCAATCGAGTTTGGTGCCGTTAACCTTCACTTTGTATTTATTGTATGCTCGTGTATTGTTGTGGTTGAAGCAGAAGTAGTCATTGACGGGTAGGACATTGCAATAGATCATTTTATGTACTACGCTTAGGTCAGACTGAAGGCGGTGTAGTTCTAAGCTGTCTAAGACATTTCAAGTCTGGCGGCATAAGGTGTTCTCTTGCGAGTAGAGAAGTGGAGGACTCTTCTCGTGAAATATCTCTGGACTCTCTCGATTGTGTTAATGTCCGATGTGCAATGCGGGTTCCAGACAGGTGACCTGTATTCTTGAATTGGTCTAGCAAATGTTTTGTATGCTCTAGTTAAAAGCGCAATATTACAGGAGAAAAAGCTACTTAGGATTAGGTTAACAACTCTTAACCTTTTGGCAATGTTACAGGGGCTCTGGCATTTAGATCTTTAGAGATGAGTACTCCAAGGTCCTTGACAGAGTGAAGGTCGTCCACCTTTGGGATAGACTTTCATGAAAGCTTTTTTTCCATTCCTCCTTTATTATTATTACTCACACATTCAGCCAGGCATTAGATTGTATCTGACACTTTTTGTTCACCTAGTGAGTCCTTCCCAAGGACCCGGGATAGGCAGATTTCCTGACAGTGAGAACAATTCATCAGTGGAGCAACTTGCCTCCAGAAGTAGTGAATGCTCCAACACTGGAAGTTTTTAAGAAGAGAATGGACAGCCATTTGTCTAAAATGGTACAAGGTTTCTCATGCTTGAGCAGGGGGTTGGACTAGAAGACCTCCAAGGTCCCTTCCAATCTATTCTATATTCTACAAATCTGGAAGCCAAAGGGGCTCCATCACTTACCCTGTAGCAAGCGATTCCTACTCCCAGCCAGGTGAGACAAGAAGGTGATTTCTTACTTGCCAGGAGGTAAATGTGCTTGGCTTTGTCATACTGTCAAAAGAAGAGAGAGAGAGAGAGAGAGAGAGAGAATTACTCTTCAGGCTGTGGCAATTTAGGATGGCTTCTCTTTGCTTGTTGACAATCAAGGCCTGCAGTTCTCCAAACCGAAAGAGGTTATTAGTAGCTGTTTGAACATGACTTGCTTCAGGCAGGTGGTTAGAGAAGGCTCATAAAACTGATAAAAATCATCACAGAATACAGGAGGGTGTGATAGAACCCATCTTGGCTATGAGAAGGAAAATAAAAGACAAGTTCCAAAACTCAGAGGTGAAGGAAAGCATTACGGAAAGATTAAGTATGAAATTAGCTTTGACCAATGGCTGGAATGTATTTTCTCCCACATGGGAAAAGTATATATATCTTTTTGCTTCTTTCTTCTGTCTGAAGGAGTTTTGGGAGTGGGGGAGGGAGAAGAAACTGGTTTAAGCAACTTGTTATGACTATTAAAATGATCGTAAAATTACTTTCATGGGAAATAATGGCTTCTTAGTGTGCTGTCCTGGTTGCACAAAGCAACAAGAACACCGAACACTAGCCAGCCTCAGAGCAAAACCCAAATTCAACAAATCAACCCCAACTTCTCAACATAGTATAATAGTGATCATTATCTTTACAGTATACATTGGCTCTAACAGGACTAGCAATTAGTTAGCTAATTGCTTGCAACAATCCTCTTCTTTTCCCTCTAGCAATATATTGTGCAGTGTCCACAATAGATAACTAACATTGGATCATCTGCTACTTTGACCCAATACACAACTATCACATTCCTCTATCAGGTCTAAGCCAACAGCAGTAGGGACAGGAACATTCCCTCCCATTGTGTAGACTAGACTGAACGTTTTAAAAGAAAATAGTTACTCAACCACAATTCACAAAACATAAATCCAGGCATAGAACCCGGAACTGCTCAGAACTCTCCAACGGCCTGAAGCGTGACAACAACTCTCTCCAAAGAGACAGGTTGTGTTCTGAGCTGAAAGGTTTACTTGCAACTCACAACCATTGGAAGGCAGAAAGGTTTGCACAACTCTCCTGTACCCCCTGAAGTACCTGAAGTCCGGAGGAGTTTCACTGGACAAAACGCACAACATGGAAGATGAGATCCATCTACTCCCTTTCAAATTTCCTAATCCGTTTTGTTGTTCTGGGAAGCCTCCGTGGATAGAGCTGCTATCACAGACTTCCTTGGTTGGTTAGTTGGTTGGTTGGTTGATTTTATACTCTCAACAAATCTGGATGCTCACAATAATCAAATGGGGACAATCCAATCGGTAAAATTTAAAAGAGGAAAACGGAAAATGTGATGAAGTGGAGGTCTCCCCTTGGTGAAGGACCAAGGAGCTACCAACTCACAAACACCCAATCAAACAACCACCAAGAATGCTCCAGTCAACACTGACAGGGAAAGTCACCTGTATATAAACAGAGAGCAAATCCTATTCCCTTTTAGCACTGATGATATTGCTTAGTTAGGTCATGAAATGTCTGCAAGAAAACAATCACGTTCAGAGAGTACCAAGGACTCCCTAGTTCAACCCAAGGCACAAATAGTCTCTTCTATTGGCCATTACATATAAACAGAGAGCAAATCCCATTCCCCTCTAGCACTGATGATGTTATCTAGTTGGGTAGAGAAATGTCTACAGCAACAAAACAAGTTCCAAGGGCCTCACAGTTCAACCCTGAGCTACCAATGTTCTCTCCTGTTGGAACCAAGTCTTAATGGCTCTTCTCAATAACAGCAGAATAGGGGGGGCCATCCGAACTTGGGTAGAACTGAGACAATGTTTCTGCCCACCCAAGTTCTATGGGGCAGTCATCTCAAGTCAATGAATCCACCAGGATCTCCTTATTGGTCCCATTTCTACCTTCTCACCTCCTTGCCTTCCAGGTAGATGGAGCCCAATCGCAGATACACAGTGTGCATATCCTTCGCGTCCGTCACAAAGCTAATGGTGCGTTCGTAGCAGGATTTTGCTTCACTGAAATTCCCTGTCAAGTAGCAGAGATGGCCTTTTTGAGCCCAGACCTCTGGATTCTAGAGAGGGAGCAGAGAAATGGAGGGGTTAAGCATGACCTATGGAGACCGGCAAGGAATCATAGGGTGATAAGGCTGGAAGGGACCTTGGAGATCTTCTAGTCCAACTCTCTCTGGTCAAGGCAGGAGATCTTATGTCATCCTGGTCGAATCAATAACTTTCCCCCTTAAAACCTAAATAGGTAATGGGGATGCGGTGAGTGGAAAATTCTGAAGTAATTAAAACATTCAGGGATGTTGACAAAGGAGAGCTCATTCTATCCAAGAGGCAGGATAATTCCAGAATTGTAGTCCACTAGATGGGAAGATGCTCTGGAACAAGGGTCTTCCAACTTGGCAAGTTTAAGACTTGTAAGCTGCCCAAGTTGCCTCTGGATGAAGCACAGAAATCTAATCAATCAATCAATCAATCAAGTTACTCTGGGTAATTAAGAGCCCCAAATTGCTAATGAGAGATACGCACCAGGTAATCAATCTGCATAGCCATTTCCAAGCTCTCTTCTGACTGGACATATTCCTTCTTGAGCATGTAGGTCTGGGCCAGCACCAAGTAATAATCACAGCTGGGGCCTCCTTGAGGGAAGACCAACTCGTGCGCCAGCGCCCTGTGAACAAACTGGAAGGAGAGAGCCAACCCTTGGCTGCATCATTGCTGCAGGACCACTGGAATCCCTTGAGTAGCCTGCCTTGCTGCTCCTAGTCATCATTTTCCTACTCCTGGGAGTCTCTTTTGGGACTACCTCTTGCCCTATAGATGGGAGCAGGAGAGGGAGGCCTCTCTGGGAACAGGGAGTGTCTTAGATTAACATTTCTAGCTCTTTGCACTAATCAAGCAAGTTCTTCATCACGAATGGAGAGTCTGGTAAGAACTGGTTCAAATCTGCTAAAGAATGCAAACTGTGCAAACATTGAGTAATTTGCAAACTTATGATACTTCATCTTTTTTTTTAATAACCCCCATAATCCCTTGTGGGGTGGAGTCTGGGCAGCTGAATGGAGCTGAGTGTTTACTGGCCAGATGCCCTTCCTGTCACCAATGTGGAGGGTTTTACGTATAAATCACATCACGTGACTGCAAAATGCTTCGATCAACCGCAAAGGTCAGCTGGTTGCCAAGCATCTGAAATATAGTCATGTGACTTTGGTCTGCCTTTCTCCCTCCCTCCCTCCCTCCCTCCCTCTGCGTCCATCAGAACTCTGAAACCTAGTCGTAAGTAGCTTTTGGGGGAATCTGTCATAACTTTAAATGGTTGCTGACTGACCAGTTGTTCAATGAGGACTATCTGTAAAGCAGACTAAGAAGTCTACTTTGGTCTAACCGTGAGACCTTTTTACCGAATAGTGAAGTCAAAACAAGAGAGAAAAGATGGGAAGGAAGGAAGCAATTTTGTGGAACCCGTGGGAGTCAATTCTTTTTAAAAAAGATTAGTCGTTTTCTCAATCAAACAGAATAGGGCTGGAAGGGACTTTGGAGGTCCTCTAGTCCTGCCCCCTCTTCAAGCAGGAGACCCTGGAACATTCCAGACAGGTCGATGTCCAGTCTCTTCTTAAAACCCTCCAGTGTTGGAGCACCCACGACTTCTGGAGGCGAGCTGTTCCACTGGTTAATTCTTCTACTGGGAAATTTCTCCTTAGTTCTAGGTTGCTTCTCTCCTTGATGAGTTTCCATCCATTTTGTTTTTTGTATTTTTGTATTCTTTGGTGCTTTGGAAAATAAATATCTACGGAGATTCTCAGTCACCCAGGTCATGGTTGTCCCAAAGATGTTTGTTTCCGGAGACCATTGGACTTTCTTGTCTTTCTTTGAAGGCAAGCTTTTTTAGCTCTGACAGGATGGGTGGGGAATCGAAGGACGCTACACGTCCTTTGGAAAATAAATGGATCCCCTCTTCTTTGTGACAGCCTCTCAAATATTGGAATACTGCTATCATGTCACCCCTTAATCCTTCCTTTCTCTAGACTAGCCGTACCCAATTCCTGCAGTTCTTCATATGTTTTAGTCTCTGGGCCTTTAATCATCTCAGTTGTTCTTCTCTGCACTTTTTCCAAGGTCTAAACATCTTTTTTATAATGTGCTGACCGAAACTTGGAGGCAGTATTTTTTTTGCCATTAGTGTCATAAAACAGCTTGAGGAATCCGCTGCCTGTCCGCATGATGCCTTCCCTTTGTCTGAACTCAAGACAGTGATTTGCTGGGCCCAGCAGACAGACAGCAGAGAGATTCAAAACAATAGATCAGTGTGATGGCAGCTTATTCTGGCTGCACAGCAAGTGCTCGGTTTTACCAAATTTCATTGCTAGAGAAAGGCTTTTAAAAGGGAAAAGGGAAAGGATCTTGTAAAAGGAAAAAAAACAGGAACTGGGCATGGCTAGTCTAGTGAAGGGGAGATGTAACAGATAACAGATAATCAGAGCTGGAAGGGACCTTGTAGGTCATCTAGTCCAACCCCCTGCCCAAGCAGGAGACCCTACACCATTTCTGACAGATGGGAGTCAATCTCTTCTTGAAAGTCTCAAGTAATGGTGCTCCCACGACTTCTGAGGGCAATTTCTGTTCCATTGGTTGATTGCTCTCCCTGACAGAAAATTCCTCCTTATTTCCAGGTTGAATCTCTCCTTGTTCAGTTTCCACCCATTGTTCCTTCTCTGGCCTTCAGATGCTTTGGAAAATAGTTTGATCCCTTCCTCCTCTCTGTGGCAGCCCCTCAACTATTGGAAGACTGCTCTCCTGTCTCCCCTGGTCCTTCTCTTCACTAGACTAGCCAGGCCCAATTCCTGTAACCGTTCTTCATATGTTTTAGTCTCCAGTCCTCTCATCATCCTAGTATAGCAGGCTTCCAATAGCAGCCTTCCAATATTTTAGGGGATGCCAGAGAGATGAGGAGGGATTCAAGCTATTTTCTAAAGCACCTGAAGGCCAGAAAAGGAACAATGGATGGAAACTGGTCAAGGAGAGATTCAACCTGGAAATAAGAAGGAATTTTTTGACAGTGAGAGCAATCAACCAATTGAACATAATAATTCCAAATAATAAAATAATCAATAATGTAATAATGAATCAATGAATTAAATAAAGGACTAATCAAAACATTCCTGCTCATTATGTCAGTCTCTCTCAATCACCCCCTCCACAAAGACATCACAAAATAAATTTGTGTGACCTTAATCCTCCCGTCTGCTTCTGGGCTGTTACCCCAATGGATGGATGCACTCTTGGCCAACGCAATGCACCTATACATTTTCCTGGTCTTCAACCTCGATTGACCCTGTACTCACCTGAAGGGCATTGACATCCAAGAGGAATTTTATGGTTTCCATGAAAATAGAGGTGGTTTGCTGGGGGGCCATGAACAGGCCCAGATCTGGTTCAAATGCAACGGCAGCAGGTTTGGGCATTTCTGAAATGAAACCAAGAGAGCAAGGAATTTGAAGGAAACGCCAAAATAGCAGGTCCGCTTGGTTGCTCAAGAGTGAGATGCTGGTGAAGTGGGGACAGCAGCGCCTGCATTTTCTGCGTTGCGTGAGAAGAGCACCTCTTCCTTCTCCTATCCTTACCACTTTCTCTAGAGCAGGGGGGTCTTCAAACTTGACAAACTTTTAAGTGGACTTCAACACCCAGAATGCCACCTCCAGCTCAGGAATTGTGGCAGTTGAAGTCCATAAGTCTTCAAGTTTGAAGACCCCCGCTCTAGAGGGACGACTGAAAGCATCATCATATATTTCTGTGTGGTTCGGAAGTTTTCGCTTTGGATGTGTAGAGAGTGGCAAGGACAGCAGAAAAGGTTATTGGAAGCTCACTTCCTTCTATCCAGGACATGGCGTATAAGCACTGCTTGACCAGGGTCCGGAGTATTGTCAGGGACGCTACACATCCTTCCCATGACCGGTTTTCTTTCTTATATTCTGGGAGGGGGCTTAGTGGTATCTGAAGCAGAATGAGATTCCATAGTAGCTTTGTACCATAGACTATCAATCTTGTTAAACTTTGAAGACTCTTTTTTCCACTATGCATTCTAAATCTGCGATTAATATACTCTGTGTGTATATGTATGTGTACACACACACACATATATATGCACATACACACATATATATGTATGTGGATAGGATATAGACAGAGATATAGATTAGACATAGACATAGACAGACAGACAGACAGACAGAGACAGATTCTATATATATTTTCATTTGAGAGCGGGCATCATAATTTCATTTTTTAATCTGTGGCAGTGTTTTCACAGAAAAAAAGTGATAATAAATGTTATCTCATTTCATCATCACATCATCTCATACCACCCACCCTGCCTTACTTTACCTTACCTTACCTTACCTGGAAATAGAGAATCAGCCATTTTTCTTTGTTCCCTAGTGCTGGGTTAATATAATTTCAGTTCTGGAACCTTGCTTTGCAGGCCTACATTGAGTTTCCAGCTGGACCTCAAGTTGTGCAGCCGTGTCAGCAAGCTCTTGCCGCTTTCATCAGAGTGACAAATGCAGTTGGTGGCGTTGCGTTGGAAGCTCTGGGTCTTGTGTGTGTGTGCGAGCGTATGTGTATGTGTGTGAGATGTGGACAGGGGAGACCAAAAGGAGCAGGACTTCTGGCACAATAACCACAAGGCTGCTATGGCCAACCTGTGCCCACCCAACCCCAGCTGATGCTGGGGTTATCAGGCTTTGGAGAATGGTTTTGTCTAAAATGGCCCCACCTTGAATTTCAACACGCAACACAATTCTTGGCATGTGATACTAATGAACCCAAATGTAAGATGAAAGGAGAGGCGTCTATGGAGATTTTCAATCGTCCAGGTCGTGGTTGTTCCAAAGATGTTTTTCCAAAAGGCAACTGGACTTTTTTGGGGGGGGCGGGGGGGGGTTCCCCTTGAAAATGTTCCACTTCTCATCCAAGAAGCAGACGAAATCCAAGAAAACCTAGCTGCCTTTTGGAAAAGCACTTTTGGGACACGAAAGGAGAGGCCCTCACAAAGATTAAGGAGCTCTTTGTTATAAACTAGGAGTGTCAAACTCGATTTCATTGAAGGCTGCATCAGGGCTATGTTTCGGGGAGCCGGGGTGGGCATGGCCAGCTTGGTATCACTCGCATCAGAGGCACCTGTGGCAGAGAAAACGGGTTCCCGAGCTCCATTTTTGGCCACCAAAATGGAGCTTGGGAGGGCCACATTTTTGCTGGCAGAAGCACTGCGGGCCAGTCCTTCACTATTCCCAGGGCTCCCCCATGGGCCAGATCTAAGTCCCTGTGGGCTGGATCTGGCCCCCGGGCCTTGAGTTTGACACCCCTGTTATAAACAGAACAACTGTTCTGACCAAGGCTTCCCGGGACCGTAATTAAGCACACGATTAGTCCAAACAACTCTTGTTTTATTTCAACGCTGGGAATTATGTTCATTCCCAGCCGGTAATGAGTCCCAATCAGTCCCTCGAGATAAGCACCCACCTTTCTCTCCTTTGAATCGCTGCCAACAACTAGAGTGCCAAATGAATTATAAAAAACCCAACTGAAGTACAAAGGCCACACAGAGCTTCAAGGATTAATCCAAACAGAATGAACGACTTTGCTTCCTGCAAAGGTTTCTCTACCTTTGTACCTCCTTTATACCTTCTGGGAGGGGCAATCTCCTCCCAGACTAACTCCCAAGTTGCCCCTTTTGTCTCAGCTGTTCTTGCCTTCTAGCAGTTCTGCGCACACGTGCACTGGGAACAGGCTCCCCTTGTTCCTCTGCCTCGCTGCTGCCAGACTTGGAGGCTCCGGAGTCAGCACCCCACTCCCAGATGGTCCTGGCCCCATCTCTGCATCGGATGCAGGACCCTCGTCCGAGTCCTCCCCAGACTCCCAGACTGGTCCCTGTTCTTCCCCACTATCCGATTCCGCCGCCATCTGCACAGGCTGCTGGCGAACCACAAGAAGAGCATAGGCCTCCCCTAAACTCAGCTGAAGATATTACCTAGCATGGTAACAAAACGTTTGGAAACCAACCCACAAGCTTGGAGAACCAACCTCCACCCTCACAACGAGCTCTCTCTAGCTATCCCCTAAGATTGTCTACCTCTGTGAGTGCTCATCCTAAATTTACTGGGTGTAATGGACAATCGCTTGAACTGTTTATGTATGGTATCCTCTTCGGGTGCACGAAGGGAACTGGTTGGCTCCGAGGACTCTCCTTGGACTTTTCCCGTGGATTCTGGAGATTCGTCTGGAGGTAAAAAAGGAAACCAGCCCATATGAGGACACAAAAGGTAGAGTTAGAGATTCGGGTTAATGTCAGCGTTCCAACTAACCAACTCCAAACCAATAAACTCTGAGACAGGCATTTCCTCAAAGTTCCACTTCATTAGAGTTGTCATATTGGCACATCTGGAAAAACTTGAATCTGAGAGTTCCGAGTTTTCCCTTCCCAAAAGAGAAACCGAAGATCCATCCCCTGCACCCACCAGTCCATCCCATGGCCCAATCAAATCTTCGTCCCAACTGGAGACATCCCTCCAGACGCTCCTTTCCACATGCAGGGTGACATGTCCTTGACTCTCTGAGAAAGTGTTGTTGAGTCTCATCTTCCACCTCACTATGAAATCCCTCCTCCCAAATTCCAAGGCATGGAATGTGGTAACCTTGAAGCTTCCAAGTAAAATATGGTTTCCAAGGCTGACACACAAGCCTGGTTTGACCAGCCTCTTAACTGGATCACAGAACAATGTTCAACAGAAAGTCTCCATCTAGACTAAAATGTAAATGGTATAAGGTAAAGGTTTCCTCTCTCTAGTCAAGTCAAATTCTAGTGGCAACGTTCATCTCTGTTTCCTAGCAGAGAGAGCCACCTGTCTGAAGACACTTCCGTGATCATGTGGCTGGCATGACTAGACGCGAGGTTCACGGAATGCTGTTACCTTCCCATACAAGTGGTACCTATTTATCTACTTGCATTGCATGCTTTTGAACTGCTAGGTGGGCAGGAGCTGGAGCAAGGAATGGGAGCTCACTCTGTCATGCAGTGTTTGAGTCTCAAACTGCCGACCTTCCAGTCGACAGGTTTACAACTTGTCTAACACTGGTTAGGAGCTCAGTTAACTTTCTGAGTTAATTTATGGGGTGTGCAGTCTGTTGGCCAAGGGAATCCATGGGAACAATGTCAAAGTAAGAGCTCTTCACTGACTGTCACCATCAGCCCATTCCTAAGGAGAAATTTCGTGATAGTGAGAACAATTCATGAATGTAACAACTCGCCTCCTGGAATTGTGGGTGCTTCATCGCTGGAGGTTTTCAAAAATAGACCGGACAACCATTTGTCTGGGATGGGATAAAGTCTTCTGCCTTGGGTCCCTTCCACCCCTATAATTCTATAATAATTCTGTAATTCTATAATAATCCTATAATTCTCTTTGTTTTTCCAGATTGCTTTTTCCTAGGCCCAGGATAATGGGTCTGAGGTGCCCTGGTGGCACAGTGGTTAGAATGCAGTATATTCTGCTAGTTCTGCCAACTGCCAGCAGTTTGATCCTGACTGGCTCAAGGTTCATTCAACCTTCCATCCTTCCGAGATCGGTAAAATGAGGAGCCGCATTGTTGGGGGCAATAGGCTGACTTTGTAAAGCGCTTAGAGAGGGCTGGAAAGCACTGTGAAGCAGCATATAAATCTTAACTGCTGTTGCTGTTGCCAGAGAAGAGGCTAATTCCCAAACCGTGTCTCCTGGATCCATAACCGTACTTTGTAAATGCCAAATTTAAGCTGGACTCTGTTTCTCAATGCAGAGAGGTTACCATGGAAACAACAGAAAGGCTGCAGCACTCAAAAGCACCAGGATAAAGGTGAAAGGATGACATCTGGCTACTTTGGCAGGCATAGCTGTACTCCTCTGGTGTTGTGACCCAGAAATTTGGCAGCCGAGCAAGAACTGAAACATTTACAAATCAAAGAAAGGTCCGGGTACATTTTAGTCCCACCTTTAAAAAATACAATAAATATCTCACTCATTTTTACAAATCTGCAATCGGATTTGATTGTGCAGAAGACTTTGACTCTCAGCTGCGGCCCCGATCTGAAGGTTTCGGTTTGAACCACAAAGTGCCCCATCTTGGATGTGAAAACAGCTATTTGGCCCTCAAGGTCATAATAGAAAGACTGCCCCGGCCTGTCACCTCGAGACCCACCATTCTGCACTTAAAGTAGGAACTCTTCCAGTGGAAATGGTTCAAACTCAAAATGTTTTGCCCGACCCTGATTTCTATTGATGGATGTATCCAAAAATAATAAATATTATATTCCACTAGCAATGGAAATGGGGGAGTGGAACACAAGGACAGGCCGAAAAAGAAGGTTAACTTTATCTGGGTTTTTCCTTGTAGACTCAACATCATCATGGAGGTCCACCCAGAGCAGGGGTTTCCAACCTTGGCCGCTTTACGGCTTGTGGACTTCAACTCCCAGAATTCAGCAGGGCTGGCCAAGGGATTCTGGGAATTGAAGTCCACAAGTTGCCAAAGCTGGAGACCCCTGACCTAGAAAACATTGGGGGGAGCAGTTCAAAAGAGGCTCTCCTGCAAACATTCTTGGCCAACCATCCTTTTTTTTCCTATACAGGTAGTCCTTGACTGACGACTACAACGGAACCCAAAATTTATGTTCTCAAGTGAGAAATTTCTTAAGCGTGTTTGCTCCACATTAGGATCTTTCTCGACACCGTTGTTAAGAGAATCACCGCAGTTCTCAAATTAGCCACAGGGCTGCTCAGTGAATCGGCTCAGCTTCCCCATGGACTTGGCTCGCCACAAGGTTGCCAAAGAGGATCACGTAACCCCGAGACACTGCAGCCGTCATAAATCGGAGTCGGTTGCCAAGCCTCTGAATGGAAAGCACGTGACTACGGGCATAAATGTGAAAAAGGGTCATAAGTCGCTTTTTTCAGTGGCGTTGCAACTTTCAATGGTCACTAAATGAACTGCTAAGTCGAGGACGACCTCTAACGCTTTGGAGAACGTGGTAGAGTTTGTGGCTTGTCGGCCCTCGTGGGCACGTCCAGCTTACCAGACTCCTCCGGGCCAATCAGGGACTGCATCCGCGAAGGCATATACGACATCCTTTTCTTTCCTACTGGTACTTCTTCTGTGCTCGGAGGACTTGGTTTCTCTTTGGGCAGACGGGCCTTCTGGAGCTTGGTAGCCTCATGGAAGGCCATCTCGACTCGAATGTAGTTTTCCTGGATATCATAGAAAAGTCCTAAAGGAAAGGTAGGGAAAGAAAGAAAAAAAAAAGGAAAAAAAAAAGATTTCCCTCAGGAAATCATCGCTGTGATGTTGAAGGAGGGCATAGAAACATCGGGGTTATCAGGTTCTTTGGTATCCACCTAAAATGGAGAGTATCATCTTTATTTATTGAATAGGTTGATGGGTCTCCTTTATTTTGTGCAACTCAAAACAATGTACTTCAATGTACCTGCTTTTTCTTTTTGCAATGAGAACCTGATGTGGTGGGTTGGGCTGAGAGAGGAGAACTGGCCCAAAGTCACCCAGCTGGTCTTCATGCCTAAGGCGGGACTAGAACTCATCATCTCCTGGTTATTGGC
>NW_020769332.1:6953598-7001169 GCF_900518735.1 Pseudonaja textilis | reverse complement strand
GAAATCGAAAGCAAGAGAAACTCGACCGAAATCGAAAGCAAGAGAAAACTCGACCGATCAGCCACGCAAAGGAAGCCGTTACCTTTTCAAAGACTTCACTGTCGTGGTAAGGAAGAACGCGGAACGCTCCCCGGATCCGCTTCACCCCGGGATACAGCAGAGGCACTAAGTTGACGTAAGCCACACCATGGAAGGAAATGGGATCTTCTTCTGCTCCAGCAACTGCTCCACCTCCCTAGAAGAGGACAGCGGAAACCGTCACCTTCCCCGGCGGTAGTCACGGCAGCCGAAATGGAGTACAGTATAGTCCTCGGCTTGCTACAGTTCATTCAGTGAACCTTCGGAGTTACGACACTGGAAAAAAAAGTGACTTAGGACCATTTTTCACACTTACAACCATTGCAGCACCCCCCATGGTCATGTGATTTACATTCCAATGCTTGGCAATTGACTCACATTTGTGATGGTTGCAAGCGTGATCCCCTTTTGCGGCCTTCTGACAGGCAAAGTAAAATGGGGAAACCGGAATCATTTAACAACCGTGTTGCCAATTTAACAACTGCAGTGATTCGCTTAACAAAGATGGCAGGAAACGTCGTAAAGCTCACTTAACAACCTTCTCACTCAGCAACATACATGTAAGGCTCAATCGTAGGTTAAGGGCTACCTGTACAGGTAATTGATTTATGGCCTTAATAGAGTCTGCACATCACGGCCGTAACCCGTAATGGTCGTATATCGGATCACTTGTGTGACTGATTTTACGATCTTTTTTTTTTGCGCACTCGCCAGGAGACTGTGAGTTCTAGTCCCACCTCGAGCCATGAAAGGCAGCTGGGTGATTTGGGGCCAGTCCTTCCCTCTCATCCCAACCCACCTCACAGGGTTGTTGCAGTGAGAAAAATAGAAGGGAGGAATATTATGTTTGCTGTCTTGAGCCAATGAAATATTTTTTGCGAAGGAAAAATATATATAACAATATAAAACATTTTGTATACCCATTTTATAGTTGACAACAGAAAGAAAGAGGGGGAGTTTCAAAGAGCAGGTGGCAGTGTGGAATCGAAAGTACACTCCATTCATATTTTCTTCAATGACTAATTAGATGACTGAAGCTTCTGCCACGCAAAAATCTAATTGGAGAGCATGATTGATGACTCTTGGCTATGGACATGTTTCGTTGGATGATACACTCAGAGGGGTGGGGGGGAAAAGCAGGATCAAGGGTGACAGTGAATTATGTATCAGAGTTGGCTATGCCCAGGTTAGTGCCTGACGTAGAATGGTAGCTTCGAATAAATCCTCTTTAGTTTGGGGAGTGTGGCTCGAGGCTCATGATTTAATTGGGAGTAACTGCCAGAATCCTGATAACAATGAAGATGACGATGATGAAACTAGCACCTTACCTTGTCTCCTTTGCCAGCTTTGACTTTCGTGGATGTGACCAGTGGCACTCTAGTAATTTCCACGGGCCAACACCGACAGTCGGCAATCCGCCTGCGAAAGCTGTCAAGCGGGAAGGGACCAAGAGCAAACTGATTACCATCGTTTTGTTGTCTGATGCTCAAAAGGGCAGTGTGTACATTTGTACCAACGCCACAAGGATGGGAAAGGCGGGAACATGCAGTATGCATTAAATGGTCAGCATTGATATGCTTCCAATTGGATGTTCAAAGCCAACAACGTAAGATAGATAAGATTAAGACAAGATGTTGATAAGATGAGATAAGATGATAAAGAATAAAGATAAAGGATGGATAAAGGATAAAGAACAGAGGTGACATTCAGCAGGTTCTGACCAGTTCTGGAGAACCAGTAGCGGAAATTTTGAGTCGTTCGGAGAATCGGCCAATGCCACCTCTGACTGGCCCCACCCACATCTATTCCCTGCCTCCCATCGAGTCCCAGCTGATCTGCTGGGTCTTCTTTGGTTGCCCTGTACAGGAGAACAGAGCTGGAAAGCAGGTTAGGGGGGGTGGAGAGGGAATGGGGATTTTACAGTATCTTTCCCCTGCTACGCCCACCAAGCCAGACCCACTGAACCGGTAGTAAAAAATTTTGAATCCCATCACTGATAAAGAATAAGGATAAAGGATAATGGATAAGGATAAGGATAAAGAATAATGGATAAAGGATAAAGAATAAGAATAAGGATAAAAAATAAGGATAATGGATAGGGATAAAGGAAAAAGATAATGAAAAGGATATGGATGAAGGACAAAAGATAAAGGATAAGCTTTATTCTTATTTTTCTGTGTACACAATGTCACACATTAAAATGAAATTCCAATGCCCATTCTTGAAAGAAAAGAAAAAGAAAAAAACAGACACCACCCATCAAATAATGTCACCATCTCAAGGATAATAATAATAAAACAACCAGCAGAAGCATCCAAAAATGCAAAGAACAAAGGGATGGCAAAAATTCCTAATCCACCTCTCGGAGTTGTCACGGGGAAAACAGGAGGCAGGAGCATCGTATATGTACCACCTTAAGTGGTACAAAAGGAAGGCAGGATAGAAAGATAATAACAACAATAATGACCATCATGACAAAGATGCTTGGGTTGGATTTTTTTTTTTTCAAAGAAAACCTAACTTTTGAGCCAATCACCAGGAGACTGGGAGTTCTAGTCCTGTGTTAGGCCTGAAAGACTGGCTGGGTGACTTTAGGCCAGTCCCTCTCCTTCAGCTGAACTCACCTGACAAGGTTGTTGTAGGGAAAATAGGAGGAGGAGGAAGGAGTGTTTATATATGTTCGCCACCTTGTGTTGTTTATAAAAATAACGAAGGTGGGATATAAATAAATAAATCGGTTGAGTTTCTTGACAGAGAAGCAAATAGTAAATATGCAAAATGCATGACAAATACCAGTACAAGCAAGTCTGTTGTAATGAGGCTTATTAATATTTATGCAGAGCTTTAGCTCAGGGAGCTCATTAATAAACATACAGCAAGTCCAGGTCAGCCTCCTTTAGAGAACTTGGGGAAGGTGAACCAGGAGTATGAATTGAAGGTAAAATCTCCAGCTCTCTGCTCTTAATTGCTTGACTCCCATAAAGCATCCCATTAAATTATGAATTGCTGGAGAATGACGTGAGTTTTCTCACCATAGCACAGCTATAGGATCCAGGTAGCAACGCCTTTCCAAGTCCCACACGATCCGTTTCTTAATAGTTTCACCCTGAATCCTGCTTTCCCGGTCCTTAAAAAGAAAAGGAGAGAGTGGGGTATAAGGCTTGAAACAGAGAGGGCAGGATTCCCAGTCTTGGCTTAGGCACAAAGCTGGCTGGGTGGCAATTCCTTGAAAACCCCAGGGACTCGTCTAGGTAGCTTTTACCAACTTGAAGGCAAGGAGGAGGAGGAGGAGGAAGAGGAGGAGAAGGAAAAGAAAAAGACCCAGTCTGTTTAGATCTAGAACTCAAGAGACCCAGTAAATAGACTGGAACCAGTATTTGTTGATGGACTAGGGGGAAAAAATTAACATGATACAGGAGGAGGAGGAGGAGGAGGAGGAGGAGGAGGAGGAGGAGGAGGAGGAAATGACCCAGTCTGTTCAGGACTAGAATCAAGAGATCAAGTAAATAGACTAGAACCAGTATTTATTGATGGATTAGGGGGGAAAAAAAACACGAAATAGAAAAACTAAAAAGAACAACCAATAGAAGGGACAATCTTTCTTCTGATGGAGGAATAAGGTGAAGCAGGGGGCACCTGGCCTTGGAAGAAGCTAGCCATCAACTGATATTGCCTATTTGGCCCAATGGAGCTCACAATGGCATGGGTATCATGATCACCCCAAATCTATGTTCATCCGTGGTTGCTAGAGGAAAAGGACTCTAGGGAGAAAGAAGCCATTGGGTGGATCTAGTACCGTGGTTCTTCCAGGCCCAGGTGGATGGAACAGGTGGCAATTGGGACATTGCTGGTTCTACACTCTCCTTGAGAACGCCAAAGGGGAAGAGAGCTGGGAATTGTAGCTGAGCAACATCTGGAGGCCCACAAAGCTTGTTCAAAGGAATCTGCTTCTTCAGCTCTGCCATACTCACCTCTGGGGTATTCAGTTCTCCATCTTCCTCCTCAAAGGCCCCGCCAACAATGAAAGCATCTGGGATGTTCTGTCCTCCAGGGGCTAAAATGTTGGCAACTGGCCACTTCTTGGGCCGAGGCAGAGGTTCTCTCTCACTGCCAAGTTTCAGGGTCCCATTCTTGTACAGGAAGGGGCATTCTTTCTGGAAAGGTCCCAGGAGAAATGTTTTGAATTCAAAAAGTTAACAAGTCATTGATACATCGACAAAGAGATAGCTGTTGCATTCTCACAACACGTTCATCCATGACGTCAAATTTTTGCTTTGCTCGGTGCTTGCATGGACCAACCCGTTTGGTTAGTCATTATACATTGAGTTATGGAAGCTCAGAAAGTGCTTAATTTATAATCAGGTTAAATTAAATATCTTCTGTGAACTCAGCCATTATATGGTACATGATGAAAAATAAATTGGACACAATCACATCTTGGAAAACATTCTCTAAAATAGTTACAGAAAGGGGACCAACGAAACCAACCTATATATCAGCTCTTTAATTTGCAGGGAGCTTTAAATCTTAGGTACGTAAGGCAAGTTTCCATTTTTTTCTGTCTTTACAAAGAAAATGGAGAAACTGCTTACATGTAATGTAACTTTAGCATCACAAGCAAATTTTCACACTGGTTCTTCCCTGCTCTTCGTGAATGCAGATTCTGAGTAAGCCACAGCTTTGTGCAATATTAATTGACCAGGGTTCGCAAACTATAATATCTGAGTTCACATCTTAAACCATTATGGTTAACACAATGTATGGATCCAGTTTTTGACTTTATTTAACACAACAAAGGTTTAGAATAGAATAGAATAGAACAGAATAGAATAGAATAGAATAGAACAGAACAGGAATAGGAAAGAACAGAACAGAACAGGAATAGGATAGGATAGGATAGGATGGGATGGGATGGGATGGGATGGGATGGGATAGGATAGGATAGAATAGAACAGAATAGGAATAGGAATAGGAAAGAATAGAACAGAATAGAATAGAATAGAATAGAATAGAATAGAACAGGAATAGGCAAGAATAGAATAGAATGGAATAGAATAGAATAGTTGGAAGGGACCTTGGAGCTCTTCTAGTCCAACCCCCTGCTTAGGAAGGAAACCCTGTATCATTTCAGACAAAATGGTTGTCCGATCTCTTCTTGAAATCTTCCAGGTTTTTAAGAAGGTTGCTCTAGGTTACTCTCTACCTTAGGAAAAAAATCACTTTGGCATGGAGACCACACAATTATTTCTTCAGAGAAAGTTCCTGTTTCCTACCCGGGCTAATCTCTTCCATACATGCATGAAACCTGGATCTGGAGAATCTCAGTTAATTAACTCCGTCAAAGTAGTTTCATTTATAAACTCAGACGGGTCTCAGAAGAGAGGCAGAGCGAAAGGGAAAAGGAAAAAAACAACAGGCCTGGAGGAAAAAAAGCAATAAAAGAACTTGAGATTTCGTCAACTCACCTCACCAACTGCTGGCACCTGAAAGCCAACCATGTAATTATACTGGGGACCGGTGGAGAGAAAGGCATCAGGGGCAGAATAGAGAGCTTCTACAGTCACTCTCAGCAGATTGCCTTCGGATAGTTGATTTGGAGTCAGTAAGCTCTCCTGGACAGATATTAGGATATCGATAGAAGACTGCAAAATCAAAGCATACTGAAGGTAAGATGTAGCAAATATACAAACTGGGGAAAATTACATTTCTAAGCACTCTACTAATTTTTTTTACAATGAACGTTGAAGATTTCATTCAACCATCAATGATCTACCTTCTGTTCCACCTAAAGTCCTTCCGAGTCCCGCCTGGGATAGGGCTGTTTACCATTGGGAAGCATGTCTCTGTACCAGGGGTGAGATTCAAATTTTTTAACAATCTGTTCTGTGGGCGTGGCTAGGTAGGAGGGCATGGCCATATGACTGGGTGGGTGCAGCCATGTGATTCGGGCCCAGGAAGGCAAAAAATGGAGCGCCTCCTGGGCCTGAGGGAGGCCTCTTGGGCGAAGCAGTAAGACAGCGAGGGGGATCCCAGCACAGCTGATTAGTGGAACAGCCGATCGTTGGGAGGAAAAAAAACCTTAAGGAGTGACTGGCAGGGGGAGAATGCAGTCAGAGATGTAGGGCATGCGCGCGATGTCCCGCATGCCCAATAAGGACTGACTGGGCGGAGAGGGGCGGGGCCAGACAGGGGCATGATTTTCCAGTTCTCCTGCACAGAATCATAACAACTGGTTCTATAGAACTGGTCTGAACTGGGAGAATCCCACCCCTGCTCTGTACTCTTGGTTGTTGTTGTTGTTGTTTTAATAAATACCTTGATTTCTGGATGGAGGGTATCCAGAGGAGAACCAGGCAATGGATACACAGGAAGTGTTGCGTTGAACATACACAATCCTGCAGAGAAAAGAGGGAGGAGGTCAGGTCTGCCATCTTCAGGATATTTTGCCTAGCTGGCATCCTGCCGTAAAACACAGGGGAGAGGGGAGGAGAATGGGGAAACTGGGAAGGAAGGAAGGAAATAGGAGGTGGGGATGACAGGGTGACAGAAACCAGAGGTGTCAATCTGGAATGAACCAGGATGGAGTCATGGGAACAGAATGTGAAACTCCACCAAAGGGGCACCAAACCTCAAAACCGTTTCCAAAACATTGAGGACGGATACTGTTGGACACTGATGGACTGGTCAAGGGAGGAGGGCCAGAGAGATGGGAAAACTGTGGCCTTTGCGTGGGAATATGCAGATCTGGTTTTGCTTATGCTGTTACCGCTTGACTTTAGTAAAAGAACCTTTCACTTCAAAGAATGGAGCCGAGTGTCTTTCTTTCCTAAATGTCCAAGTTGGGACAAGCCTGACATTGGGGCAATCTGAGGCCATCGATAAAACTTTCATTTTGGAAGAGAGAAAAATGATTAGCCAAATCAAATACTTACCGTTATCAAAGAGATGAGTGTGAGAGAATGGGCATCATTACAGCAAGGATGCGGGGGCTGAAGATCTACACACAGTTACTTGGAAGAGGTCCATTTCTGTACAATGCAGGTTTCTTTTGTGCAAGAACCAAAAAACGTTGGCCTGTTGACACACTGACTCTGGCTTGTCAGGGCCAAAGAACCAAGAACCATGAAGCTATTTCTGAGTAGCTTCTTTATTGCTGTTTGCCGAGAGACAGAACCTTGCCGGACTAAAGCAGTTATCTGCATAACTATAGATGCACTCTGTGAAATGCTAGGAAGGGTCCATCTGTGTCCTCTTCCAGCCTACCAGACAATCCATCCTCCACCATCTCTATGCTCTCTGCAATTCCAGACTATATTCCACCACAGGTTTATCCTTTCACGTACCTTGTAGGAGAGGGAGAAGATCTGCCACGGCCTGTCCTAGAGACACCACTTTTTCATCTTTTTGCTTCTTCTCCTTTGGTAGGACTTCAATCACCGTGACTGGGAAAACCAAGCATAAAATTATATCTATATCACTTTACAGCCTGATTGCTTTTCAGAAAGAGTTATAGCCACTTCGCTACTCACTCCTGTCATTCAACCATTGCGGCATGCCACAATTTGTTTTAACAAGCCTTTGTTGAATAAGCTACAATTGCTGCACACATCCTGCATGAAGGCTGTCTGTAATGTTTGAATGCAAAGCACTTACCGGTTACTCTCTACATAAGGGAGCCTAACCATGATAACTGTATGTCGCAATGGGCATAAAACACACGCCAGTCACCTGATCAGCACGATTTTACAATGTTTTTTGAAGTGGTCATAAAGCAAAAACAATGGCCTGCTATGGGCACAATCTTGCCAGAAAATGGATGTGCCGGTTTCCAGCAAAACCGTTGTGAAATGCCGTCTCAAGATACTAGAAATGGCCATAAAAGCAGCATGTTGCTGAGCCCCGGAAGTTCAGTCTTGTGAATACGGAGGGGATCCAACTATCGGATCTTCAAGTCTGGGTCATAAGCCCCCCTTGTTTTGGATCGGTCCTAACTTCGAACCAGTCGTAAGTCAAGAGAACTACCTGTATGACCTTAATTTTATTGAGCTAGACTTAAAATGCCAGAGTTCCAGCGGGCCTTGAATCTTCTCAGCGTACAAATCCAAACAGGAGCATCTCTAACAAGATCCAACAAGCCTCCACTTGAACACATCGCCCGCCAAAGAGGTTTTTACCTCCTCCAAATGGCTGAGCAAACCTGAAAGGAAGACCTCAACGTACGACCAGAATTGAGTCCCAAACTTCCGTCGCTAAGCAAGGCAGTTGTTACATGAGTTTAGCCCCATTTGCGCTCTTTTTCCCCCTGCAGTTGCTATGAGAATCACGGCAGTTGTTAAGTGGATGACATGGTCGTAAACCGAACCTGACTTCTCCCGTTGATTCTGCTTGTCGGAAGCCTGCTGGGAAGGTTACCAAGGGTGATCACATGACCACGGCAGGGTGCAACCGTCAGAAGTACACGGCTGTTGCAAAGCGGACGGATTTTGATCACGTGATCATGGAGATGCCTAAATGGTCGTAAGGGTGGGAAACGGTTATGCGCCACTTTGTTCAGTTCTGTCATAACTTCAGTCACTGAACGATTGGGTTGCAAGTCGAGAACTACAGAGAGCCGACATACGACCACAATTCAGCCCAAATTTTTTGTTGCTAAGTGAGACAATTGTTAAGTGAATTTTGCTCCATTTTACAACCTTTCTTGCCACCGTTGCCAACTGAATTGCTCTCCTTGTTAATTTAGTAATACGGTTGTTAGGTGAATCTGGCTTCCCCGTTGATTCTGCTTTTCGGGAGAAAACCCCGGGAACCCTGCAATGGTCCTAAATGTGAGTTCCCAAGAAGGTGAACTTTGATCACATGACCATGAGGAGGCTCCAATGGTCATCCATGGGACAAATGGTCTTGAGTCATTTTTTTCCAGTGCCGTTGTAACTCTGAAGTGTCACTAAATGGAACTGTTGTAACTACCTGCACCTATTCTTTCCCAGCGGTTAAAGCTAAAAAAAAAAGGCAGAGGTCGTTTTACTCACATATCACAGGTTTCTGGGCAATATCATCCAAAGTGTGGAAGCCTTCAGGGTGGGTGTCAAAGGAGGTGGTGAAATTATACTTCACGCTTCCTTCCGCAGAGGCGTCCATTTTGGGGGAGTCACAAAGGATGAAGCCATTGTACTCGATGCGCACAAAGGTAACCGGACTCTCTCCCTTGAGGCCTTTCTAGAGAATGGAGACCACATTACTGAGGACAGGGCAAAGGGTAGCATCACCTCCCAGAGCAAAACTAATTTCTTCTCTTTCTCCTCTTCCTTCTCCCTTTCCCTTCCCCACTCTCCCTCCCACCCTCTCTCTTTTTTTCCCCTTGATCTTGGATTGACCCAACCAGCTTGGGTAAAATCTCAGAGCTATTAAATAAAACCTGCAAAATGCTTTTATAATAATACTAATAATACTAACAATACTAACAATACTAATACTACTACTACTACTACTACTAATAATAATAATAATAATAATAATAATAATAATAATAATAATAAAGCAGCTTCTTTCAAGCAATTTAATGTTTCTTCTTCCTATAAGGTAATCAACAGCATCCCAAACAAATTTACAGACGGACCAGTAATCTCAAAGCAAATAAATCCAGAACCCACTAATAACCAGCTTTTAAATAACTTGGTAAATAAGATATTAATATCTGGGTCAATTATTAAGATATTATGCCGTTTAATCTTTCTGATTAAAAACCCCTGAACATGATGGGATGGTAGTCATACAGGCAGGAGATCCACTCTAATGATCCTCCAGCCAGGAATTCCAGCATGAAGTGAAAGAGGACAATTACCAAGTCATGGGCCTCCAGCAGAGTGATACTGACTGTTTTGCCTGGTGGCTCAATGGGAAAGGAAGGTGAACCAGCCATGAGAAGGAAGGATCCCTTAGTATAGAAAGGTAGCTACAACCTAAGGAGAAGACAAGGAGTAAATAATGATAATGAAGACTTGTTTATTGATCACTTGACTTTCCTCCATCCAACACATGGAGAACACTCCATCCACCCACTTACTCACTCATCATCCATCCATCCATCCATCCATCCATCAATCCAATCCATCTAATCTACAATCTCTATCTCTCTATTTCTCCTATTTATCTATCACTGTTTCTCTAACCTATCTGTCTGTCCATCCATTTCTAGATGACCATCCACCTAACTCAAGGAGGGACTGCACATTACAGTACATTATTTAATTTCTGCACGATTCATTCCTCGTAATCAACTATGACTTTCAAACCATAGTTTTAACAACCAAGCCATGACTGCTGGGTTCTTACTCTATCCTATACTACGGTTCGCCTGGCTGCAGCTTAGAATATTGTAAAAATGGAAGTCATTTAAGCTAGCAATTTATTCATTGTATTTATTTATTTCTTAAACGGCTGCCCAATTCGCAGAGTGACCTTCTGTGACTCACTATAAAAAGAAGGAATTAAAAAGAGATTAAAAAAAAAAAACCTTAACTCAAGAGAAGGGGCCTTGGGGCTACTCAGGTATGGTTTTGGTACCCTGGGCATCCAACCAACTGCGGTTGATGCAACAAACCACAGTTAAACTCTATGTTAACCTGGCCAATCGGTCCCATCTCATTCTCAGCCTAACAAAGCCAGGCTCCTCTGCTCCCAAAGTGCCGTAGGAGGCTGGAATGAAGACCCTGATCTTAAAAGCATGGGGCTTCCAACAGCCCCCCTCAAGCCAAGACGTAGACCTTACAATGGGGAATTGTGGTTGGATCTCCCCAATGAAGCTCAACTGGTCCCCAGGTTGCTTTGTTTGCGGGTTCCTGCAGGCACTGACAAGGGATTCTTCTACTCCGCCTCTACTCCAGCTTTACTCCGCCTTTACTCCAGCTTTACTCCGCCTTTACTCAATGAGTCCAGAAAGGGTCACTGGAACAGAAGCTCGACTGGGGTGGGGGGGTGCAGCTTCCACTGCTGCCCCCGTCCTGCCTTGCTGGAGGAAGAGAGGCGTCCGAGGCGGCTACCGGCATCCGCAACATGCGATCTACCCGCTTCCCAACTCACCAACGGCGTCTTTTCCGTTGTCATAGCAATGCCTTTGCGTCACAGTCGCGACTGATGACGCTACGTGTCACTGGCGCCATTTTTGTGGCGGGCAAGCAGCTTTCTTGCCACCTCTTACGCGGCGGGCTGCTCTGATTCCAAAGAGGTTCGTTCGTAGGTCTGCAAAGAGAAAAAACACTAGCGGTACCCAACGGACCTTGCGGGGCAAGGGGTGGGGGGGAATCTAAGGGGAAGCATTGGTCGTATTGGAAGCATTGTATGAAATTCTGCAGGGGTTTATGTGGCTACTTCTACCTGAAGGAGATTCCCCAAGCAGTTCTCCCCTTCAGTGCTTTGAGGGCAGCCGGGCTGTGCCTTCCACTTACGTTGCATATTTCGCATCGGCCACGGAAATGAATGCAATACAAACCAGTCGTTTGTCTTCCCTATCTCTATGAGAGGAGAAAGACTTGATCTCGTTTTGTAAAATAATTTCAAATGCAAGTGGTGTTAAACTATCCCGAGATTTCTTTAGCCCTGGTTTAGCCCGATGTTTTTCAAACTTAGCAAGCGCTTTCAAACTTGGCCTCTTTTGCAAACTTTAAGAGGAGTGGACTTTAACTCCCAGAATCCCCCAGCCTCCTGGCTGGGGATTTCTGGGAGTTGGAAGTCCACACCTCTTAAATTTGTTAAGTTTGCAGATGAGGCTGGAGAATGCAAGTCCTGCTACTGCAGAAAAGCAGGATTCAAGGCTGCTAGGAACGAAGATGCAACATGCTATGTTGAGTTATTTTGCTGTTCAGGAAACAGCCAGTGATGGGCTGTGAAAGAAATATATATGTGTACAAACATACATTCCCAAGCCCATCATCACCCAGGTTTTTGTGGAGGTTGAAAAACACTGGTTTGTAGGACCCCCACAAAAATCCCTGATCTGCCAGCACCTTCAACAAATTCATTTGATTAAAACACGTTGGTTTTTCTGAACTGCACCTCGGGAAAGTTGACGCCTTTTAATCAAAGGTGATAGCTGGAAAAGGTGCTGCCAGATGCCGCCTGAGATTGAATAAAATCATAACATGAAATCATTTCTGGAAGAAAAAAAAGCCATATTTCATAAAAAGCAACACCTCTTGTGCTCACTGTAGTCATGGATTGTTATATGATATAGATCAATGTGGAATGTGTTAAATTCATATTTACCAACAAAGAAATAAAGGGAGACTAGTCTAGATCTAGATTAGTCTCCCTTTATTTCTTTGTTGGTAAGTATAAATGTAGAAATGGTGGTAGACTTCAGAAGAAACCCTCCCATACTACCACCTCTTACAATACTAGACAACACAGTATCAACAGTAGAGACCTTCAAATTTCTAGGTTTTATTATATCACATGAACTAAAATGGACACCTAACATCAAAAATGTCATCAAAAAAGCACAACAAAGAATGTTCAATGTTCTTTCTGCGCCAACTCAGAAAGCTCAAACTGCCCAAGGAGCTGCTGATTCAATTCTACAGAGGAATTATTGAGTCTATCATCTGGACCTCTATAACTGTCTGGTTTGGTACTGCAACCCAACAAGACATATACAGACTATAGAGAGTAATTAGGACTGCAGAAAAAAACAATTACTACCAACCTGCCTTCAATAGAGGACCTGTATACTGCATGAGTCAAAAAGAGGGCTGTGAAAATATCTATAGACCCCTCACATTCTGGAGATAAACTGTTTCAACTCCTACCCTCAAAACGACACTATAGAGCACTGCACACAAGAACAACTCGGCACAAGAACAGTTTTTTCCCTGAACGCCATCACTCTGCTAAACAAATAATTCCCTCAACACTGTTCAACTATTTACAAAGTCTGCACTACTATTACTATTAATCTTCTCATCACTCCTTATCGCCCATATCCTCCCATTTGTGACTGTATGACTGTAACTTTGTCGCTTGTATCCTTATGATCTATGTTGACTGTTTCCTAGTACGATTTGATTACTTATTGTACCCTATGACTATCATTAAGTGTTGTACCTGATGATTATTGACTCTTGACGAATGTATCTTTTCTTTTTATGTACACCGAGAGCATTTACACCAAGACAAATTCCTTGTATGTCCAATCACACTTGGCCAATAAAGAATTATAATTATAAAACAAAATAGTTTGTCATGAAAATGACTGCCTGCGAAGGCTTTTGGATTGGGGCTGAAAGGCAAAAGCAGAAGCAATATGCCCCACCCCAAATTTGCCCTGATAGAAAAAAACATTTAATCTCTCCCCTGGTATAGCCAACAAAGCGAGGAGAACCTGTGGCTTGGAGGTTAATACATTTACGTAATATATAAGTACCCCGGGTTCAAATCCCAGAAGAGTATGGCTTGCTGACGAGAGCTAAATAGCTTGACATAGATCTGTACTCGTCTCTCTTTATTTCTTTGTCAGTAAATATAAATTCAACACGAAAAATAGTTTGTCACAGAAGTGACTGCCTGAGAAGGTTTCCGGACTGGGGCTGAAAGGCAAAAGCGAAAGCGGTATCCTCCGCTCCCATATTTTGGGTTAGACCAGGTTGCCCTGATAGAAAAAACAATCAATGTGAAATCCTGTGCTTTTCTCTTCGTTTTCCTCTCAGCTGATGGTCGGATGATTTTTTTTTGCTCCTCTCAGCTGATCGTGGGCTTTTTCTTAACTACCAATTCGACCAAAACAGTCCAAACCAGGTAGCATACCACCACTGATTGGACTCCCCAATTCCTAGCCCGTGGATTTCAATAAACTCTTTTAAACTGTTTTTAATGGAAAAGGGAAAAACGAACTGCATCACCGCATGGAATGAGATGGGCAGGCTTTGATGTTTTTGTTAAAGTGTTAAAGGGCACAGGTAGTCCTTGATTTACAACAGTTCATTTAGTGACCATTCAAAGGAAAACAGTCCTAAGTCACTTTTTTTCAGCACTGTTCTAACTTCTAACAGTCACTAAACGAATTTCTGTAAGTCAAGCACTACCTGTATAGCAGAGGCTGGTTTAGATGCTCTTGTAATGGCCCCTCTATTCCTGTAGGGGGCAGGTGCAGCCCAAAGAGGATGCGCAATTTATTGGCAGGGAAGATAAATTCAGCATTCAACAGTTCTCTTGCCCAAATAGTCTGAATCTCCCTCTGTCAGATAGGGGCTGGCTGGATCTTCACGAATGAGAGGCCTCCCATAGCATTGCTGCAGTGGGAAGGTGGGAACAGTACCATAAACTTTCTTTCCCTGTTCTGGGACAATCCAAGGAACGAAGACGTCAAGCAGGTGAGCTTATTTCCTGAGCTTTAAATCTAACTTTTTAGGTTGTGCCTTGTTTGACTAGCATTTTCATAAAAACCCTAACCCAGTTAGAGAAAGATCATTTTTATTTGTGGATGGACTAGCTCACACAATGCTTTACTTTAAGCCATAGTAGCAAAAATTCTTCCAATAACAAAAATAAATTTCTCCCTGCTGCCTGCTTGGGTCAGTTTGCCCCCCGTGCCCCCCCAACTATTTGGGTTTTCAAGAAATAGATCTAGAGGTGCCTTAAAAAAAAACAGGCCCATTTAATTTTCAGTAAAATTAAATTTTGTTCTGGCTATGAGCAACAGGCAAGATATTCTCTCTCTCTCTTTTTTTTTCCTCCTTTTTTTTGAGAAAGAATTCTTTGGGAAACAAATTCTGGGCTCTCTCCTGGGTAAAACCTTGCCTCCTTTTGAAACAAGGAAGGAAAATGTTTATTTATGCGTTTATTTCCTATTTAAGCATGTATCCCACATTTTGTAGAGATTTTGCAAAGCTCACATTGTTTTTATAAATATGAGCTAACATGATTGGATGTGGGAGGCGGGCAAGCTCATGATGGGATTGGCTTCACTGTGGGTTCTTTGAGCCGAACCCCTGGGGTTTATCATTCATCCTGTAAATCATGGTTCCTTAACCCTGGATTGGTGCATTTCATGAATACAGCTGATTATACTGTGCATAAGTGCACAATCGTGCCTACCGTCCCTGCCCTATTGTCCCCATTTATTCGTACCTATTTCCTGTATTCTTACTCATGTTTATACTTATATTTATTATCTTGTAAGCAATTGACAAGTCAAATAAATACAAAATAAATAAACACATCCCAGAACAATTAGAACAGATGCTTTATTTTCGCCGTACAGATAGCCTTAGATGTACGACCCCAATTAGGATCTGAATTTCCATTGTGAAGCAAAGCAGTTTGGTGAATCGTCACTGATTCTTTGACCTTTTTTTTTTGCCATAATGGCTGTTAAGTAAATCATCCAGTCCTTGAATGAATCCGGCTCCCCACATCGATCATGAAATCAGGTGGGAAGGTCGGAAAAGTTGATCACATGACCTGGAATGCTCCAATCCTCATGAATACATGCCATTGCCAAACCCCCTGAATTTGGGAGATGCTCGATGGTTTTAAGTGGGAGCACTGGTTGCAAGTCACTTTTTTCAGTGCTTGAACAGTGGCTAGACAAAAGATGGTGAGTCAAGGATTACCTGTAGTAGGTGGCAAGAGGCAGAGGAACATTCTGATGAGCTTGGAAGATCTTCAGATGTTCCATGGGAGTCTATTTCTTTTCCTCTGGCTCTGTTCCTCAGCTCCCATCAGTTCATATAAACTGATTGGCTGATTTGTGGGTGGTACCAGACTGGAAATAGTATCTACCTCACCCATGTTGGCCAAGTTTGTCTTTTTATTTTTTTAACCATAAAGGTTCCGGGCAATTGACCCAACCCTTTGGTGAAATCTAGAATCCTGGGGAAGGTGGAACGAAAGAGGAGACGAGGATAACTTTGGTAGCCATAAGGTAGATGAACTTGATTACATCAGTGATGGGAATTTGAATTTCATGGGGAGCTGAAATTCAGGTTGTCCTCGACTTGCAACACTTCAAACACGTTCGAAATTACAATGGCAACTGAACAACGTGACTTATGACTGTTTTCACAGTTACGACCTTTGCGGCACCCCGGTGGTCATATGATCAAAATTCAGAGGCAACTGACTCATACTTGTAGTGTCCTGGAATCATGTTTATGATGGCTGCAGTGTCAATGGGGGAGCCAGATTCACTCAACAACCAGGTTATTAACTACTGTAGGGATTCACTTAAGAACCGTGGCAGGAAAAATCGTAAAACGGGGCAAAACTCGCTTAACAAATGCCTCATTTAACAATGGAATGTTTGGGGCTCAATGGCGGTCATAAATCAAGGACTGCCTATATTTAAATTTGGGGTGGGGTGAGTAATAGCCCTTCTGCCAGTGGAGGGATTTAAATTTTTTTTACTACCGGTTCTGTGAGCGTGACCTGGTGGGCATGGTGTAACTTGGTGGGCGTGGCTTGGTGGGTGTGGCTTGATGGGCGTGGCAGGGGAAGGATACTGCAAAATCCCCATTCCCTCCCTATCCCACTAACCTGCTTTCCAGCTCTGTTCTCCTGTGCAGGGCAACCAAAGAAGACCCAGCCAATCAGCTGGGATGCAATGGGAGGCGGAGAATAGAGGGAGGCCGGGCCAGTCAGAGGTGGCATTGGCCGGTTCTCCAAACTACTCCAAATTTCTGCTACCGGTTCTCCAGAACCGGTCAGAACCGGCTGAATACCACTTCTGCCTTCTGCCTTCCAGAAGTATTACGCGGCCCATCTTCCCCATCACAAGTGAGAAAACCCAAGCAACAGATTTGAAAGCCGCCAACCCCTGGCACAGCAGAACATCTGAAACTAGAGAAGGGGAATATCTTTTCCTGGTTGACGTTAGCTCTCATCTAAAGACGGTCTAAAAATAAACCCAGTCTGGAAGTGTCACAAGTCAGATGGGCTATCACTTGTTGAAGTCTGCAGCTGGGAAGAGGGCTTAGAAAAATACTCGCAGCTGAGCTCCACCAAGGAACATCCCTGCCCTTCACTCCACCATGGCTAATCGGATATTAATTGAAAGAATGTCGCTCTATGCATGAGATAAACAGACACATTCCAGGCACCCTGTGCCATTTTGCACTGCTAACAAGCCCTGGCATACTTCATCGACCCTCTCTCTTCTCTGTTGATGGAAATCTATCGTTTTGCATTCTGGGGACATCTGCAGGGTAGCAAGCCTGAAAGCCAGTGTTAAGCCTGGGGATCACCTGCTTATGTGTTTCCTGAAATTCCGCTGGTTCTTTCATGATGCAAAGCATTTTCCCCTTGCCAACTTCACTTAAAACGTATCTCTCGTCATTTCCGTCTGCTTTATTATACGCACCGCAGCTAAAGTAGAATAGAGATTTTGGTGGTGCTGCAGGTTTTTTTGTGTTTTGGCCATAAACAAATGGCTGAAAGCAGCAGGGGTCTCCCACCTTGGCAATTTTATGACTTGTGGACTTCACATCCCAGAATTCCTCAGCTAGCTATATAGTCCACAAGTCATATAGTTGCCAAGGTGGGAGACCCCTGGCTTAAAGGATTTTGGGACTGTAAAAAAAGATACATGCTTAGCACGAGCCTTGCAGATTGACAAGTAGTTGGGAATACAACCGTAATGGAGTCTGCCTATTACAGTCATTCGTTGGGATGATCGTAAATCAGGTTGTTCATATGAACCAAATTGGTTTTACTTTTTTTTTTTTTGTAATGGTCATTAGGTGAACGTGGTGGTTGGAAGGTAAGGTCTGCAGTAGGAAGTGCTGATTTTGGGAAAATCCATTGTAAATTGCTGTTTGGTAAGTTGAGAACAGCCTATATGGGGAATAGAATAGCATTTAGTATAATATATTTAGTATAATATATTTAGTATAATAGTTTTAGTATAATATATTTAGTATAATATATTTAGTATCTAGTATAATAGAATAGTATTTAGTATCCTATGATTATCACAGTGTTGTATCTTATGATTCTTGATGAATGTATTTTTTATGTACACTAAGAGCTTGTGCAGTGAAGACGAATTTCTTGTGTGTCCAATCACACTTGGCCAATAAAGAATTCTGTTTCTCTTCTCTTCTCTTCTCTTCTCTTCTCTTCTCTTCTCTTCTCTTCTCTTCTCTTCTCTTCTGGTTTGCTACCAAATGCAATGTCCACTCTTTGCAGGGATGTTGAAGAAGGAGGGGCAGCCTCTCATTGAGTCCTCCAACCCATTTCTGCAAGGTTTCTAAACAGTATAATGAACGTTCACTGGCAAAGTGCTACTCCATCTTTTTAAAAAAAAAACCAACCAAGATCTGAAATGGTACCTTAAACTTCTGGAAGGCTTAACCAATCTATTTTCTGTGTATAGTTTCCTCTGCAAACTTGGTGAGGGAGAAACCATATTTCAGCCCCGTGCTGTCCAAATGCCACTACATTGTGTTTTAATGCCCCTACAAACCAGCCATTCCTGCCCTGAGAATAGGGTGCTCTGGTTTGAGCCCCAAGCTCAGCCATTTGATTGCAAACTTTTGTTAGAGGAGACATCGCCGGTGTGCTCTGAATTGTGCTCGTCTATCCAAGCACTGGCCTTTCATTACCTTTTTACGGGATGCAAATTGGTGAGTGTTGTTTGTTCGGATACTTCTAAGTCACGGTTTGATTTCGGACTGTTTGATAAGCTGGCTGTTGTTGCTGAGACTTAGCTGGCTTGAAGTACTTTCCATGTGATGCAAGTTAATGTTAATGTTGTTTGTTGAGATCCTTCTGTCATGGTCTTGTCAGCTAGCTATATATGATTAAATATAGTGCTCTCTTTGACCCATTGTTTTGTTTGTTCATTCCCCTGCTTAATAAAGAATAGAGATTTTTATTGGCCAATTGGGCGCACAAGGAATTTGTCTCCGGTGCATAGACTCTCAGTGTACATCCAGAAAATGCTTCTTATTGGAAATACCTTGCAGGTAGTCTTCGGTCCTCACATGTACAACCATCACAGCATCCTCACAGATCAAAATATATTCATCAAGAATCATAAGATACAACATTTAATGATAGTCATAGGATACCAAATAAGCAATCGAAATCATACTAGGAAACGAAATAAAACAATATAAATCATAAAGATACAAGCAACAAGGTTATAGTCATAAGTTAGAAGGAGATAGGTAACAGGAAGGATGAGAAGAAGAATAGTAATAGTCTTACTAAATAGTTTGACAGTGTTATGGGAATCAGTTGTTTAGCAGAGTGATGGCATTCGGGAGGAAAACTGCCCTTGTACCTAGTTGTTCTGGTGTGCAGTGCCCTATAGCATTGTTTTGAAGGTAGAAGTTGAAACAATTTATGTCCAGGGTGTGAGGGCTCTCTAGATATTTTCACAGCCCTCTTTTTGACTCGTGCAGTATACAGGTCCTCCATGGAAGGCAGCTTGGTAGCAATTGTTTTTTCTGCAGTTCTAATTATCCATTGAAGTTTGTGTCTGTCTTGTTTGGATGCATCCAGAAACCGTTTCTTATTGGAAATACCTTACAGGTAGTCTTCGGTCTTCATATATACAACCATCACAGCATCCTCACAGATCAAAATCCAGGTCCATATATTTACAATGGTTGTAGCACCTCAGGGCCACGCGATCAGCATTTGCAACCTTTCTAGCCAAGTAAATTTGCAACCTTTCTCACAAGTAAAGTTGATGGGGGCAGGTAGGGAAGGGGAACCGGATGTGCCTAACTAAGTGTGATTTACTTAACTGCAGTGATTTGCTTAACCACTGTGGCAAGGACATAAAATCGGGCCTGACTCAATTGTCAGGCTGCCAGGTTCGGCTTGGCACTGCACAGGCATCCTGCCATCAAAGGCTAGCGGGGGGGGGGGGGGGAGGAGGAGGAGGAGGAGGAGAATAGATGGGCAATAAAGCTGTGTGTGCAAGTGATGGGAAATGGGGAGGGAAGGGATGACAAGTGATAAAGACCAGAGAAGCTAAGAACCAGTTTGCACCAGCATTCAAGGCCAGGCATCCTGAGTAAGGATGTGGATTTCCCCCAAAACATCTCAGCACTCTCAAAACACTTCAGCGAGTTCTGACTGGCTGAAGACGGACTGGTCACGGAGAGAAGACTGGGATGAGGGGAAACATTTGTGTATCTTTTGAGTGAGGGAAATCCAGAGCTCGCCTGAATTTACTCCAGTCCACATCTCTTCGTTAAAAGAACCTTTCCCTCCAACCAAACGGAGTCGAGGGTCTTTCTTTCCTAAAGGATCAGATCGGGGCAGGCCTGACACTCCAAACAACCGCTTTGGATATTCAGGTCCCAATTCCGGTTGTAAGTCAAGGGATTCCCTGTCTTTTACTCGGGTTGTGAACACAGGACCTAGCATGAATTCTACAGCCGGGCTTCATTCCGACTCAGGCTGGATCTGTCAGCCGAGAGCGTCTTGCAAAACAAGCTGACAGATCTTTGGCACCATTGTTGCTTGGACAGGCACGCTGTCAAATGAAGATTGGCTACGCTGCCGCCGGCTGGCAGCCGGCCACAGACCTTACCATAGGCCCATCGTCTCTCCTAGGAAGGATTGATTTCAGGGAACAGGTGCAAGGCAAGAGAGACGGTGAAGGCTGTTAGCCGGAAGCCAAAAATGGGTGAGGATCCTGGAACCGCAAATACAGTAGATTTGCCGTGACAAGAGCAACCCAACAGGCGGGGGAAGGGAAGAGTTTTCATGAAGGGTGCTACAGGTAGTCCTCGACTTAACGACCAGGAGTTGGGACCAGAACCCCTGTTGCTAAGCAAGGCGGTTGTTACGTAACTCAGGCTCAATTTTACGACCTGTCTTATCGGGGCTCGTTAGCCGAGCGCTGGAGCTGTTAAGTGAATCCTGAAATCGTTCCATCTTAGGTTAAAATGAAACTTTGTAAGGAACATTTTTGCTTTCCCTGTTTGAGCGCCGTCTTCTTTTCCCGCCTGCCCATCCCATCTCTTTTCCAGGGGCCCCGCTTGCAAGTCTTTTCTGATTTAACATGTAATATTGAATTAATATAGGTATGTCTCGATTTGCAGCCATTCATTTAGTGGCTATTCAAAGTCGCCGCAGCGCTGAAGCAACACAACCTTTTTCACACTTATGACCATAGCAGCATCCCCCATGGTCATGAAATCAAAATTCAGATATCATCACAAAATCTCCAGGACCGTAAAGCCTACAAACTTGAAATTTGGCACATATGTTCCTCTTGGCTTCTAGGTGCTCACTAAGAAAGGATTTTTTGAAATGACCATCAGAGCTGATTATTTCCTTTATTATTATTATTATTATTATTATTATTATTATTATTATTAGCAGCAGTAGTAGTAGTAGTAGTAGTAGTAGTAGTAGTATCATGCTCTGATGCCAAGGAGTTCTACTCCCCCTCCCCACCTGAAAAGAAATCTCTTCCAAATGCAAAACACCACCAGAGGAGAGGAGTTTCAGTTTTAGTTTCACAGCACCAAGCAGCTTTAGTACAAAATAGTTGAGCTAAGCCACGCCCAGGCTCCTTGCTGTCTCCTTCTCACTCACACAGCAAATACTGCTTCAGTTTCCAAACATCCCTCAACTCTCTCACACACTGACAGGACGCTAGCCAGATGAATACCGATGGATTCTGGTAGGCAGAGGCAGAATTTTTTCCCTCCTTATTTTCCTCCCCAAAAACTAAGTCCAACCACAGAGTTTCATAGCAAAACAAGGGTATCGGGCTAGTATAATATAACGTCATGCTTATCGAGCAATTTTTTTCCCATTCATGAATGCCTATTGTAAGATCCACCACGTCCCAAGGTGAAGGAGGTTGAAAATAATATTGGCTGCTTCTCCTTTTGATAGGTGGATTCCATTCTAGATCTTCCCACGTCTGTTCAAGATGTCTCAGCGAAGCAAAAAGAAGACTTCCAAAAGCGGACATTCTAAGAACTCAACAGAGCACCCAGTTCTCAGCGGGGCGAAGATGGATTCCTTGGGTTTCCAAGCGATGGAGAGTAACGTTCCTGGGCTGTCCCAAGTTATCCTTCAGAAACTCAACATGAAGAATTATGATGAATATAGGTGAGCTGGATTAGCAAACAGAATGAGGGAAATATTGGTGTGGGGAAGTGGAGTTGGACGCAGAAGCTCTAAAGTAGCCAATGCTTGACTTGCTGGTGAACTATCAGCTCGATTAGGGAGATAAACTCTACGAGGTGGCTAAACTACATCCAGTTTTGGTCACCACACTAAAAAAAGATGTTGACGCTCTAGAAAAAGTGCAGAGAAGAGCAACCAGGATGATCAGGGGCTAAAACATACTATGAACAGTTGCAGGAACTGGGCTTGGCTAGTCTAGAGAAGAGAAGGACCAGGGGAGACATGATAGCAGTCTTCCAATATTTGAGGGGCTGCCACAGAGAGGAGGAAGGGATCAAACTATTTTCCAAAGCTTCATAATGGATGGAAATTGAACAAGAAGAGATTAAACCTAGAAATAAGGAGGAATTTTCTGACAGTGAGAACCATCAACCCATGGAACAGAAGTTGCCTTCAGAAGTTGTGGGAGCTTCATCCCTGGAGGGTTTCAAGAAGAGACTGGACTGCCTTCAGTCAGAAATAATGTAGGGTCTCCTGCTTGGGCAGGGAGGGAGGTTGGACCAGATTACCTACAAGGTCCCTTCCAACTCTGTTAATCTGGTCATAAAACAATCTTCCAAATCTGATTGTACTGGTCTTCTACTTAATTGAATCAGGGAGGTATTTGCCTGATTCACTTCCAAATGTGAAGCTTGGGAATGGTTTTCTGGCTTAGCATAGGATGATTTCTTCCTCAGCATTATTTTGGCACGGTCTGCTTCCTTCTAGATCTGCACTGGAGGGCAAAACCCCCTGCATGGATTTTGGCATCCGATCTTACTTTGAGATGTTTCAGAAAATGGAAGACACGTTCAAATTTTGCGTCGAGTGCAAAAAACTTCCTGATTCGCTACCTGACCCAAGAAGCCTACGGCGTTGCAAAAGGTAAAAATTAAAACTCCCCCACCCACCCCGCCGCCTGCTTCAATACCTTGGAAAGGGTACTGTTTTTTTTCCTCCAGCAGAATCATTAATTAAATTAATTTATTCAAAATGGCAACAGGAGCTTTGAAAGAAACAAAGAACTCAAGTTTGGGTTTTAAACATTGCTATCGAGATGTGATAAAGGTGGTACAGTGGCTCAGTGGTTAAGATGCTGAGCTTATCGGCTGAAAAGTCAGCAGCCCAGGTTCGAGACCCAAGTGGCTTGTGATGGGGTGAGGTCAGGGATGGGATTCTACCAGTTGGCACCTATTCACTAGAATCGGTTGTTAACATTCTAAGCAGTTCGGAGAACCGGTTGTTAGAAGAAATTACTGGCCTAATCCTGTAAGGAAGGAAACATTCTGGTGTTGCTTACAGAAACTACCTCTCCATTAACCCTTATTACATTCTTGGCAGGACTAGATTTCCTGTCTCAGGAACTTCTCTGGAGTTTTTTTCCCCTCCTTTGCTGGTACTTTGCTTGTGTGGAGGGACCATTTAAAGTTACAATGGTACTGAAAAAAGTGACTTATGACCATTTTTCCCACTTACGACTGTTGCAACATCTCCACAGTCATGAGAGGCCAGGTGAGGAGATGTGTGCCTCAATGTGAGTGATATTGAGTTGGCCACGCCCAGCCAATACCATGACCACCAAGCCATGTCCACCCAGTCACATGACCACCTAAGCCACACCCACCACCTAAGCCACACCCACAGAACCAGTTGTTAAAAAAATTGAATCCCACCCCTGGGTGAGGTCCCTTCCTTGCCTCATTTCCTGCCAACCTAGCTGTTCAAAAGCAAACGAGAGCAGCTAAATAGGTAAATAATAGTTAAATAGGCACCACTTTTGTGGGAAGGTAACAGCACTCCATGGACATCATGACCACGGAAATATCCTCAGACAGCGCTGGGTCAGGGGTCTCAAAACGGAGATCAGTCAATGAGCATTGGAGTAAAATCTGCAGGGATTCCTTTTACTGTTGAGATGTGTTCTGATCCAGCTCCCCAAATGCAACAAACCCTCCGAAGTTAACTCAAAGATTCCTTTATTAGGGGCACCAACAGCCCTGGCAAAAAAGTTTCGCTCTCCACCACAGGTTAACAAGCTCAGCTGGCTGGAAGATGAATAGTTGTCTACCACATCTATTCATCTCTATCCCCCCTGCCTTTTATCCCCATAGCTAGGGTGAGGCTTTGCTAGCAGCAGTGGCTCTTCCATCCCAAGGACTGGCCCATAGATTTCCGCTTGCTCTCCTCTCCTCTGCCTTCTGTGCATCCAAGCATCAGGCACTGGACCCAGCTGTTCCTCCTTTTCTTCATCAGCCACCTCCAGACATGGGGCTGTTGACTCTCATCTGAGGGCTAACGGATGGCCCAGGCTTCACCTCTGTCTCTCTGTCTCTGTCTCTCTCTCTGTGTCTCTCTCTCTTTCTCCCCCATCTCTCTCTCTCTCTCTCTGTCTCTAATTCCACTTCCCCCTTGGAGGTCTCACATTGCCTTGATACTGAATCTGACTGCCACACCTCCTCCTCCTCTGATTTGGCTGCTGGATGGGCCGGCGGCCGACAGACCACAAGATGCTAGTGCAGAAACGAAGGCATTCAACCCATCCCTTAGGGTGATATCCTGTTTTTTTTTTCCCAGGACTTCAAGACCACCTGCATAGTTCCTCCAGTTTTCCCCCATAACAGCCGCTTTTGAAGTAGGTTGGGTTTGTTTATACTGGATGCCTGAGCATAATCTAACAGGAGCCAACAGACCTTTTCTTTGCAATTAGGGGATAAGGATTAAATTCCAGGAAGGCAAACAACCACATCGAGAGGGTGGTCAGAATAATAAACCATAAGCGAAGATAAACATGAGGCGCCTATTTCAAGCCTCTTGTGACTATCGCTAAGCAACCGTGTATTTCTGCTGAAAACAAAGATGTCTCAGAAAAGAAGGAGGAAAGTTGACTACATCGGTGGTCCTTGGCTGAAGATGTAGTTGGGAATGACCCAGTGGTGGGATTCAAATTTTTTTACTACTGTGGGCGTGGCTTGGTGGGCGTGGCTTGGTGGGCACGGCAGTAAAATCCCCATTCCCACCCAACTCCAGGGAAGGTTACTGCAATATCCCTATTGCCTCCCCACCCGACTAACCTGCTTTCCAGCTCCGTTCTCCTGTGCAGGGCAACCAAAGAAGACCCAGCCGATCAGCTGGGACTCAAGAGGAGGCAGAGAAGAGATGGTGGGGGGGGCAGTCAGAGGGGATATTTACCGGTTCTCCAAACTACTCAAAATTTCTGCTTCCGGTTCTCCAGAACTGGTCAGAATCTGCTGACTCTGCTATAGATGTACTAGATCCCAGGGAACTCACTTTGGGGACCATTTTAATGATAATTTGGCTTAGAAAATAGAGCCAGTTGGGACCTATAGGCAGACCACCTGTGAAATAACACCTTCCTTTCAAGGAACATTGGTCTCAGTGGATTTCCCAGCGGTGAGGGAACATCTATTTGTTAAAGTTCATTGGCACTTTTTCTTTCTGGTTTCCTTTTATCCCAAGTTGAACTCTTGGGTTTTGAAAAGCCATACAGTCCTTGACTTACAACCTTTCATTTAGTGACCGTTCAAAGTTACAACGGCGCAGAAGAAAGGCACATAGGACTTTTCCCCACACTTACGACCGTTTGCAGCATCCCCACGGTCACGCGATCAAAATTCGGGCACTCGGCAACGGACACGTATTTATGATGGTTGTACTGTCCTGGAGTGATGTGATCACTGTTTTTAACCTTCCCAGCCAGCTTCTGACAAGCAGATTCAATGCGGGAAGCCAGATTCCCTTAACAACCACCTGATTCACTTAAGGAATGCAGTGATTCACTTAATGACTGTGGCAAAAAGGTTGAAAATGGGGCAACAGCTTTCTTGCTTAGTAGTGAAAATTTTGGTCTCCATCGTGACTATAAGCCAAGGACTACCTGCACTGTTTTTTAAATCAAAGGAGCAGGCAGACTTCATGTAGCCTGATAGATTCTTTGAGGTGTCCTCCAATAATTTGAAGGCATTTCTTGTCCAGCAAGCAAAAACTAAACAGATACTAGGTGTGAATCATGTGGACACCCCATAAAACTCCTCTGAGATTAAAGAAAGGCTCAAGACCATAATTTGAAGGCATCTCTTGTCCAGTAAGCAAAAACTCCACAGATACAAGACGTGAATCATGCGGAGACCCCATAAAACTCCTTTGAGATTTCCAGCAAGATTCAGTAATAGAAAGGCAATGGATAAAGGAGATAGGTGCTGTTGGAAGAAATATCCTTCGGGGTTCAGTTCCAAGTGGGGAAATAGACACTGGAAACATGGAGGCTGTTTGGAAAGATGGTTTAATGGTGGACAGGACCACATGGCTTGGAGCTCCAAAGTGAAAGGGACGACCACAGGCTTCAAGATGTTGGGTGAAGGAAAAGAGGGGCCAAGAGGCTGAGAGACCCTTAGTGATAATACCCTCTGTTGGGCCTCACCTTAGTGTTTCCTGTTCCTGTGTAAGAAATGTATCCCATTGGCTGTCAGACTCCCAGGGTTGCGGGGTGGGGGTCTTAGTTAACTTTGTAGGTTTTGTATGTACCACATGGCTTCACCTGAGTGCTGGCTGATGCAATCTTCCCTGGCCAGGTGGTGAGATGGGCAAAGGCCTTTGTTATGTAGAATACTCTGGCCCAGGCCTTAATGGCCCTCCCATTAACAAAGGTGTGGTGGGGTGAGCTTCTGCTTCTGAGTTTCTACTTCTCTTTTTAGGGGAAATATTCTGCTTGTTTAATATTTCCTAGGATATTTCATTTTTCTAGGAGAGAGGTGGGTGCTAACTTCCTACAGTGCAATAAAAAAAAAAATAGCAAGAAGTCCTTGAAAGATCGAGACAGCACGATAGCCCATGTTCATGATTCCTTAGATCGTTGGAAGTGAAATAACGCACCTCACAAATCTAGCATTGATAAATTCTCGTCCTTTTGTTTCTAGGTGTCAGAATGTCTACTATTGTAGTGCTGATTGTCAACGGTTGAACTGGCCCAGCCACAAAAAATTCTGCAAGAAACTGAAGCTGGCAGCCCTTGACCGACTTGCAGAATGGCTTGTCTTCACAGGTAACCTGAGATTCAGTTGGCCGTTGTCCATCTGGGGAGGTTTCAGACATAGAACAATAGGGGTGCCAGTGGTGGGGTTCAGGTTTTTTTGCTACCGGTTCTGTGGGTGTGGCTTGGTGGGCGTGGCAGGGGAAGGATAGTGAAGGATATCTTCATTCCCACCCCACCCCACTAACCTGCTTTCCAGCTCCGTTCTCCTGTGCAGGGCAACCAAAGGAGACCCAGCCGATCAGCTGGGACTCAACGGGAGGCAGAGAAGAGATGGGGTGGGGCCAGTTAGAGGTGCCCCCTCCCCTTTTGCTCCTCTTTTAATCCTGATGAGAGGGGCCATTCATTATCCACCTGTGGCCTTACTCCCACGTTGACCCTGAGTTCTTAATTGCTCCTTTCTTTTAGCAGCTCTGTGCGTATGCAGGCTGGGAACCGGCTCCAGCTGCTCCTCAGCCTCACTGCTATCTGAGCCTGAAGGCAACGGATGATGGCCAGCCTGCCCTGGCCCCATCTCTGCCTCTGATGCAGAGCCCTTGTCCAGCCTTTCTTAGCCTCCAAGGCTGGCCCAGGTTCCTCCCCAATCTCTTTACTACTGTCCAACTCTGCTTGCCAGCCCCTCCAGCCGCTGGCGGGCCGCAACGGATTCTTCTAAATCCTCATTGTCTCCCCGTAGGTGACATCCCTTTTCCCACAAGTGCATGGACAAAAAATACCCAGGACCTGCAAGGCTGGGAAGACTGGTTCTTGATGCAGGAACATCTGGAAGAAAAGCTTAGTGCTATCAAAGCCGGGCGTTACATGAGCATCCTCTGGGCCAACGCGGGCAAACCAAAGCCCAACGAAGTGGAGTTGACGGAGTCAATCAAGAGGGTGACCACAGACTTTGTCTCCAGGCCTGTCACCGTTGGCTTCGGGCTGAGCATGTTCCATCTGGATCCTTACGCCAAGCCCATCACGGTGCATGTGGTTGGAGCTTCTCATGTTGAGACCCTCAACGCTCGGGTGACGGATTACGATGAGCTCTCCCAGATGTTTCCGAAGCACCAAGGCATAGAGGTGGTCATGGTGGGGATGGATGTGGTAGATGGTCCCATCATGAGACCTCCGCTGGTGGCCTTTGGGCCTCGGCAAAGGGTCTACCTCAGCAGCTACAAGGACCTTTATCACAACTTCTGGGAATCACAGGTGGAAACACAGCAAGCGGCGCGACCAGATCTTGTGGTCGCCTTCCATGCAGGTATAAAGGTTTACAGCAGTGGTGGGATTCCAATTTTCTTTACTACTGGTTCTGTGAATGTAGCTTGCTGGGCGTGGCATGGCTTAGTGGGCGTGGCAGGGGAAGGTTACTGCAAAATCCCCATTCCCTCCCCCACCCACTAACCTGCTTTCCAGCTCCATTCTCCTATGCAGGGCAACTAAAGAAGATCCAGCCAATCAGCTGGGACTCAGGAGGCAGAGGATAGATAGGGGTGGGGGCAATCAGAGGTGGGATTGGCCAGTTCTCTGAACTACTCAAAATTTCCGCTACCGGTTCTCCAGAACTGGTCAGAACCTGTTGAATGCCACCTCTGGTTTTAGGCATTCTTCTTGTGTTCATGGATTATCTAGCCCCACCAGACTCAATGCAATGTAATGTTGAATTCGAACCAGGGAGGACCCAGAGGTCAGCACTAGAAACCAACATGGTGGGAAAAGCTGGTTTAGATCGTGTAGAGTCCTGCACCAACAAGAAGCATAAGTTTGGGGTCCATCAAAGCAATTTTGTTTTGTCTTTTAATGATCCTGTAATTCCTTAAATCATGGTGGAGTCAGGGCAAAGGAAGGGAGCTGATTATTTACTGTCCGGATGCTCTTCCTGTCACCAATGCGGAGTTCGCAGCACATATTTACTCATTGTGCCTGAGAGAGAAAAACCTGCTGCTATCTAGAATCAAACTCACAGCCTCTTATTTTGAGGCGAAAGCTCCACCTCTAGCCCAGTGGTCACCAACCAGTCGGCTGGGGACCGCTAGTGGCCCGTGAGAAACTTTTGGTGGTCCGCAGAGAAATGTCACACCCAAAGCAATTAAGCCAGGCTGCATGGGAACACAAGTCTGCACTGCCCACACGACCCATGGAAACACAAGGCTTGTGTCACTTGCATTGCAAACTATATGAGGCGGTGAGGGGAGGGGGGAATTTGCCCCATGCGCCTCGCCTGGCCACCGGGCTGCTTCTTTCTGCTTCTTTCTTCTTCTGCTTTTGGCTGCATGCAAGGAAAGCAGCAAAAGTCTTTCTTTCTCTCCCCAAAACTCCACCAGAAATGAGTCTTTGGGACCCTGCAAGGCCTCCTGCTTCAAGAGGCTGTGCCGGTGCAACAAGTCTCACAAAGATCATTTCTGGCAGAATTTGGGGGAGAGAAAGAAAGACTTCTGCAGCTTCTGCTGCTTTCCTTGCACGAAGCCAAAAGTCTCTCTCTCTCCCCGAGAATGGAGCTGGAGAAAGTAGGGTAGGTGTGTGGCCAGCTGGTCATGTGACTGGGTGGGTGATGTCACTCCTCACACCCAGCCCCACCTCCAAGAAGCAGTAGGATTCAGCCAGTTGGAGCTAATCCCATCACTGGCTGGCCCCGCCCCCACCCAATTTTCAGACCGTTTCTCAGGCTGTTTTCAGGCCATTTTTGGTCCAGAAAATAGTCTTAAAACAGCCTGAAAAATGCCCCCCAAATGGCCTGAAAACAGCCATTAAAACAGGCCCGTTTCCAGGCTGTTTCCAGGCTGTTTTCCAGTCCATTTTTGGCCCCCCAAATGGTTGAAAATGGCCTGCAAATGGCCTCAAGATGACCCCCAAACCGACTGAAAACCAAGCTGTTTGGGGGCCATTTTGGGGGCCTTTTTCATGCCATTTTCAGGCCACTTTTGGTCCAAAAACAGCCTGAAAATGGTCCAAAAAGCAGGCCGAAAAATGGGCAGGGATGGGACCAACCAGTGGTGGGATTTGCCAGTTCACCGAACTGCACCTAATCTTAACTACCGGTCCTTGAGAACCGGTGCGAACCAGCAGCAGGTCATCTCTGCCCAAAGGTTTTTATCTCCTCCCTAGATCTCAGTGGAAAATGGAAAGCTACCCAGAAGTGGATAATGTCCTTTCACGGAAGGCCAGGTCTTAAAGGGCAGGATGTGTTTAGTGTGCAGGCTTCATCTGCCAAGCATCAATCACCCAGCTCTGGGGATAGAATGACCCTTGAACAGCCTGGGAAATCAGCTACTGAAAGATACATTGGCTCCATTGACACATCTCCCAGAGTCTTATTATGAGCTGTGTTTGATTTGGGCTTAGTGCAATAAACGAGCCAGGCCAGCCACAGCTTAGCTGGGATGAGGCAAGCCATGGCTTAACAGAAGGTGCAAACCTAGGCAACATGCTTACTGGGATTTGTAGCCCTTCTCAGCAGTACCATCTGTTAATTGGTCCGATTCCCTTTCCAAAGTAGCTAAGTTCACAGATATATTTAGCCAGCCAGCAGTCTGGAATTTCTCATAAGGTTGTTGTGATGCTTCTGTGATTTTTGCACTGACAGGCACACTAGAAGGAGATGCAGCCTGTCAGCAACATTTCCCATGAGGTGGCCTCTGAACCTTTTGCAAAAACACGCGAGAGATCCTTAGTCCCAGCCAATAATGTGAAATATGCCACCAGTGTCCTCATCAAGAGGAGCTCTCGACTCCAGAATAGCAATAGCACGTAGACTTATATACTGCTCTGTTATGCTTTGCAATTACTCTCTGAATGCAGTTTACAGAGTCATCCTATGGCCACTTCAAGAATCTTGGTCCTTTTTTTTTAACCGAGCTCGTAAGGATGGAAGGAGGAGTCAACCTTCAGCCGGCCAGGATCAAACTCCAGACTAGCTCTGGACTTGCTCAATTGTATTAATGTCTGTTATACAGTGGGGATTCCAAGCAGATGGGCTGTATTCGAGAATTGGTCTGGCAAAGGTTTTGTATGCCCTGGTTTGCAGTTCAATGTCAAGAAACTCTCTTCCGGAGCATTGGTTTCTCAGGGGTGATGGTGACCCATTCTTTGAGTCTCCCCTTGCTCGATCCGCCCATCAAGAACACCACAAATCATCGCTAAGACCCTTTCCCAAACTCTGAAAGACCACCTGACCAATTTCAGTTCTTTAGGCATTCTGCAGCGTCTCTGTCCGTCCCTCTTGAATTCTCTGGCACAGCAAAGTGGTTTCTTTCCAGGAACAAGGTGTACTTTTGATCGTCTCTTTTTGTAACATCCCACTGCTGTGAAGCCCTCCAGGCAACAGAAGGCCTTTCTAAATATACAACTGCCTTGTGGCATCCCCCAGACTTCCAGAATGCCGGAGAAGCTTCAGCAAACTGGGCCTGAGTTTCCCATCTGCCTAGCCTCGCGGTGTCTAAACCCCGGGCATCAGACACTCACCAGTGGCCACGTTTCACAGTTATAATGTGCAAGGGTGTTCCAACAGCTGTATAAACAGCTAGGTTCTCGCTATTCTCCTGGGTGCGCTCCAGACATTGTTGCCTTCAGAGCCAAGCTCAGATTTAAATGTGCAATGGATAGAAGCCGCCGCCACCTTTCAAAGTTAGGAAGGAAGAGATTCCAGCCTCGTGTTCCATCCTATCTTACTATCTTTTTCTCTGGCAAAAGGGAGGAATGTTTTTTTCATTGTGTCACCAGGCTGAATTTCAGGGCTGGGCATATATGGAGAACCGAATTCGATGTTCACCGGTGCTCTTGTCTCAAGTTCAGACTGTCAAAGAACCAAAAGTTCAAAGAGCCACTGAGATGATCAAAGGCCTGCAGACTAAAACATATGAAGAACGGCTGCAGGTTTTTGGATCTGGCTAAAGAAAAGAAGAATTAGGGGAGACATGATAGCAATATCCCATTATTTGAGGGGCTTCCACACAGAAGAATAGTTAAAATTATTCTCCAAAGCATGAGAGGACAAGAAACAATGGTTGGAAGTTAACCAAAGAGAGAAGCAACCTGGAATCAAGAAGCAACTTCTTGATAATGAGGACAATTAACCAGTGGAACATTGCCTCCAGAAATTGTGGGCACTCATCACTGGAGGTTTTTTAGAAGAGTCTAGACAGTCACTTATCTGACATATTATAGATTCTCCTGCTTGAGCAGGGGGCTGGACTAGAAGACCTCCAAGACCCTTCCAACTCACTCATTCACTCATGTGATAAAATCTTTCCTGTCACACAATATTCCTCAACCATGGCAACTTTAAGAGGGATAGACTCCAACTCCCAGAATTCCTCTGCCAGCATGTGTCAAGACTGGCTGGGGAATTCTGGGAGCTGAAGTCTAAATTGGCTGGAGAATTCTGAGAGTTGAACTTCTGAGAGTTGAAACTCTGTTTGCCAAGTTTGAAAAACACTAACTGGTCTATATGAACATTTTCCGACAGACCAATTCCACACAGACAGTGGGTCTCTTGAGAATAAATATTTTCCGTGACATTTTAGTATTTTAGGGGAAAGGCAGATATTTTCTGCATCAATTTAAGGGATCCTTAACTGGGTATCTTTTCTTTCCTGGTCAAGCCAGCCTTGGATGGTTCAGCTGCTGAGACTCTGAGAAAATATGTTGCCTTTATAATTGTGTCAAGGCCTTAAGACCGTTTCTTCTCACCAGGCCACAAAATGTGGTTGAAGAAGGGATGAGAAGGCAAAGCTGAACTGATAGAAAGGATAACCTGGTTCCCCCTGATGTATAGAGGTAGAGAAGGAGAGCTTGTCATGCCTTAATTGGACAAGGAAAAGAGTAGAGACTTTTATAAAACATTGTAAAAACTGCACTGGGAGGATATTTGAAATGATTGAGGACCCAGATTGTTGGCAGCAATAGACTGACTGTAAACTGCTTAGAAAAGTGGTATATAATTCTAAGTGCTATTGCTCTTCCTTCCTTCCTTCCTTCCTTCCTTCCTTCCTTCCTTCCTTCCTTCCTTCCTTCCTTCCTTCCTTCCTTCCATGGTGTGTAGTGGTTAGAATGCCATATTGCAGGATAACTCTGCCAACTGCCAACAGTTCAATCCTGACCAGTTTAAGGTTGATTCAGCCTTCCATCCTTCCGAGGTGGGTAAAATGAGCACCTAGATTGTTGGGGACAAGAGGCTGATTCTGTAAACCACTTAGATAGGGCTGTAAAGCTCTGAAGCAGTATATAAGTCTAAATGCTACTGCTATTGCCCTTCCTCCCTCCCTCCCTCGGGCTACAAAACACTGTGGAGTGGTGTATAAGTCTAAGTGCTCTTGCTATTGAACAGACCTTCTGAATCTATGTAGGAGAGTAAGTAAGGAATAGGAAAATAAAAGGGTAAGGGTGAAAGTAAAGTAACAGTAAGGGTAAGGAAGCAAGGAAAAGAGTAAGAAAGGAGTAGGGCTCATAAAAAGTAAGGTAAGAGAAAATGTAAATAAGTATAAGGAAGTAGTAAGTAAATAACAGAGTAAGGATAAGAGTAAAAGAATAAGAATAAGCAAGGAGTAAGTAAATAAAAGAGTGAGGATGACCTTGGTGGAAATAGGTAATAGCCATTATCATAGTGAATAGCAAATAAGGACAGAAATCCAGAAACCATAAACAGAAACCTTTCCTGACCGGGCATCTTTTAGTTGTGTAGGACTTCAGTGCCCATAATTCTGAGCCAGCTTAGCCCATCCCTCTAGAGGGCTTTACAGAAGAAGCCCAGGCTTTGTCTCTTCTTATCTTCCAGGGTTCCATGCCTGTCCTGATCTGATGGCAAGTTGGCTTCCCACCTTGTTGCTTCTGCGAGACTACAAGATCCCTTCTTTATTCACTACGTACAGGTAAAGCTCTCCGTCCAGATCGTGTGATCAGCTGTGATCTGCTGCACCACGATTTAACCAGAAGAAACCCGTATCTTGATCCACCACGGGAGAAACGTGGGACAGCTTTCTTCTTTGCTTAAGCTGCAGCTGCAGAATCCATGAGCTTCGGAAGCCAGTGGTCGGAGTATAGGGTTCACTTACGAAAAGGACGTCCAATCTTGGCAACTTGTGGACTTCAACTCCCCGAAAACCCCCATCCCAGCTGGAATTCTGGGCATTGAAGTCCACAGGCTGGACATTCCTGATCTAAGACAGGGGTCGCCAACCTTTTGGACCTCAGGGACCACCAAACTCATAATTTTAAATCCAGCGGACCACTAATATGAATTTTGACTGACGGTGGCTTGCTGACGTTGGTGGGAAAGTCGGTCCCTTATTCCAGAGCTGCAGGAGTCACAGGACCGGACCTTTGGTCATCCCGGAGCAGCTGCTCCTCCACCTGGGTGCACCGGCTGCCATGGACTGGAGGAGCTGCTCCAGGATGACCAAAGGGCCAGTCTTGGGACTACCGCAGCTCTGGAATATGGGACTGGCCCGTGATGGGCTTGGAAATCTCCACCATGGGTGGTGGCACATATAATGTGCAAATTTGCAGGTGGTGCAACTTGCAAAAAGCAGCACAGCCTCGTGTTCCCACGCAGCCTGGATTAATTGCTTTGGGGGGAGCATTTATCTGCGGACCACCAAAATTTTCTTGTGGACCCTCAGTGGTCCCTAGCCCGCCTGTTGGTGACCACTGATCTAAGAGATGTCTTCTCCAACTGCCATGGAATCTGTGGGGATAGGGCATAGGGTCTTTGTCTTCATTTGCTCCCTGGTTGTGATTGCTTGATTCCACCAGAGGTTGATCCTGGACCTTCTGCATGATAATGATACTCTGGGTTGCAGGAGTGTGGGCAGAGGAACAACAATGACTGTAGTAGAGTAATAACTAATGAAGAATCAATCAGCAGTGACCTTGAATTGTGCTCTAAGGCAGGGGACTCCAACCTTAGCAACTTTAAGACTTGTGGACTTCAACTCCCAGAGTTCCTCAGCCAGCAAAGCTGGCTGAGGAACTCTGGGAGTTGAAGTCCACATGTCTTAAAATTGCCAAGGTTGGAGTCCCCTGCTCTAAGGCAACACCCTAATTTCAAGTGGAATTGGAGCAATTTTTGTTTGCCAAACCAGTAATTCATCCTTCCCTTGTTTCCTTCTTCTAGTGAACAGGAGCTGAAACATTCCCTCAGGATCCTGATGGAGCTGGAGACTCAGATCATCAGCTGTGGGGCCAACCCCTTCGCCTCCCTCAAACCGGAGCAGGCCCATTCAAACCCTAACAAGCCACCGGTCTACGCCAACTCCCACTACCTCATGTTCCATGGTCTAGGTGGCCCTCCAGAGGAACATGACATAGGAGAACTGGAGGGGGAAGAGGAAGAGAGATCTCACCAAGCTTAGAACTAGGCAACCTAGCTAGCGGTGGTACCTTTATATCCGTGTTTGTCACGCAACAAGCTAAGATCTCAGGAAGGCATGCATCGGGGCGATTGCGAAGGCTGCCTTTTTTGCTTGCAGCAAAAGATCCAAGGCTATTATTAGCAGCTGTCTAGTCTACTCTTATCAATTTGTAGACAAAGCATGTATCCCACTATCTTCTGTGAAAATACCTCCCAATTTAGAGTATGTAAAATCAGCTAACTTAGGACCTTCCAGATGTTGATGCTAGAATTTGCAAAATTCCCAGCCAAAGGCAATGCCAGCTTGGAGTTCTTGGAGCTGTCATATCCAACATAGTTGAAGGACTCCAGATTGGAGATGAAGGCCAGTTTGGTGTAATGTTTAAAGGCATGGAGTGGAAGCCAAGGAACAGAATTCTAGTCCTGTCTTAGGCATAAAGTCAGAATAAGAGAATTGGAGGGGACCTTAGATGTCTTCTAGTCCAGTGGTTGCCAACCAGTAGGCCGGGGACCACTGGTGGTCCATGAGAAAATTTTAGTGGTCCAAAAGAAATGTCACCCCCAAAGCAATTAATCCAGGCTACGTGGGAACACAAGGCTGCACCACCCACATGGCGTGTGGGAACACAAGGCTTGCATCGCTTGCATTGTGAACATGAAGTAGTGAGGGGAGGGGAGAAAGGGTGGAGGGAGGGAACTTGCCCCACTCGCTCCACGCACCTCCCCTGGCCACCGGGCTGCTTCTTTCTGCTTCTTTCTTCTTCTGCTTTTGGCTGCACGCAAGGAAAGCAGCAAAAGTCTTTCTTTCTCTCCCCCAAACTCCACCAGAAATGAGTCTTTGGGACCCTGCAAGGCCTCCTGCTCCAAGAGGCTGCGCCAGTGCAACAAGTCTCACAAAGACTCATTTCTGGCAGAATTTGGGGGAGAGAAAGAAAGACTTCTGCTGTTTTCCTTGCATGAAGCCAAAAGTCTCTCTCTCTCTCTCTCTCTCTCTCTCTCACCCTGAGAACGGAGCTAGAGACGGTATCCTGCGATCCCAAATAAAGAATGATCAATCGGCAGGAAAACTGGGTGGGGAATTTTCCTGCAGACTTTTTTTGGGATTTTCCCAGGGTCTCTGGTCTGCAGGATTTAAAATTATGACCCTGAGGTCCAAAAGGTTGGTGACCCCTGTTCTAGTCCAATCCCGTGCTCAAGCAGGAGATCTTATACCATTAGACAATGGTTATCCAGTCTCTTCTTGAAATCTCCAGTAATGGACACACACACAACTTTTGGAGGCAAGTTGTTCCACTGATTTATTGTTCTCACTGTCAGGAAATTTCCCCTTAGTTCTAGGTTGGCTACTTGATAAGTTTCCATCCTTGGCTTCTTGTCTTGCCTTCAGGTGCTTTGGAGAATAAGATGATCCACTCTTCTTTGTGGTATCTCTTCAAAGTCAACATTTTGGGCCAGGTATTCTATTAACTCTGGAAAGGATTGAATGGCAAATCTGAGCAATGTAAAAATTTAATAAAATAAAAAGCACATCTGGAAATTGTTAATTTTGTTATTCCTGCTCAAAGTCATCTGCTTTTAATGGATGGCTGCATGAATCGATATGTAATATATTCTCATTCACATCTTTGTTTTGGGAACACAATTGCTTGTGGTTTTTTCCCAGGGGTGGGATTCAAATTTTTAACAACCGGTTCTGTGGGCATGGCTTAGGTGGTGGACGTGGCTTGGTGGTCATGTGACTGGGTGCGCGTGGCCTGGTGGTCTTGTTATTGGCTGGGCGTGGCCAACTCAGTATCACTCACATTGAGGCATGCATCTCCTCACTTAGCCTCTCATGACTGTTGTAATAGTCATAAGTGTGAAAAATAGTCATAAGTCACCTTTTTCAGTGCCATTGTAACTTTGAATGGTCACTCCACACAAGCAAAGTACCAGCAAAGGAGGGGAAAAAAAACTCCAGAGAAGTTCCTGAGACAGGAAGTCTAGTCCTGCCAAGAATGTAATAAGGGTTAATGGAGAGGCAGTTTCTGTAAGCAACACCAGAATGTTTCCTTCCTGCCTTCCTTACAGGATTAGGCCAGTAATTTCTTCTAACAACGGGTTCTCCAAACTGCTTAGAATGTTAACAACTGGTTCTAACAAATAGGTGCAAACCAGTAGAATCCCACCCCTGGTTTCCCCTCTATTTTCAAAATGGCTACATGTCTAATACATAATGGGCAAAATTTCAAACTAAGCATCTGATTACATGCTCCCACTTTTCATTTTTGGTAAATGCCTACAAGGACCCAGCAAAGGTGGAAAGCAACTTTGTAAATAAAGTTGATGTTAAAGGTCAATGCTACGCTGGACCCACTTCCTACTTAACTAATTAAATTCCCATTTTATTAAATCCTAATTAAAATTATCTTGAGAAGAATTCCTGGGGAGCATATTTGTGCATGTGCTGGAGCTCACGATTGCTATATTCCTTATTCTGAATTTTTTTAAAAAACTACATTGCTATGTTCTTCTCTTCAAGAGCTAGCATAGACAAGCAAATAGTTCTACAAACTCCAGAGCTTCCTTGCAAAGATCTAAGGATTCACAGATGTGGTTCCTCTGCCCTTAGCAAAAACATGCTGCAGATCTTTCTCCAGTCTGTTTTGTCACTGACCAGCCCTATGTAATTCTACATTTCAGTGACCATCATGAAACCTTGGTCCAAGAGTTTCCAGAATGTTAGCTTTGGACTGAATGGCCTTCAAGATTCCAAGTCAAATTGATGAAGTTATCAAGAACCAGTTGAGTGTTTCTCAACCATGGTGACTTTTACATTATGAACTTCAATGCCCAGAATTCTGAATTCACCTAGAAGCCTTCTGGCTGGAGAATTATGAGAATTGAAGTCAACATATCTTGAACTTGAGGGTGGAGGTTGGTTCTCCAAGCTTGTGGGTTGATTTACAAATATTTCATTACCAGGCTAGGTGACATCTTCAATGGAGTTTTGAATAGAATAGAATATAGAAAAGAAAATAGAATAGAATAGAATAAAATAGAATAGAATATCTATTGGAATAGAATAGAGTAGAGTAGAGTAGAGTAGAGTAGAGTAGAGTAGAGTAGAGTAGAGTAGAGTAGAGTAGAGTAGAATAGAGTAGAGTAGAGCTGAATAGAATAGAATTCTTGGCCAAGTGTGACTGGACACACAAGGAATTTGTCTTCGGTGCATTTAGGGGTTTGCATTTAAGTGCAGTTTAGGGGTCACCATCAGAAGTGGTATTCAGCAGGTTCTGACCGGTTCTGGAGAAACCGTTAGCGGAAATTTTGAGTAGTTCGGAGAACTGGCAAATCCCACCGACTGACCCCACCAACCCCATCTATTCTCTGCCTCCCATTGAGTCCCAGCTGATTGGCTGGGTCTTCTTTTGTTGCCCTGCACAGGAACTGGGAGCTGGAAAGCAGGTTAGTGAGGTGGGAAGGGGATTTTGCAGTAACCTTCCCCCTGGAGTGGGGAGGGAATGTAGTTTTTACAGTATCCTTCCCCTGCCATGCCCAGCCCAGCAAGCCATGCCCACAGAAACAGTAGTAACATTTTTTTGAATTCCACCACTGGTCACCATTGCATATCTTGAACTTGTTAAAGTTCCGACATATTGGAATAATGGATTAGCAGCTAGTCAAGGTCAGGGGTGGACAATTAATTTTCACCAAGGGGCTGCATGAGAAACTGGAACTACCATGGAGGGGCATTGCTGTGGGCCAAACAGCACAGCCAAAGGACTGGATGTGGCCCGTGAGCCATAAAATGCTCAGGTCTCGCCTAGATGTCAGAATGAGGCCCCGGGACCTCAGGTCAAGATTGCCTGGAACCCAAAGATTCTAGTAAAGCCCAGATTCAAAAGCCATTCCCAGAGACTGTCAGTGACCGCCTCTCACCTCATCCCATGTACTAAGTGATAAATCAGCTGTTTATTCACCATATGCTGGACTTGTACCTTGTGTTAAGCCAAAAGCTTAAGAAAACTACACAAGGACTCCAAAGAATGACCCCCACCGTTTGTGAGCTCTGAAGATAAATGAGAAGATAGTGACTATCAAGAGAGGAGAGAGGTGAAGCGGTTGTTTGCTAATGCCTCGTGCCTTTCACAGGTGCGTCAAAACAATGCAACAATCACATGACAGCTCTCTGTCAGAAGCAGCCTTTATCGCCCTAGTGGGGGAAAAAAAACGAAACAAAAGCAAAACCATACAAGACAATTGCCACACGGATCACAAAATATTTACAGGGTTTTTCTTCCTACTTCTCTTCTCTTGGCTAAGTTCATTCTTAATCAGGTCTTGCAGAGTAGAGGCTACTAATGGTTTTAAGGAGAGTCTCTGTTTCTTCCGGGTTGATATTTGGGTTCTTCAAATCTTGGAAGTGTACAGTTTTGAAAGGATTCACCATTTACTCCCCCAAATCTGCATGTAAGGGGGATTGAGATGGGCTCGGCGGTATAGCATCCACCAGAAGGTCAAGAGACTAGATCTGGACAACCTACAAGGCCTCCAACAGATATTAAGCAGAAACAATTCTGTATCTACCGCAACTGTGCTTTCTTCCCGTGTGGACCCTGGAATCCAGAAACGTACATGAGAACAACTTCAGACACTGAGTTCTTGCTTCTCTGTTGTGAATGTGTTATTGTTCTACTTGCCTCTAGAATCCTTCCCTATTTTTGCGGACTGAAGATACAACTCCTCAACTTGCTTACAGGGAAGGGGAGAGAAGAAAAAGGGAACACAAACCCACCCACATAAACACAGGATCAATGCTTAATGCAGCAGAAGGGAAGGCAGGACCGTCTCTGCACACGACAGTGCAAATACAAATTGTGCTTGTACAAAGACTAGAAAGGCTGATGTCCATGGAATTGGGGACAGCAGAGGCCCCTTTCATAGTAAGGGCAGTTAGCAATGGTGGGAAAGTTGGCCACAAGGCATTATGCTTTGGTCCTATTGATGGACCACCAGAAGGTACCTTTGCTGTGAAAAGGTCTCGAGTCATGGAGAAAAGAGGCCATCAGTTGCCATGGAAATAAACTCGATGGTTTGAATTGCTGAAGACTCAAGAGGATGCATTTATAGGCCTGCATGGTGTTGGAGAAGTCTCCAATAGACCCAAGAGAACCCCACAAATTTAAGACACCTTAGTTGAAGATCTGGCTGTTGGGATTCTCATCCACCTGAGAACTGCTAGTTAGCAAGGAAAGGCTTGAGTTCTGGCTGCAGAATGATCAGGAGGAATCCTGTCTGTATTGCATTCTGCATCGTTTTGGGACTAGACCCAAAAGTTTCATGTCCGGTTGCGGTCTTCTGCCATCTATGGAAGTTCTTCAGGCTGTTTTTTTTTTTCTGAATTATCCCTGGAGATGTTAGGCCACGAATGAAAAGAGGCACTTCCCAGGTCTTCTAAAATACCTACCATGACCCAACTTCTAAAGCAAGTGACAGAAAGGCACCTGGAGAAGTTTGGCCTTTCAACTCCCATCAACTTCAGCCAATGTCAACACATTGTTCATTGTAGTCCAACGTATCTGGAGAATGTCACTTGCCTATTCCTGCTCTGAAATAACACAGCGATATTGCTAATGTCACTTTGTAATCTCTTCTCCCCTAAGAACCAGAAATGTGTCATTGTGCAACCCAGATTGGTGAATGGGTTCCAGATCATCATTATTCTAGCTATTGTCTATCCACTGCAGGATGAATTCCTGTTCTTCTGCATGTTTCCAATCATCATGGTTTTGAGCGATCCTTTGCCAGTTGAGCCTGCAATACTTACTTGGATTTCAGATGCTTGATGCAATTTTTTACTTGTTGTAGTTATTGGCAAACAGCAATAGCACTTAGACTTATATACCAGTGGCCCCCAACCTTTTTTGTGCCACGGCCCAGTACCGGCATCACAAAATGATCGGCGGCCCGGTACCGGCATCAGCACGCATGACAAGGCAAGGCCAGCCGAGCCGAGCGACTGGCTAGCCAGCCATCCCCCGCTTCTCCCCGCCACCTTCAACTCCTCCTTTTGTCGATGGGCTTCGCTTTGGGACGGCTTTGGGACGGTCGCTCAGCTCGCCTTGCCTTGGGTGCGGAAAGAATCCTCGCGCCTTAGTTTTGTTCGAAGCCACCCCCCCTTCGATGAAACTAAGGCACGAGGATTCCTTCAGGACCCAAACACCACTTTCCAACCGGAAAAGCTCACCAGAAGCATTTTCTCACCAAAACAAGATGGCAGCACCCAGCAAACCGGCGGCCCAGTAGAAAATGTTCCACGGACCAGTACCGGTCCAGGGCCCAGTGGTTGGGGACCCCTGTTATATACCACTTCATAGTACTTTTACGGCCCTCTCTAAGCAGTTTACAGAGTTAGCCTCTTGCCCCCCAACGATATGGGTCCTCATTTTACCCACCTCAGAAGGATGGAAGGCTGAGTCAACCGTGACCCAGTCAGGATCGAACTCCTGGCATTGGGCAGCCTGCAATACTGTATTCTAACCCTTGTGCCACCATGACTCTCAATGGTAACATGCAGCTGACCAGCATGCGAAGGGAACTTAACTAGGTTTTTACCTGCTTGAAACAGCAGGAAAGCATTTAGTCAAGTGGCTTACCAGTGTACAAGGTGAAAATGCCTTTCAGCCTTTGCTTTGCTTTAAAATTGTGGGTGGGTGGGTGGGAGAACGCAGATCAAAAGTAAATTGTTGGGGCCCACAAAACGGCCACCCTGAAGAAGTGATGGCTGGGGCTACCCACCTTCCTTTGATGTCCTCTCTTCCTTTGACAATTTCCTCTTGTCTGGCAAACAGTTGGCTTCAACAAAGAGGCAGGGCATTTTCCCCAGAGGTCTCACCCCATCTCTTCTGCACCCAGGTGTGAACTTCAATGGAAGACCTCTGGGTAGCTTCAGAGGACACTTTTTTTGCAGGGCTGGTGCAAGAAGACTATGCTGAACTATGGCTGTTAAAGACTGTCTAACGTAGCCATCGCTGTAAGTTTAACGGAGCTTTTAGCATCTGGATTATTTGTACTCTCTAATTGTGGATATAACTCATATGTGGACACACACACGCATAATTGCCTTTCCTTAAAGCGAGAGGCAAGAAAATGTGATTTAATGGGGAATTAGCCTCCCTTCACAACAGATCTATTTCCAGGGTGGATTTTCTGGCATGGGATTTAGGTTGACCAGCTTTCCATCTGCAACAGAGCCACGCCCAATGCTTCCTCCCCCTGCACAGAGAGAGGAGATCCCAATTTATGTTGGTTGGCTGAGTCATGTAGGCTAGAAGGCCAAGCAATGGTCCAATGGTATGCTCCCCCCCCCCCAATACCCTTTTGGCCCAAGGCAACATAGACATGGCCAGGAATGTGATATTGAAGGACCTGGGAACAGATCAGAAGGCTTACAGCTGCTTCCAAGATCTGGTGGAATCCCCCAAGTTCTCCCAAGGCACCCACACCATTTAACAATTGCCCCCATCAACGGGAGTTCTCTCTTGCTGGATACAAGGCAAGGCCTGGAATTAAAGAACAATTTAGAGAAAAAAAAAACATCAGGGACACCGGATCCTCTTCTGGGGAAATGAATTAGGGAGCCTCCTTTGCAAGGATCAGAATAGGGACTCTGTACATGAGGCGGTTGTTACTCCAGGTTGGAATGTTCGCGCAGCACTGGCAGCGAGAGCATTTCTGGAGCGGATTTTTTCCTCTGGCGGTCCTTGGGCACATGGAGGAACTCGGGGGCTTCTCCACTGAGTGGCGTGGAGGGGGCACTGGAGGGGGCACTCTGAGTACTGGAGGGCAGCTGGACTTCGCTGATGGAGATGGTGGGCGTCATGATGCCCACAATCTCATTGGTGGCCTGCTGGGTCTCCTTCTCATATAAGCGGACTTCATCCATGGTCATGCCTGTAGGGAGGAAGCACAGAGGAGGGAACAGCGTGAGAAAAGATGCACCACTGTAGGATGAGAGAAGATGGTCCAGGTAGGTTGGCTCCGAAATTGGATGAGAAACAAAATGGCACCCGCTCCACCTACTTCCATGTACACGCATACATCCAAAATAGACTGTGCTGTTTCTCCATGTCATACAACATACGTGGGTACATATTTATTTATTTATTTATTTAGTCATGTTCATGTAGTGTATATTGGAGGTGGTGATCCTTGGAGAGCTGCATGCAAACAAAATTTCATTTTAATGTATGCCAATTAGTGTACATTCAAAGTGACAATAAAGCTATTCCATTGTATTGTATTGTGTGGTATTCTGTTCTGTTCTGTTCTGCTCTGCTCTGTATTCTATTCTGCTCTGCTCTGTTCCAGTCTACTCTTCATTCAAATATTCTAGTTCTAGTTTTAGTTCTATTCTGTTGTGTTGTGTTCCTATTCCTACTGTACTGTACTGTACTGTACTGTACTGTACTTCTATTCTATTCTATTCTATTCTATTCTATTCTATTCTATTCTATTCTATTCTATTCTATTCTATTCTATTCCATTCCATTCTATTTGTCATTCCAATATTTTATTCTGTTCTTTTCTATGTACAAATGGGAAAGATATCTTAATTCCCATCATGGGTGATTGGCTGCAAAAGCTTCTGGAATTAGCAGAGTTGGCTAAATTGACAGCTTTGATTAAATAAAAGAATACAATTAATTTTTGTTTCTGCTTGGAAACCACTTTTGGACTTTGTGCTTGAGGTGGAAAGAAAAGCAACATTTATTTTGGCTTTTGTTGATTAGATAGGTTATAGAAATGACTAGTATATAGTACAGGTAGTCCTTGACAGTTCGTTTAGTGACTGTTCAAAGTTACAACGGCACTGAAAAAAGTGACATGGCCATTTTTCAGTTATGACCATTGCAGCGTCCCCTTGGTCATGTGATCAAAATTCTTGACACATGGTTCATATTTATGACTGTTCCTGTGTCCCAGGATCCTATGACCCACTTTTATGACCTTCTGATAAGCAAAGTCAATGGGGAATCCAGATTCACTTAAGGACCATGTTATTAATTACAGTGATTCACTTAACCACTGGCAAGAAAAATCTGTAAAAAGGGGCAAAACTCACTTAACAAATGTCTCATTTAAGAGCAGAAATTTGGAGCTCAGTTGTAGTCGTAAGTTTGAGGGCTATCATGCCAAGTAAAAAAAAGGTGAGGCTGCATGCTATTACCTTATTCTACCATGCTAAAAAGAATTGGAAGTCCACACTTATTTTTCCTTTTTCCTTTCACCCGACTCTTTTTCCTTTCCCTTGTTCCTCTCTGACTTTCTCGTTACTTACCTTTTTCTTTGTATTTTGCATTTGGATAAACTAATAAAATGTTGAAAAACAAAACAAGAGTCAAGGATTCAATTCAACCCGTCAAAAACCAGAAGAGGATCAGATCAGAAGTGGTGAATTCAGCAGGTTCTGGAGAACCGGTAGCGGAAATTTTGAGTAGTTTGGAGAACCGGCAAATTCCACCTCTGACTGGAGAATTTACAGTATCCTTCCCCTGCCACGCCCACAGAACCGGTAGTCAAAAAAATTTGAATCCCACCACTGGATCAGATCTATTCAATCCTGGAATTGAGAAGTGGAGATACAAGAATATAAATCTGGATTTCACTATTGATTGAGTTTGCATTTGAATAACACCCTCATTAAAATTCTTTTTCAATCTGTCCTCTGATGCTATTAATGTTGCCAAGAAGCCTTGACATCTAATCAGTTGACTGAGACAAAGCTTAATATTTTTTGAGATCTGTGTTCTCTCAAATTACATACCTATTATGTGGAAACTGAAGGCTGGAGGACAGAAATAAGTTTTCCATGTATTGTTAAGAGCGTTTGGCGTGAGGAAAAATAAATTTATGGGCCCCATTGCTCGGCGGATTAAAATTTTGGAATTATAAGTGACTTAAAAACAAATTGCTCACAAAAGTAGAGGATGTAGAATTACAATGAGAGGCGATAATCTTCTGTTGAAATTCATCTACTTTCCCTGAAGGGGTTTGCGTGGAAAATGCTTATTTTATGTTGCTGCCTTTTCAAAGACAGTTTTGCATTTTATGCTGTAAGCAATCTGCGGAATAACCTCACGAGGCTGCTTAATATAACACATGAAATCTCGTGTGTAACAGGCTAGATTAAATATATTTATTCGGCACATACTGTACAATTACATAATGCTTTGAGGATGGGGAAGCTGTTTCAGCCATCCTGTGCTTCCATTCTTTATAATTTTTTTAACAGTGAAAATGTGAGAGGTAATTCTTATCAACAGAAATAATAACGCATCTACAAAAAGAAGATGATGTCTAAAGATATAAAAGCGAAACCTTCGAAGACGTTCAGGTCAAAATCATGCAATTAGGGATGTGCAAAATAGTTCTTAATTTATCTGCTTCATCCAGGTTTATGGCTTTGAATCGAACGAAATATGCATATTTGGACCAAGGGTTATTAAGGATACGGACTCAAAGAAGGTTGTTTCAGAAATACGTGCTTTGGGGGAGGTAAGTGAGTGGAGACAGATGGAAGCAAGCCAAAGACATTTGCTTTGTTGCTTTGGAGAGTGGGTTGGGTGGCATATACATTTAATTATAAAGCCAGAAAGCAGGAGATTGTGAGTTCTAGTTCCACCTTAGGCATGAAAATCAACTGGGTGACTTTGGGTAAATAGGAAAAAGGCGTGCTGGATATGTTTGTCATCTTGAGTAATCTGTAACATATTAAAGGGATAAAAATAAATAAACATTGGCGGTGGCCAAATGAACTGGGGAGGAAGAGGATGACACCCACTGCCTTACTCATCCCATAAAAACCACTCTTTTGATCCCTGCAAGTTTTATTTCAGCTGAAATCCAGAATAACCCTGTTCTAGGTTTTGCTTTGGGTACACCAGAGCCCATCCATCTCTTTGCTTGGGGTATCAGAAAGAACATTTACCATGCCTTGAGGAGCCCTACTTAATCTAAACCACAGTTTCTCCCTTTCAACAAAAGAGTTTGAGAAGGTTAGGAAGTCACCTGAATGTAGAGTGCAGAGAAGAACAGCAAAGATGGTTAAGGGGTTGAGGGCTAAAACATATGAAGAATGCTTGCAGGAATTGGGTATGTCTAGTCTAATGAAAAGAAGGACTAGGGGAGACACGAGAGCAGTGTTTCCATATCTCAGGGGCTGCCCCAAAGAAGAGGGAGTCCAGCTATTCTCCAAAGCATCTGAAGCAAGAACAAGAAGCAATGGGTGGAAACTGAACAAAGAGAGAAGCAACCTAGAACTAAGGAGAAATGTAATAACAGTAAGAACAATCAAGCAGTGGAATAGTTTACCTTTGGAAATTGTGGAGGCTTTTAAGAATTTGTCAAAAATTCTTGAGAAGGAGGTTGGACTAGAAGACCTCCAAGGTCCCTTCCAACTCTGTTATTCCGTATTCTGTATCTTCTTGGCCTTTTCCCACTTTGATGAAGCATGATTTGTGAACCCAGCCAATATGAGGGCTGGGTTAATTATTTTTCCTCTCCCTGATCATGCTGTTTTTTTTCTTTTTGAAAATTTTATTTGGGTTTTCACAAAAACAAAATACAAATAAAACAACTTTTTTGAAAATAGCATGGTCCCAGGTTATCACTTCTTCATACAGACACAAAACTCAATTTCATGCTCATTTTTATATTCTGTTCTATATCTTATTACCATTTTATATTTTCTACATAGTTTTTCCCCTCTTTTAATTTTCTCAACTTTGTTTTAATTATCTCAGGTCAAATCATTATATTTATACTTTTGTCTGTCCTGTTACAATTTCACATTATCTTTTCTTATTAAGCAAATTTTTCCCTGTAGTTACCAATTAGAGTATGACACCTTTATAACCTTTAATTTTATCTATTCAAGCTCTTATTTAAGCTTCATTGTATAGCTTTAAGATTATAGCATTCAATATAATACATAACCTCCAAT
>NW_020769332.1:6925562-6953198 GCF_900518735.1 Pseudonaja textilis | reverse complement strand
TAAATAAAACACATTCCATTCCAATTCAATTCTATCATTAATATGCATTAAAATCTTAACATCTTTAACATTTCTTTTCAATTAAATATCATACTTCCTTGGGAACACTTATAAACTTTCCATAGTTAATTCTTTTTTCCCCTTATTTCTCACTTATATTTTTATAAATCATTACTAATAATTAAAAATGTTCCCTTTTAATTCTCTCAATCATTTTAATTCATTTATTTATTAACAAACATCCCACTGCATTACAATAAATATTTTATCCGTCATCGTATTTTCTAAAGTTATTTCTATTTGTAATATAACAAAGCTATCTTATGTACCTTTGCAGAATCCCCTTTACAATTAAATTTTCACCCATTATCTCTAAACAAACTTATGGTTACAATCCTTATATCTTTTCCCTGTTTCTCCATTTCTTGTTTCTGTCTTTTACAACTTCTTTTCCTTGCCTTCTACCCACTCTTCTTCTCCCTCCCCTTTTTACCCCCTCGTCTCTCTACTTCTAACTCTCTCATCTGTAATCCTCTCTTCTGCTGCTTTCTAATATTATAATTATCTTTCAAATTGTTCTTCTTCTTTTTGGTTGTTTTTTCTAGTCTTAAACCTTTCACTCTCTTTCCCCCCTTTTCTTTTTTCCCCCCACTTAAAATTATTTTATCATTAAAGATGGCTTCTTCTTTGTCCCAATCTTCTTGTTCTGCAAGTGTTTCTTGTTGCTTCTCATAGTTCCAGATCTCCATTTCTAAGAATTGAAACACGAAGCCAAAAGAACTTCTCCCTTCTTGTGATTTCTTTCCATTTTTTAAATTCCTTTTTCAGTTCTTCTAAGAGTGATACCATTTTAAAAACTTTTAAACAACCATCCAGTTAATTTTAGTCATCTAGATGCAAAAACCAAAAATCACCAAGTAATCCAAATAATCCAAGGCTGTTTCTACTTGCTTCTTTTTTCCACTTTCTCTTCCTGGGGTTCTATTATTTTGTTACCAAGTTTCCATTAAAATGTATCTTTGAGGAATCTTGTTAAAATTTCACTGTAAGTTTCTTTTAATTACAGTTCCATTCCTTAATTCCAGGCAGTCTCCTCCATTTTTCCAGATCCTGCCCTTCTATTCTTTTTTTTCCCTCTCCTTTCCAGCTTTTAAAAACTTTTAAATGTCCAGAAATCTTTATTATCCCCTTGACTTTTATTTTCAGCTTAGATGCCTATTAATGTCAAAGTGGATTTTTTTTTCAGTTTCTTGCTTAAGTCTCTTAGCTGTCAGTATAAGGAAGGGAAGAAAAAAAAACTAATCCTTTCCCTTCTCTCTCTCCTTCGCAGCTTCAAAATCTTCTTTGGGAACAATGTTGTTAAGTTTAAATTCCAGGGTACCTTATTTGTTGTTTTTGCTGTTTGACCCGGTCAACCAAAACTTTCTCTTCTTATCTTCTTCCTGCACATTCTTTTCCGGTCGAGTTCTTCTTTGTGGTGGCCATTTCTGACTACTCCAAAACCGCCTTCGGGAAAGGGAGTAATGGCCAGCTGGGGAGGAGAGATGCGGCTCTCCTCAACCCTGCAGGCAGTCTCCCCCCTCTTCACCACCTTTACGGGGTGACTTAGCCCCGAAATCAGCCGGCTCGGGGCGCTCCAGCGGCGAGCACGGATCAAAGCCTCGGAGAGACAAGGTTTCGGTCTGTCACCGAAGAAGCTCAAACCAGAAGGCCCTCCCTGATCATGCTGTTTTATCCTGGAGAACCAGCTTATGAATCGGGCTTGGGAGTTATTCCAGATCTATCAACCCTAAGGCTTCCAAAACTTAATCAAAGCTTTCTCCTGCGTTACAAAACTCCACCAACCACCATGAGCTGTCAACTTGAAGCAAACCAAGGAGAAAAAAAAATCTGCCGAGAAGGGCGAACCATCTGGAGTTTCAGTGGCTTGTTAGACCTCTGAGAAGACACTGTTTCATTCTTCTGAAAAGTTGGAACACCTGCTGCTTGGCAACCCCTCCCACCCACCTTATTGCTTCTTAGGAAGGGGTGGGGGATGAAAAATCACTCTCAAAAATCAAAGAAAGGAGATGCATGGAGCAGGGCCGGGCAGCTATGGGTTTGCCCGGGTTCGAGTGGACCTGTTGCTAAGGTTATGGCTGGTTCGGAGAACTGCCAAATCCCACCCCTGGCTGGTCTTCCATTGAAGTTCACACCTGGGTCCAGAAGAGATTGGGTGAGACCTCTGGAAATGGGCCTGATTCCGGCCTCAAAAGAGCCTCCGGAGCCCGAGGGAGGCCACTTTCACCCTCCCAGAGGCTCGAGGAAAGTCTCAGGAGCATGGGGAGGGAGGAAAAACAGCCTAGAAAGAGGCGTGTTTGGGGCTGTTTTTTGAGGTATTTTCAGGCCATTTTTCAGGCAGTTTTCAGGACCATTTTCTGGGCATTTTTGACCCCCCAAATGGCCTGGAAAAGGCCTGAAGAATGGCCTCATTTTTGGCTGAATTTCGGGCCATTTTCCAGTGCTCCAGCAGCCACGAAGACCAGCTGGCTGGCCTGCATGTGCATGTCAGAAACCAGCAGACCAGCTGGCAACAGCGCATATGCTCGCTGAGAGGGCTCTGCGTGCCACCTTTGGCATGCATGTCATAGGTTCACCATCACAGGTCTAAGGACTCCTGCTTGAGCAGGGGATTGGAGTACAAGACTTCCAAGGTCCCTTCCAACTCTATTACCCTGTTAAATTATCTTTTAAGTGCAGCTATGTAAACGTATTTATATATAAATATATTTTGATGGCTGGGCAATAGATGCCTAGTTCAAACCAAGAACCTTTCTTCTCCCTCCCATACCCATTAAATAAATAGAAGCTCTCAGGGAAACATCTTTTTCAAATAGCCTTTGCAACCTGCCAAATTAATATGGTGTGCTTTAATGGAAAACGGGCCGATCTAAGCATTAATCAAATAATGTATTAAATCAAGCGCTCCTGGAGAGTGGAACGCCAGAATGAGATCATTGGAAGGACTGGCTCCGACTTGGCGTGTTCTCCATTCAAAGAGCTGTTTTAAATGTAAATGGCTGGTCCTCTAACAAACTCCCCCCTGCCTTATTTTAACATGGGACCCACTTTCCTGGAAAATACTCTTGTTTTCAATATACAGTGGAATTGGGTGGCGAACAAAAAAAACACACCCAATTTTTGAATTGGGTCACAATTCAAAAATCGGGTGGCGAACAATATATTCTCATTGTGCGCAGAGAGAGAAATATCGGCTGCTACCTAGGAGCAAACTCACAGCCTCCTGATTGTGAGGTGAGAGCTCCGTCTCTAGGCCATTTCACCACTCTCCACACCTGTCAGTCATCCCTGACAAAATTCAAAATTCCTCATGAAATCCCATAATGTACGGACAGTCTAGGGAATGCTGGGACATTTAGGGAGATGTTGGCCTGACAGCTGTGGGACCTTCCCAGGTGGAGTCTTACAATGTCTAGGAACCACTTGTTCCTGGAAGGTGGTGTGCTGAGGAACCACAAGAGCAGGAAGTAGTGGGAATAGCATCAGTGGCGGGATTCAATTTTTTTTTACTACCGGTTCTGTGGGCGTGGCTTGGTGGGTGTGGCAGGGGGAAGGATACTGTAAAATCCCCATTCCCTCCCCACCCCACTAACCTGCTTCCCAGCTCCGTTCTCCTGTGCAGGGCAACCAAAGGAGACCCAGCTGGGACTCAATGGGAGGCAGAGAAGAGATGGGGTTGGCGGGACCAGTCAGAGGTGGGATTTGCTGGTTCTCCGAACTACTCCAAATTTCCGATACTGGTTCTTCAGAACTGGTCAGAACCCGCTGAATACCACCTCTGAATAGCATGATATGAAAGACGTCATAGCATATAAGTAAAACACAGTCAAACAACAGCAGAACAACAGGGACAACAGAAAAACTGAAGAAAATAACTGACTTGAGAGGCAAGGTTAACCTGTTAGGAAAGAAAAAGAGGAAACTTTGTTCCAAAAATTGTGGTGAGGAGGCCTAATAATTTTCTGCAATCTGCTTGCTCTCAGGAGTCCAACAACTTTCAAAGGAATTGAGGAAGGAGATTCGTTATTCAGCTCCAAGGAACAGGTTGAGGCACAGCTACGATCTCAAGAAGCTCAGGGGGGTGAAATATGTTTTTGAATGAATCACAAGTTTATGTCTTGAACCCAAAACCACAAAGCAGGTTTCCCACTGAAACATCCTGCTAGATTCGGTAGCTCTAATTTGTTCCAGCAGATAAATCCCACGCATATTTCCCCACCACCAACCTTAACGATGATCTTTGGTAGAATTCCATTGGATTTTTAATGGAAAAGTCTGGTGCTTTGCTTGCTTTTTAAGCACGATTGCAAGCCCACTTAAACCTCTTTAAAATAAAATAAAAAAGGAAAGCTCTAAATATTTCAGGAGCAAATGAGCTAGGCTGGAGATTCTTCTGAATGCTTGAAATAGATTTCCTTGGCATCACTGATTTATTTATGTATTTATTAAATTTATAGGCTGTCCGTCTCACTATTCAAAGCAACTCCATGCTTTGCGATTGGGAGGGGCAGGAAACACTGGCTATGTCAAAGTCATACTCAGAAGCATCGATCAATTGTTTTCAACCATCTCATTGCATACGCAGAAATGGGGAATTTAATACATAACTAGTGACCCACAGCTTCTTCCATGGATTAATGGGTGGACATTGAAAAAAAACCCACCAAACTCACATTCTGGATTATGCACCAAAAAACACAGGGTGGTCAATGGGTTGTATAGAAGAATAGAATAGAATAGAATAGAATAGAATAGAATAGAATAGAATAGAACAGGAAAGAACAGAATTGGAAAGAAAAAATGGAATAGAATGGAATGGAATGGAACGGAACAGAACAGAACAGGACAGGACAGAATAGAAGAATGGAATGGAATGGAATAGAATAAGAATAGAATTAGAACTAGAACAGAACTAGCATATTGGAATAAAGAATAGAGAACAAAAAATAGAATAGAATAGAATAGAATAGAATAGAATAGAATAGAATAACTTTATTGTCACTTTGAATGTACACTAATCGGCATACATTAAAGTGAACTTTTGTTGCATACAGCTCTCAAAGAGTCACCACCTCCAATGTACACTACATAATATAACAGAATAAATAAATCAATACAGATAAATAGAGTCTAGTTCAAATGTATACCTGTACATGGCGAGAAAAATGAACCTTGTGAGTTTGCCAGGCGGATGGCCTAGGGAATGAAGCGATTACAGAATCTGGAAGTCCTGCCAGGAATACTTCGAAACCTTCCCCCAGAGGGGAGCAAGAGAGACAGTGAAGTGGGTGTGTGGGGTCTTGATGAATGAAACACTACATAAATTCAACATAGGTTGACGGTTGAATGACCAGGCTCTAAGGCAAAACAGTTGATCATAGGGAAATTGAGGAAAAGGCACATTCCCATGGAAAAGGAAGACCAAAGCAACTGTCCACATGGACTTTCCTCCCTTTCTCCCTCCCACCCTCCTCCATCATGGACCCCAAGATCTTACATACCAGTCCACTCGTCCACCCAGGCGAAGGCTTGGCGGTGCCCGATGAGTAAAATATCTCGAATGACCTGAAACCCAAAATCCGGTTACTGGCATTGCAGGGATGCCCAAGCAAATTCTACACAGCAATTCCCCCCCCCCCCATCATAAATAAATAGGAGCCAACGGTTTTCTGCAGCTGCCAAAAAAAAGCCAGGACAGTCCTCCAGCTGCATCAACAGAAGGACAGTATATCCAGGTCACGTAAAGTGTTAGTACCGCTTTGCACTGCTGTGGTAAGACCGTTCTTGGAAGACTGCCTCCGGTTTTGGTCAACCCATTGCAAAAAAAGACATTGCAACTCTAGAAACAGGGCTGGGAAGAGCAACGAAGATGATCACCATGAGCAGTTGCAGGAACTGGATATGTCTAGTCCAATGAAGAGAAGGACTAGGGATGACATGACAGCAGTCTTCCAATATTTGAAGGACTTTCACAAAGAAGAGCGGGACAAGCAAAGCACCCAAAAGCAAGACAAGAAGCAACAGATCGAAATTGATCAAGGAGAGATCCAACCCTAGAACTAACAGCGAGAACAATTAATCAGGGGAACAGCTTGCTTCCAGAAATTGTGGTTGCTCCATCACTGGAGGTTTTTAAGATAACCGGCAAACGTTCAAAGAGAAGTTCTATTGCCTGCTCACAAAAGTGTACATATACATATATACACATATAAACATACTATATACAAACATATGTATATACCTACTGTCAGCCTTGGAAGCCATATATTCACTTGGAAGCTTCGAGGCTGCCACATTTAGTGCCTGGGAATTTGGGAGTGGGGGGATTTCATAGAGAGGTGGAAGATTAGACTCAACAACATATTTTCTCAGATAGTCAAGGACATGTTGCCAAGCACCTGGAAGGGAGTGACTGGGAGGATGTCTCAGTTGGGGTGAAGATTTGATTGGGCCCTGTGATGGGTGCAAGAGAGGGATCTTCAATTTCTCTTTTGGGAATGGAAAACCCAGAACTCTCAGATTTGGGTTTTCCCAGATGTGCCAATATGACAACTCTAATAAAATGGAACTTTGAGGAAATGCTGGTCTCGGAGTTTATTGGTTTGGAGTTGGTTAGTTGGAATGTTGACATCTATAGCCATACATATAAATACCTATTAATATTAACCACTGTCCATCTTGAATGCATAGCAGAAAGAGGAAGCTTGAGAACTCACAAGGTTGATGCTGCATGGAACAAAACTGTGACTGAATCTGGATGTTCTGCCTCAGGTACTACCAATCCCCCTCCTCCCAGAAGGTAACAAGGAAGACAGGTTATGAAGAGGACGTGGCGCATCCCAGATAATCCTGTGGACCCTGCTCAAGCATAGCTTATATCAGGGGTGTGAAATTCGATTTCATTGAGGGCCACATCAGGGTTGTGTTTGACCTCAGGGGCTGCATGGATGGGGTAGGTGGAGCCAGGCTGAGTGTGGCCAGCTTGACATCACTTGTGTCGGGGACACCTGTGGTAGCCAAGTACTAAGGCAGGACTTCCTTCAGATCCTCCCTCCCTCTCATTATGATCACCTTCCTTCCTTCCTTCCTTCCTTCCTTCCTTCCTTCCTTCCTTCCTTCCCCCCTGAACTCTGTTTTCACTAGCGGAAGGCTGCAGAAGGCTGTTGCAGCAAAAAAATGTAGCCCTGCTGTGCTTGTGGCAGCAAAACGGAGCTCGGGAGGGCCATACCACAGGCCAATCCTTTGCTGTTTCCACGGTGGCCCTGTGGGTCAGATCTAAGCCCCTTGAAGGCCGGATCCAGCCCGTTGGCCTTGAGTTTGACACCCCTGGCTTATATGGTATGTCCTGGATAGAAGGGGGTGATCTTTTCTGCCATCCTCACCACTCTCTGCACCCCCTTCCTGTCCGAAGCAGTCATGCTTCCAAACCAGACAATAATGCAATAGGACAGGATGCTCTCGGTCATCCCTCTATAGAAAGTGGTAAGGACAGGAGAAGGAGAAGATGCACTTTCCTCATGAGATGAAGAATATGCAGGCACTGCTGTACCCGCTTTAAGAAACAGTTGGACAGCTGTTTGTCAGGAATTGAATAGGGTCTTCCTGTTTGAGGAGAGGGTTGGATGAGGAGACCCCAAGGTCCCTTCCGTTACACTGCCTCTGCCACTGAAGTCCCTGAGGAGATGATTAACTGGCTGAGGAATTCTGAACACTGAAGCCCACAAGTCTTAAAATTCGCTAAGTTTGGACATCCCTGACATAGAGCATTCCTGGATTCCCTTCCTTGATTTGGCCCACCTCCCAGGGTGGACAGCATGGGGCTAACCTTTTCCTGATTTTCTCTAAAGGTTGCCTGATGCTATTTGTGGCACTACGGCACAGTTTCCGTACTTCGCTTCGGAGGCGGGAGCCATATGGCGTTTACCTCCCCAAATACGAAGCAACCCAAAGCACTCTTCCCAACGGCAGCATGAAATCCAACATTTTGTACCTTGTTTTGCTGCGTGAGTGAGATGGGCAATTGTGGCCGTCTGGATGTCACAGAGCCACAACTCTGAGCATCCTTCAGCCCCAGCCAAGTGGGACGAGGCTCCAGGAGTTGTAATCCAGCAGCGACATTTTTGGGTGTGTGCGCGCGTGTGTGTTTGCCCACTGCCATTCTTGGCTGAAGAACCCAACATGAGCACTTTATGGAGGAAGACTGATGGAAGCATCAAACCCAAATGCAGACTGCATTTAAAATGGACAGCCAGAGATTATTGTTTTGCATTGTTTTTCCTGTTTTAGAAAAACAAACCCTAGGGTCATTCTCTTAGAAGATAACACCCTATTAATGAAATTTCCAAAAAGAATTAGCTGCCTTTGTGTGCCAAGAACAATATTTGTATACAGAGAAGAGCAATCAAAATGATAAAGGACCTGGGGGCTAAACAATATGATGAACAGTTGAGGGAGCTAGGTATGCCTCACCTATTGAAGAGAAGATTTACGGGACAGGATAATGGTCTTCCAGTATTTGAGGGGCTATCACAGAGAAGAGGTGGGTCAACCTACTCTCCAAAGCACCTGAGGGCAGGACAAGAAGCAAAGCATGCAAGATTGTTAAAGAGGGATCCAACCTCTAGAACTCAGGAGAAATTTCCTGGCAGTAAGAATCAGCGGAATAGCTTGCCACTGGAAGTTGTGGGTGCTCCATCACTGGAAACTTTCAAGAAGGGACTGGACAACCATTTGAGTGGGATGGTATAGGTTCTCCTGCCTTGAACAAGGGTTGGACTAGAGGTCTTTTGAGGTTTGAGGTCTTTTGCAGGTAATTCAGCCCACCCAGCACCTGGATTTTGATCACGTGACCATGATGCTGCAATGATCCTAAGCGTGAGGACCAGTCATAAGTCCCCTTTTTTTCAGTACTGTTGTAATTTTGAATGGTTATTAAACACAGGGTTGTAAGTTTAAGAATTATCTGTACTACAGACCCAGTTTTGCTTGAGCAGGGAGTTGGACTAGAAGACCTCCAAAGCCCCTTCCAACTTTTTCTGTTACTCTGTTAACAGGGAGGATCTAAGGAGCTCTCCAAGGTACTGAAAGGGCAGCCCTGTCCCATAGGAAACACAAAGTCACAACGCATCTCTCACCCATCTCAATTTGTAATCAGGAAAGCCATTGTCCCAGCAACAACAACAACAACAACATCCATATAGCCTCTCTCAGATCAGCCAATAAGGATTCTTGAATTCTGGGATAGTTCCCCCCACTTCATTGCAGAAGCGGTTCTCACAGAAGATACTGTCCGATCACAGGCTGGAGGAGATCTCGAAGGTCTTCTAGTCTGACCCCCCCTGCTCAAGGTGGAAGACCTTCTGTCATCCCAGTCAAATAGTTGTCCAGTCTATTTTGGAAAACCTCTAGCATTGGAGCATCCACAACTCCAGGAGGCAGCCTATTCCATTGATTCATTGTTCCCGCTATCCTGGAAACTTCACCTTACTTTTAGGTTGGATCTCTGTTTAACAAGCTTCCACCCATTACTTCTTGTCCCACTCCTGAATAGTAAGTCAGTCCTCTTTTCTTTGTCACAATCACTCAAGTATTGGAAGGCAGCTATCTTCCCCCCAATCCATTTCTTTGATAGACTGAACATACCTAGTTCCCTTAATCATTCATCGTATGATTTAGACTCCAGACCACTAACCATCTTTGTTGTTCTTCTCTGCATTCTTTCTAGGGTCTCAGTATCTTTTGGGTTTCATCTTGGGGACCAGAATTGGACACAGTATTCCAAATCTGGCCTCATTAATATGGTATAAAGTGGTACCATTGCTCCACATGATCTTGATGTTCTCCCTTTGTTGGTGTGGCCCGAGATGGCATTGGCCTTTTTTTTTTTTTTTGGCAACTGCAGCCTATTCATCTCCAGACATCAACTTTCCAAAAATACAATCTCACCTTATGGACAAATTGTTCTACCCGTGTTTGCAGTCCCCAGACTTCAAACTTGACCGTCACCAGTTTGTAAGAGCACATGATGGGCTTTGTATATTCCCGCCAGCCTTCCTGTAGTGGCCCGCGACCCGTCTTAACTGAGCAGAAGGACCGGAGATCCTATAGCCAATAGAAAAAAAAATAACAATCAAATTTTGACTACTTGACCAAGAGGATGCTGTAACAGTCGTAAGTCTGAAAAATGGTTATAAATCACTTTTTTTCAAGGCCATTCTAACTTTGAACGGTCAGTAAATGAATGTTTTTAAGTCAAGGACTACCTGTAAAATTATCCAACTGACCGTCAAAAGGTTGATATCAATTATGCTTTTTTCAATTCAATGGTGCTTTTTTTTTCAGGAGGCAACTGGACTTCCTTGTTTTTTCTCTGAAGACATTTCACTTCTCATCCAAGAAGCTTCTTCAGCTCTGACCGGATGGTGGGGAAGGGAAGGGTTTATATTCCTTGCAGACAGCTGGTCATCTGCGTCCTTTTTAGAGCAGGGGTATCAAAATCAAGTTGTCACGGCGGCGTCATGTGACATATGGGGACTTTTTCCCCTTTGTTAAACTGGGTGTGGATGTGGCCAGCCTGTGAGGCATCCAACCCATGGGCCGGGCATTTGACAGCTCTGCTTTAGAGGGTCATGGAAGAACTTGGAGGTTTTTCTCTGTCCTCAGGGTCACCTGAGTTAGTGCTCCTGGTTCCTGCAGTCTGCAATTTTTCCCTCTGGAAATCCATTCCTACTCCCACACCATTCCAAGGGTGTTTGTCCCAAATTGTATAGCTAAAAGTCTGCAGAGATTCTCAGTCAACTAGATCATGGTTGTGACAAAGATGCTCTTTTCGGCAGGCAACTGGACTTAAGTGTTTTTGAAGATGATTCACTTCTTATCCAAGAAGCTTCTTCAGCTCTGACAGGATAGAGGTGAATGAAAGGATTTATATTCCTTGCAGACAGTTGGTCATTTGCATCCTTTTAGAGGGTTGCTGAGGCCACTTGGAGGTTTATCTGCGCCCTCGGGATCACCTGAGTGGCGCTCCTGGTTCCTGCAGTCTGCAAGTTCTCCCTCTGGAAATCCACGCCTACTCCCGCATCATTCCAAGGGTGTCCATTCCAAACTGGATAGCTAAAATGTCTGTTGAGATTCTCAGTCATCCAGCTACCCTTTGGGACCACCATGACTTAGATGACTGAGCATCTCTTCAGACTTTCATTTCAAATCTTATACTTTTTTTTTCTCCAAAGAGAAAATTTTGACCCTTGATCCCCTGGAGATTCTATCCACCAAGCCCCCAAGAGCAGCATTGTTGCAACTCCAGCAACAAGTAGATGTACAAGGGACCAATTTGCAGACAGCCATGAACTAACACTACAACTAGGACTGAATTTGTCCTGACTGTCCAGAAGCAGAGCAACCTGACGTTCTTCCTCCAGTCTGCCAAGGTCTTTCCTACATACCATTTACAGGAATGAGCAGTGAAGTTGGAGAAGCCAAAGCCACCCGCCAACCATGCACACCCTCCACAACAGGTTGTTACCTCTAAGCTCCTGTAGTAGCGGACTGGGATTTCATCAAAAGCAATGTCCAAGAACAACACTTCATGGTCTCCCAAGATTTTTTCATTGAGAAATATCTGTGAGAACAAGGGAAAAACATTGGGCCTGTCAACTTGCCAGTGAGAGAAAACACAGATTCTCAGCTAGTGAGGAATGGTAAACTCAAGTAGGGATGGCTAGGCTACGACGCACACTTTCCTTGCTTGGCTTGTCATTAGTTTTCCTGTCCATTATCTTGCCTTCAGGTGATTCTCCAAAGCACCTGAAGGCAGGACAAGAAGCAATGGATGGAAACTAATCAAGGAAAGAACCAAGCTAGAACGAAGGAGAAATTTCATCACAGTGAGGACAATTAACCAGTGGAACAGAAGCTGCCTTCAGAAGTTGTGGGCGCTCTGTCCCTGGAGGTTTTCAAGAAGGGATTTGATAACCACTTGTCTGGAATGGTAGAGGGTTTACTATTTAATCAGCGGGCTGGACTAGAAGACCTCCAAGGTTTCTTCGAATTCTGTTATCCTGTTGTGCACTGCACAGTGGCACAGTAATTAGAGTGCAGTATTGTTGGGTGCCTGCAATTTGGCAGTTCAAATCTCACCAGGCTCAAGGTTGTCTCAGCCTTCCCTCCTTCCAAGGGGGTAAAAGGCTGACTCTGTAAACCACTTAGAGAGGGCTGTAAAAAGCACCATGAAGCGGTATATAAGTCTAGTGCTCTTGCTAATGCCGTAGTTGATTGGACGTTGCATTAGGAGTCCTGGTGGCGCAGTGGTTAGAATGTGGTATTGCAGGCTGACTCTGCCCACAGTCTGGAGTTCAAGCCTGATTGGCTCAAGGTTGTCTCAGCCTTTCACCCTTCTGAGGTGGGTCAAATGAGGACCCAGATTGTTGGGGACAAGAGGCTGACTCTGTAAACCGCTTAGAAGGGGCTGTAAAAGCACTGTGAAGTGGCATATAACTCAAAGGCCTATTGCTAGTGCTATTGCCACTCTCAAGTTCCTCTGAATCACAAGGTCTCTTTGGAAGCTCTGTTCCCTTGCCTGAGTCCCTGATGGCAATAATGAATCCCACCTCGCCTTGACTCTTCTCACTTCATCAGCAAGGCTCAATGGCACCTTGGCAGGTGACACTCAACTGTTCCTCAGTGTGTCTTCCCATAAGCAAGCCCAGATGCAATTTCCCAGGGTGGGATAATAATTTAATGCAGTGTTTCTCAACTTTGGCAATTTGGAAGATATGCGGACGTCAATTCCAGGATTCTCCAGCCAGGAGTGAGATTCCCCTGATGGGGGTTGTCCAAGCTAACATTTAGTCCCCGATTTAATGCATAGATAACTCCCACCATGTCTGCATGTCCACCCGAAAATTACTAGACAGGATGGAATGGGGACATTGTTTCTACCGGTAGTTCTGTAGGGGTTGCACTTACATTGGTGCTATTTCCACAATTATCTTCATACTTGGTCTCTATGTAGATAGAAAATTTGGGCAGAAACGAACACTGTAAAAGGAAAGAGAAATGGAGAATGTGAGAAGACCCAGCTAGCTTTCATAACTAGAACTCACTGTCTCCTGGTGATTGGTCCATGACAGTTAGAACTCACTGTCTCCTGGTGATTGGTCCAAAGTTACCCACTTGGCTTTCATGGCTAACGTAGGACTTGAACTCACAGTTTCCCATTTTCCAGCCTGCTACCTTAACCGTTAAACCAAACTGTCTGTCATCTACTCACCATCCACATAAGGTGCTATTTACACTTTCCTGCCTATAAAGCTACCAATATGAACCAAGCCATTTTCCAAGAAATGGAAAAAAAAATTGATGAGTTTAAACCTTTCTTTCACATGCTATAGTTGATGAAAAATGGACCTGCAGTAAATCTCATTCTGTCACTCTTACAACTTCTGGGAACCATCTGCAAATTTTCAAGTATTAAATCTGAAATCCTGAAGACTAGAAACCCAGTTCTACTCAGTTCCACTGAATTGCAGAAGCCCTCCTGATGTTCCCCTTTTTTGCAAAGACTAGTCTGCAACTCAGACAAACCAAAAGTAAACAACAACCTGATCAAGTAACCACCAAGAACAGACCCACCAACACTGACAGGGCAACCACGGGTATATCAATAGGGAGTAAACCCCTCTTCCTTCTAGCACTGATGATGTTACTTAGTTGGGTTATGAAGTGTTGTCAAGAAAATAACCAATCTCAGAGATCAGCCAGGACTCCACTGAATGCCTTGAAGTTACTTATGGTGTTCTTGAGTTCTCTCTTCTATTCTGCCAGAGAAGTACCGAAAGTAAGAAGGCCCCTTAGTACTTACTGTGTACTCTGCATCCATTGTGAGTTAATTCCAGGCATCCCAAGTTAGCAAAGGGGAGACAGAGAAAGAGATAAAGCTAAGGTTGGAGAGAAGGAAGAATTATGCATTACACACTTTCTGGGCAACTAAAGCCACTCACTTTGTAACCCGGGGTAGCCATGATGGTGTTTTAGTAAACTTCAAAGCTGTAAGACCATTCAGGTGGCTCTTGTGCTCAAATCTAGCAGGAAAATCCAATTACTGCTAAATAAAAGACCAAGGGAGTAGCTTGCCATACATCTAAGATCTCAAAAAAAAATTGGTAAGGGATCTTTTTAAAGATGGAGCAATTTGCAAAGGATCGAAAGACTGAGTTCACTCAACATACTTCAATCAAGATAGACAACCTTTTTGCAGATTTTTTTTTTAAAAATGGACTGTCCAAGTGTTTCTGTTAACCCTGGGAGGTAGTTCAAACAAGAAGCACAACCAGGAGTATAACTAGCCTATGACTTACCACGGTTCAATGTCAAAATTGTTAAACATTACTATGTTTCCAAGTTGCCATAAGAAAGAGGGCAGAAAAAAAAACCCTGAAAGAGCATATGGAGAATGAACTCAGAAGCACATTCCAAGCTTATCTCGCAAAGACTGTAACTGAGGCAACCGGGTATTCAGGGCACGAAAATCCTCTATTGGAGAATGTGATTGATGACACCCAGCCCATGAACGTGTTTCGTTGGACAATCTGAATTATGATACACCCACAGGGGCATGTGGGGGGGAAACAGGGTCACAGGCGATTGCAAATTACGCATCTCAGAGTCAGCTTCATACAAGTCATGCCAGCATGTCACTCCTAATAAACGTTTTGAAGTTTGGTTCGAGGCTCATGATTTAATTAGGGCGATTGCTGGAATCCTGACATTCATTTTGTGACCATTCAAAGTTACAACGGCGCTGGGGGAAAAAAAGTGTCTTATGACCAGTTTTGACTTTTGAAGCATCCCCATGGTCATGGGATTGAAATTCAGGTGCTTGGCAACTGACTCACATTTATGACGGTTGCAGTGTCCCAGGGGTGAAGTGATCCCCTTTTGCAACCTTCTGACAAGCAAAACGGGGGAAGCCAGATTCATTTAACAAACTGTGTTACTAATTGAACAGTTGCTGTGTATTCCCTTAACAACTATGGCAGGAAAAGTCATAAAACAGAGCAAAACTCAACCAAAGTCTAACTTAGCAATGGAGGGCTCAGTTGTTGAGGACCGCCTGTAGTAGCTCTATCTCTATTGTAAGGTTGTAAGACTGAAGGTATTTCCCCACTCTTTTCCTTTCCCTCTCCAGAAAACCAGGGAGGATCCCTCCTGAAATACATCTGATTAACCCTTTTTGTGGGCTGAGATACCTTTTACACACCAGTTATCCAAGCTGTGGCTTTCTCTCCTCTCTGCCAAGGTCATTCTCATACACCATTAGGGTTTCCTCCTTACCTGTGATGGTATATGGGTAATAGTTCCAGGCTTTCTCGGTGATATAGAAGATTCGTGGTGTTACTGCCCGAGCCCAGCTAGGCAATTTGCTGCAGAAGAACAGAGCAGAAGGCTAAATGAAAATCGGTGATGACCTGGGGCGTAGCACAAAGGCAACACAGTCACATAAGTAAGAAAAGTCTATTTAATTGCCTCCAACTCTGCCCCCAATGTCCAGTTACCTTTAGCTGGAGAAAAAAAACTCTCCCAAGAACAGTCTTTAAGTGGAGGAAATTCAGTCCGAAAACAAAGTACATATAAACTGTAAATAAAAATCCACACAAAACATGCTGCAGTGATTAACTTGACAGGGCAAGGAATTGTAGACTTCAAAAGCCAACAAAACACACACACACACAGTTGGGAAGACACCAGGAACCCAGATAAGCCTCAACAATAAAAGATAACTCATGATTTGCTTCTCACGAGTTGCTGTGCACAATCTCCCTTTTTAATCACTGTGTTCCCAGCTGCAACTAATGAAGGGAATCAGGGCTCTTTCCTCCCCTGTAAGCCATACAACTCACATTGCTCCCTTCTCTGTTTCTCCCTGTGTGCCTGAGGATGAAGAGGGGGGTGGGCCTCGGTCTTCCTCTGAACTCCCTCTCCCTTGTTCTACCTCTCATCTCCCCTGCTCTGCCCAGCCGGCCTTTCCCTTTCCCCAGTTTCTCCCACAGCCAATGGAGCCATACTCCCACTCCCCGTCAGCTGCTTGGCCTCTTCCTCTGAATCAGATTCCAACAAGGGCATGTCAAAATCAAATTCCAAATTTTACAGGAGGCTGTCGCAGCCCAAACGGAGCTCGGGAGCCTGTTTTCACTGGCAGATCGCCTGGGCCATCACAGGCACCCCTGACATGAGTGATGTCGAACTGGCCACATCCACCTTGGCCACACCTCCCCACCCCCCGAGGTCAAACACAACCCTGATGCGGCCCTCAGTGAAATCAAGTTTGACATCCCTGCTCTGTAGCAATTATAATATTTAATATATTATAATATATTAAATATTAATATTTAAATAAAAAAAATAAAATGTGCCAGGAATTAAGCCACTGAGGGAGGAACTGATGATCTCCAGACTGGAGAGAAACCATGATATTAAAGGAGATCAGATGTCTTCAAAGCCAGTGAGAGAAGAATCTGTTGGATTGGGGAAAGGAAAATGCCTAAAATTAAACTCCAGAGCAGGAAAGTAGAGTGGATAATCTTCTGGGGGTTCTATGGCTTCATTCTTGCCTGGAGTAGATATTAAACTAGTCAAGAAGGATGCTGAGTAACTGGAAACATTTCTCTGAACAAACTATGGTGAAGGATGTATGGATTAAGACCGATGAAGGATGATTAATGTTGCTGGAGATGTTTCATCTAAAGAATAGAATAGAATAGGATAGGATAGGATAGGATAGGATAGGATAGGATAGGATAGGATAGGATAGGATAGAATAGAATTAGAAATAGAATAGAAATAGAATAGGAATAGAATAGGAATAGGAATAGAATAGAAATAGAAATAGAAAAAGAAATAGAAATAGAATAGGAATAGGAATAGAAAAAGAAACAGAAATAGAATAGGAATAGGAATAGGAATAGAAATAGAAATAGAAAAAGAAATAGAAATAGAATAGGAATAGAAAAAGAAATAGAAATAGAATAGGAATAGGAATAGAAATAATAGAAATAGAAATAGAATAGTAATAGGAATAGGAATAGGAATAGAAATAGAAATAGAATAGGAATAGGAATAGAATAGAAATAGAAATAGAATAGGAATATAATGGAATTGGAATTGGAATAGAAATAGAATAGAATAGAATAGAATAGAATAGAATAGAATAGAATAGAATAGAACAGAAATAGAAAAGGAATAGAATAGAATTCTTTATTGGCCAAGCAAGGAATTTGTTTTTGGTGCATAAAGAGCTAAGGGCAGACATAGTCTTTCAATGCATGAAGGAATGTCACAGGGAAAAGGGTATGGATTTGTTCTCCACATGGCCTGAGAGTAAGACAAGAAACAATGGGTGGAAATTTTTACAGAGGAAGACCCAAACTGGGAATAGGAAGAAATTTCATGGCGATGAGAGAACCAATGGAACAGTCTGTCTCCTGTACTCCTACGGGATCTGTCACTGGAAGTCTTCAAGCAAAGGATGGGCAGCAATTTATGTGGAATGGACTGAAGGTTGGAGGAGAAGACCTTCATGATCCTTCCAATCCTATGGTTTTAAGCCATGACCTTCAACCAGGTGAACCAGTTTGTGAAGAAGAGGACAAGAGTCTCAACAACCAAAGTCTGCAGACAAAGGAGCGTGCATAAGGGCACCAATGTGCCTACCGTCCCCGTCCTATTGTTTCTTTTATTTTTCTTATATGTATCCATATATCCATAACTATGTTTATACTTATACCTATTATCTTGTAAGCAATTGACAAATCAAATCAAATAAATAAAAATAAAAGTCAAGTCAAGACGATGGACAAAATGTTGACAAACCATGTAAACAGGCCACCAACTCGGTTTTATTCCGCTTTTATTTTTGTAGCTCCTGGAGGAGCAAATGTACCGAAATAGAGAAGCTCAGATTTTCCTACTTCTCCCCTCCTGAACCCCAGAAGTATGAGTTAAGCCTCTGATATTTCAGTTCATTCTTACAGTTGGTTGGAAGAAACCTATCAACAAATCTCACTGTTAGAAATAGAACAGATGAACAGAAACAGGCTGTTCTAGTCAAAAGAGTGGGTTAAGAAGGCAATGTAATGCAAGAAGATGTGAGGATGTTCATTTTCACATACAGGGCTTGCTTCTGAACCACAGTAATTGATGACAGTCTTGGACTATTCATTTCTACACCCTTCAATAAGTATTATATATAGTTTGTGATCCTCATCTAAGTGGTTTGTCCCTGCATATGGGCTGTTAGACATCTGGTCAGCTTAAGAGACTTATTTTAGGGACTGTTTCTTCTCTCTTTCGAAAAAATCACAAATAAAAGCTTCATTGATTGATTATGTGCCATCAAGTCAGTGTAGACCCTATGGATAGAATTTCTCCAGGAAAATCTCTCCGCAGCCTAGTCTTCCTTACGGCGAAGGTCTTCCAATTCATTGCCATGGTAATAGAGTCTATGCACCTTCCTGCTGGTCATCCTCTTCTCCTCTTTCCTTCACGTTAATGCCAGCATAATGTCAAATCAATTCAAACCTTTATTGTCAGTGTACATATGTACAATGAGATTGGCTGAGCCTTCAGAGAAAAGGGATGCGGTGGCTCGGTGGCCAAGACACTGAGCTTATCGAACAGGAAGGTGGGCAGTTCAGCAGTTCGAATCCTTAGTGCTGCGTAACGGAGCGAGCTCCTGTTACTTGTCCCAGCTTCTGCCAACCTAGCAGTTCGAAAGCATGTAAAAATGCAAGTAGAAAAATAGGGACCCCTTTGGTGGGAAGGGAACAGTTTTCTGTGCGCCTTCAGAGTTTAATCATGCCGGCCACATGATCATGGAGACGTCTTTGGACAGCGCTGGCTCTTCTTTGGCTTTGTAACAAAGATGAGCACCGCCCCCTAGAGCCGGAAACTATTAGCACATATGTGCGAGGGGAACCTTTACCTTTAATGTCCAGAGAATGACTATTTGGTGATTTGTGCCTTGATTAAGAACTCTGGGTTGAGTTGGACCATTTGTTTGTTTCCTTGGTTGCCCATGGTCTTCTCAGGAGTCTCTCCAATGTCTCCAATGTTCAAAGCATCAATACTCTTCTTATCCTGCTTCTTTAAAGTCCACTTTTCACTTCCTGTGGCCAGTCTGGCCTAGTGGTTGAGGCACCAGGCTAGAAACCGGGAGACTGTGAGTTCTAGGCCAACTTCAGGCATGAAAGCTAGCCAATTGCCAGGAGACAGGGAGTTCCAGTCCTATTTTAGCTATGAAATCTGTCTGGGTGACTTTGGGTCAATCACCAGGAGATGGTAAGTTGTGGTTCCATCTTAGGTATGAAAACTGGCTGGGTGACTTTGAGCCAATCATCCTCTCTTAGCCCAGCACACCTCACAGGATTGTTGTTGTTGTGGGAAAAATAGGAGAGGAAAGGTGTCTTGAATATACACACTGTCTTGAATTATTTGTAAAAATAATAATAAAGGCAGGATAGAAGTAAATAAAAACATAATAAATCACAGGGAAAATAATGCATGGTTTTCCCTGAGGACCTCATAAACACTTCTATGCAGTTTTCTTCACAATGATATCTGCCATTAACCTTGTTGAAGAATTAAAAAAAAAACTTTGCATCCCTTGGACTTCCTGGTTGTCCAATCCAGGAAGTTGTTCTTGGGCGACAGAGAATAGGTAAGAAAGCAAGAAAACAACTAAGATCAGAGAGCACCAAGGACCTGTCATGCCCTTGTTAGAGTCAGGCTCTGAGGGAGAGGAGGAACAGCTGACAAGGAGTGGAGGTGTGGCTCCAGAGGTTGTGGAGGAGGCTGGGGAAGGGCAAAGGCCAACTGGGCAGTCAGAGGAAGAACCAGGCCCATCCTCTCTTCATCACGCAGGGAGGAATGCAGAAGGCAACAATTTGGCTTATGAGAGAGGAAGTGGCCATGATCCCCCTCATTGGTTGCAGCTGGGGAGAATAGTATTTAAGAGAGACGGTTAAAACACAATGTTACCAGAAGCAAAGCTTGTTTTATTTTGGGCTGAAGTTATCTTGGTTGGCGTCCTTCCAACAGACTGTGCCTTGTTATCTCCTTGAAGTTGGTAATTACTTATCCTGATCCGTTGTGGAAATTTCTTCATTGTAGTTTGTTTTAGTTTTTTTTATTTCACCTCTATCTGCTCATTAAGTTCGGACTGTATTGCTTTCTTTTGAAGACTATTTTTGAGTACGTTTTATCTCCAACAGAGAATTATTGAACAGTGGGCCAAGTTGGAGGTATTAAAGGATATTTATTTATGTTTTGGATTTTGTTACGTTTGTGTTACACTCCGTGTCATCACAGGACCCCTCCGAAAAGATTCTACTTGCTCATCCAGAAAAACAAGGGCATTCTGCTTCTTCCACTTTCTCTTTCCAACTGTTTGCCTGGAACCAACCCTGCCAGATAACAATCCAGGAGCCCATCATCTCTTGGGTCTTCCTCTGTTGCATCTCTTCTGCAGGACTGAGCTGCCGCCCTTGTGGCGTCCGATCCAGTTCCTTCACTCCTGGGGCAGGAGTGGGCTTCCAAAATTTTAGCAAAGGGTTCTCTGCTCAGTTGCTGGGTGGGCGTGGCCATGGTGGGCGTAGCCTAGCTGTCCTCCTGCACCATGGAGGGGGGTGTTTTTGCCCCCCCCGGGCTCCAGAGACTTTCCTCGACCCTCTGGGAGAGTGAAAACAGCCTCCCGGGCTCCGGAGGCTCCCTGAAAGCCGGAAACGGGCCCCTTTCCAGCCTTCATGGAGTTCTGGGAGGCCTGTTTTATGCCCTCCCTCAGCCTCTGTGTGTGCCCTGCACTTACCTGCATTCAAAATGGGACTCCTGGGTGGGGCCAGCCAGGAGTGGGATTTGGGGGTTCTCCAAACTGCACAGAATCTTATCTAGGGGCTCTTCCGAACCCCTGCGAACCCCCAGCAGCCCATCCCTGCCCTGGGGATATGACCAGGTTGTTAAGAATTGATCCTTCTTTGTTGATCCTACTGTCAACGAAAAAGATACTCCTTTGGTCTTTTCATCTGCCAGCAGAAAGGGAGTGGGGGGAAAACAGTGCATTCCTCAAATGCCTAGATAATCGTCCTGGCAACCCAAAAGTTGTCGGAGCGCAAGCATATGGAGAACATGATGGATGATTCTTGGCTATGGATGGGTCCCATTGGAGAATATACATCCAGGGGCTGAGGGGAAGACCAGGGCCAAGGGGGAAATGAATGGTGTATTTCAGTATCGTCTACATCCAGCCAATGACCAACAGGGCCACTTCTAATAAATCAATTTTCTTTTCTCCAAGAGATGCAGCTAGAGACTTGTGATTTGAATGGGGGTGGATTTCTTGGAGTCCTGACACCTATCTGCCTTCACCATAGCAACTACATATTTCATCGCACTGATTTTTCTAACGAAGGGTTCTTCAGGTGTCTTCCCAGTCATCCTTGTTCCTCTTTGGAAATTAGTTAAGCCTGCTCTAGGTATCTGATATCAGCCAACGTTGACTAGGGGCGTCCAAGACCACACCAAGTAGAAATGGGTGAAGTTCTCCACTGGCAGCTGTCACGCCAGAGCCCTCCGTTCCAGAAAGGTTCCGCTTTGCTGTGGTGTCACCTGCCAGCTGGAATTTGCAAGGAGAAATGATCTCCCTTTCCCATCACTCAATTATTCCTGTTTGGTTTTGTCCTCTATAAATAGAATTCCCTTAGGAGAAGAGTCGTGAGAACACGTAGGCTAAAAATATAACTCTTTCCCACATGGACAGCTCTAGCGATGGCCAACTGGTGTTGATCGGTATGGCAAAGAGACCGATCCATGCTGGTGGGGTGTGAGTGAGTTACCGGGGGGCTTATATTCCAGGTTCATCAAGCAATCCATCCAGCCCAAAATTGAGAAGCCGAGTTTAAGCCAGCTGGGAAGAAATGCTTAGGGCTTTAGCTCAAATGCATTTGCAGGGTAATATCTGCTTATATTGGTGTAAGCTGGGAGGAAAGGACAAAGGTAAACAGAGAGAGACTGACAGGCTAATCCTAAATTCAATTGCAGGTCGGAGAGCCTGCATTTAAATGAATTTAGCCCAATTGAACCTTGCAGGCATCGTGCATTTGGAACTGGGGGGGACGTAATACAAGATGACAGGGTTGGCTATTGAAAAAGAGGATGAGAATCAATCAAAACTTTATAAGAGGGATGCCCAGCTTGGTCCAAGGTGGCTGCAGAGCCCTGTTTCCTATGAGTGACGTGGATTCAGGGTCATCTAAGGATAACAAGATGTGTTACAAGATGCCTCAAAGTGGGTGAGGGAGTAGCAGTGATGACTATCCCTTCAGGCAATAGCCATGGTCAACTCGCAGGGGCCTTCAAACTTGACAGTTTTAAGACTTGTGGACTTCAACTCCCAGAATTCCCCCTCCAGTCCTGTTAGCTTAGGAATTCTGGGAGTTGAAGTCCACAAGTCTTAAACATACCAAGTTTGAAGACCCTTGTGTTAGGGTTTCTCCTCCCCTTTCAGACAATGCACTCTTTTTCATTCATGGGCCGGGCTTGGCTTTGTTTAGGAGCAGCACCCTGGAACAAGGAAGGAACCACAAAGCATCAGGACCTCTAGAAGACCCATCCCTCTCATATCCTAAGAACAGCAAAGCCTCAGGACCTCTGGAAGACACAATGAGGAAGGAGATTAAGGAGAAGACCTTCCATTCATTTCCACTTATTCCCTAAGAACAACAAAGCATCAGGACTGCTAGAAGACGCAACATGGAAGGAGGTTAAGGAGAAGACCTTCCTAAGAAGAACCAAGCCTCGGGACTTCTAGAAGACATAACATGGAAGGCGGTTAAGAAGATCCTCCATTCATTTTCTAAGAATATCGAAAGTTCAAGATGTCCAAAAGACAGAATATGAAAGGAAGTTAAAGGGAAGACTCTCTGCTCACTTCCTAAGAGCAACAAAGCATTAGGACATTCAGAAGACACAACATGGTAGGAGGCTAAGGAGAAGACCCTCCACTCATTTCCTAAAAATAACAAAGCCTCAGGACATCTAGAAGATGCAAGATGGAAGGAGGGCTGAGATTCTCCACTTATTTTCTAAGAAGAACCAAACATCAGGACCTCTAGAACACACAATGTTAAGGAGAAGAACAGTCACCCATTTCCTAAGAACAACAAAGCATCAGGACTTCTAGAAGAGGCAACATGGAAGGAGGTTAAGGAGAAGACCTTCAACTCCTTTCCTAAGAAGAACCAAGCATCAGGACTTCTAGAAGACATAACATGGAAGAAGGTTAAGATCCTCCATTCATTTTCTATGAACATCAAAGATTCAAGATGTCTAAAAGACAGAACATGGAAGGAAGTTAAAGAGAAGACTCTCCGCTCATTTCCTAAGAACAACAAAGCGTCAGGACTTCTAGAAGGCATATAGTAAATACAGAAGGAGGTTAAAGGGAAGACCCTTCATTCATTGCCTCATTCATTGCTGAAAGAGCAAGCTGCAGAAGGAACTGTCAATCAGCAGTTGTGAGCACAAACTTCTCCAACTTGATATCCTGAAGTTGTGTGGACAAGAATACCATCAAGTTAACTGCAGGATGATGGGAGCTGTAATTCAACATTTCTGCATGGTGCTGAGCTTGAAAAGGTAATAGCAGCAGTTATCAGAATCAGGAGCTGATGAAGAAGCTACCCGGAGATTTCCCATCACTATTTTCTGAAGCTCCTGGAGAAGGCTCGAAAAAAATCCCCTTTCTCCCACAGTGGTTCACTCATGAAGACAAGAGGTCCCCACGGTTGAGTTAGTGGGGCTCTTCGGCCTGATCTAAAAGGAGTCCCCTCCCCAGATCAAAGAAAGGAGGCTGACCTTGACCTAGCCGGTGTTGTCAACTTCATTGAGTCAATTAACTCAAACAACCTTTCCTGGAAAGTAAAATGTTATTGATCGAAGGGCCTGCAGCCAGAAACAGAGAGAGGAAGAAGGCTGGAAAGCGAGCAGTATAAATGATGGCCCTGAAGGAATCATTTTTCTTCCCTCATCTGCAGAGAATGTTTAATGCTTTCAAGGATGACAGCCTATCTCCTTGAGAAGGTTCAACCAAGGCTGGCTAATGGGGGAGAAAGAGCCGATAGCTAACAACCATATCCTGTCAATAAATCAAGAGATTTGGCTGTGTCTATAGTGCTCCGTAAGGTAACGATAAAGGTCAAAGGAGGAAATTGAACAATTGAGACTCTAGAAAGAGCGCAGAGAAGAGCAACCAAGATGATTAGGGGACTGGAGGGGAAAACATATAAAGAACGGTTGCTGGAACTGGGTATGTCTAATGAAAAGAGGGACCAGGGGTGACAGGATAACAGTGTTTCAATATTTGAGGGGCTGCCACAAAGTAGAGGGGGACAACCTATTTTCCAAAGCACCAGAAGGCAAGACAAGATACAATGGATGGAAATTCATCAAGGAGAGAAGCAACCTAGAACTAAAGAGAAAATGCCTGACTGTAGGAATAATTAAACAATGCAATAGCTTGCCTTCAGAAATTGTGGGTGCTCCAACACCGGAGGCTTTTAAGAAGAGGCTGGACAACCATTTGTCCATAATGGTATAGGTTCTCCCGCTTGAGCAGGGGGCTGGACTAGAAGACCTCTGAGGTCTCTTTCAACTCTATTACTCTTTTATCCAGAAGGGGCAAAAAAACCCTGCAAGAGATAGGAGACAACAGCTCATAAGGGGGCAGAAGGAGATATGCATTTATTTTGAACAACTTCCCTGTCCAGCTGCTATAATTGAAGAACAGGAGGTGTTTGACATCCTTCAAAAGACTGGCCTCATTCCTTCGAGTTAAATTAAAACGAAACCAATTTACATTTTCATTTGGAAAAAAAAAAGAGGTCAAAATTTAGCTATCGTGAAATGATCCCCTCCCCAAGTATCACAGGTTACGTTGCCCCATTGTGGTAGTTGGACGGTATACCAGGGTATAGCTGATGACCTCCAACCCTTAGATGACCCATAACGTAGATGATTCTGCTAGTGCTAATGACACTACTTATCCACAAGTCATCTGCCCGACATGAAAAGGGGATAGAAAGCCTGGGTGATGATTTCCACGAATCCCACCTAGCAGAGCTACAGATCCAAGATCTCTGGCAGCAAGGACCTTGCCCACTTCAAGCATCTCCCAAAACAATTGGCTCATTCTGCAAAATGGGAAGATTTAGACCGGAAGCGGCTGATGCGTGAGAACTGCAAGGCAGAGAGATGGTAGGGAAGGAGAAATGGATAGTTGGTGGAATATTTAACAGGTTGCAAAACCCGGCCTAGAGCCATTGTCAGATTTCACGACAGGTTAATTGGAAAGCAGAGAACAAATGGATATTGGAGAAAATCAAAACGGCACAGTGGAGGTGGCAGAGAATGACGCTTCGTAGCAAAGATTCAGTCTTGGGAGAACGTCTACGTAGCATGAATTAAGGTGCGTGCACTAAGCATCCTGCAGTCTCAGGGCTGCTTATTGGCACCTTCTCACAAACTTACTACTGTTATTTTATTTTATTTTTGCAAATGATAGCACCTTTCCAAAGGTCAACATCCCACCATTGTTAAAAGTGAAATATAAGAGCAACAATTCGAAGGAGGTGTGATAGAGTTGAAACAAAGGTGGGCAGCAATTGGCTGCAGGAAAAGAAAAAGGAAAAGGGAAGGAGGTCAACAGAAAGAAAGGGAAAAAAAGGAAAGGGAAGGTGGAGAGAAAGAAGGAAAAAGAAAACGGAAAGAGAAGGGGTGGAGGAAGAGGAGGAAAAGGGAAGAAGGGAGTGAAAGGGAAAAGGGAAGGAGAGGAAGAAGGAAAGAGAAAAGAAAGGGAAAGGGAAAAGAAGGGGAGGGGGAACGGAGCAAGGGAGTGAAAGGGAAAAGGAAATGGCAGGAGGAAGGGAGAAGGGAAAGAGGAAAGAAAAGGGGAAGGGAAGGGGAATAAGGAAAGAAAGGATCAAATATAATGGAAAGGACATAAAGAAAACAGACCTAATGACGAGGCAAAGAAAAATCTTGCCCATCAATGTCATACAGTGACTCCTCCTTCACTCATTGCTTTCCCTACATCAACACAATGTGTTGTGTTGCTCCGTAAACAGAATACACTTAGTACGCCTTCTTCCCTGTCCAGGAATACATTCAGAAACTCCTGACCTGCCTTGCAGGGCTATTGCAAGGAACGGCACGAGGCCCCTCTAGCGGAGTTTGCCCACAAGAGAGAGAAGAGAAGCAGGAAACCAGCCCTCGAAACGTCGCTGACGCTTCCTCACCTGGACAGGTGGACTCGCTTCTCGGTGAACTGACCCTGGCCATGGATAGGGTCTTCGTGAGGCTCGTTTTTCACCACTTCCACCCCTTCTCCTCTGTCGCTCTCCTGGTGGCTGTGCTTACTGATGGTGTAAAGCTGCCCGACTCGATACTGTTGTGGAAAGAAGACCAAGAGGAGAGCCGTCTGAAAGGGGTTTGTGCAAAGGGGAAGCGCGAGGGAGGAGAACAGACTGACCCCTTCCTGGGACACACGTGTATCCAAGGGTGGGATTCAAAAATCCCAGCAACCGGTTCGTTGCCCAGTTGCTGGGTGGGTGTGGCCATGGTGGGCGTGGCCTACCCGAACTTCCGGGAGGGCCATTTTTCACCTTCCCAAGGATCCAGAGGCTTCCCTTGGGCCTCTGGGGGGGGTGAAAACAGCCTCCCCCAGGTTCTGGAGGCCATCTGGAAGCCGGAAGCCCATTTTGTGATTTCTGTTACTTCCGGAAGGCCTGTTTTTTCACCTCCCGGTGCCTCCGCATGAACTCTTGACTTACCTGCATCGAAAATGGGCCACATAGAGACTCCTGGGGGGGCGGGGGCAGGTGGGAGCGGCCAGCCTGTTGGTTCAACTACCGGTTCGGTGAACCAGATGCAAATTTAACATCCCGTTTGCCCGAACCAGTCTGAACCGGTAGAACCCCACCCCTGCATGTATCCGTTTAAAATATTTCTATAAAACTCTGCGACAAGGATTTTGTTTCCTGTGCTCTCCATAGCAGCATGATAATTATCACAATTTTAAAACAAATAAAACCAATATTTACTCTTTCCTCCACTTTTGAGCCAAGGAATACAAGAAAAATTATTTCAGAATTCAAAAGAAGGCAGCGAACACACACACACACACACACACACATATATTTATATGTGTGTGTGTGTGTGTGTGTGTGTGTGTAATTGTGTGTGTGTGTGTGTGTGTGTGTATATAAAAGCACAACTATAATGACGTGGGAAAATACCTGAACGAAGCTGAATACCATACACACACACACACACACACACACACATATACATATATGTATATTTGTTTTCTTAAGTTTTCGCAGGTACTTACATGTATGGCATTCAGCTTTGTTCGGGTATTTTCCCACGTCATTGTAGTTGTGCTTTTAAAGTTGTAGCAATGTTTCGGCAGAATCTCATCTGCCATCAGATGAGAGTCTGCCGAAACGTTGCTACAACTTTAAAAGCACA
>NW_020769332.1:6901721-6925162 GCF_900518735.1 Pseudonaja textilis | reverse complement strand
ATATATATATATATATACACACATACATACATTATATACTGTATATGTATAATTCTTTATGTATATGTATATTGGTGAGTTCTAACAAAGTGCTCCTCTTCTCACTGTGAAAGAAAACTTGAATCAAATCAGTGTCAACTCTTCAAGACCACACACTGATTTTCTCCTGGATCATCTGTCCCTAACCTGGTCTTTCAAACTCTTCCACTGGTGCATTTGTCACCATTGCCACCAGCATCCACCTCGCTGTTGGTTGTCTTCTTCCCTCTCAATCAGAATAACAGAGTTGGAAGGGTCCTTGGTTTGGAGGTCTTTTAATCCAACTCCCTGATCAAGCAGGAGATCCTATACTATTCCAGGCAAGGGGCTGTCCAGTCTCTTCTTAAAAGTGAGATTATTTGAGTCTGATCATTTGTGCCTCTAGTGAGAACTCTTGATTGATTTGGTTGGATGAGCCATTGGTTTGCTCTCTTGGGGGTCCATGCCTTCTCAGATTGGAGAAGAACTGCTTCTTCCAACTGTCCAACTGTTGCTCCATAGAGTATCTCCTCTTCTTCAAAGACCAACTGTTGCTCCATAGAGTATCTTCTCTTCTTCAAGGTCCCACTGTTGCTTCTTCAAGGTCCCACTGTTGCTCCAAAGAGTATCTCCCCTTCTTCAAGATCCCACTGTTGCTCCATAGAGTATTTCTTCTTCTTCAAAGTCCAGCTGTTGCTCCATAGAGTATCTCCTCTTCTTCAAAGCCCCACTGTTGCTTCCATAGAGTATCACAGGGAGAATCCCTGCTTTCAGGAGTATCTTCTTGGTAGGTATAGACATATGGATGCAAGGCCCGTTTTTTGCAAAGAGACACTTTTCCCCTGAAGCTCTACAGCAAAGGGAATTGTTTCCCCAGAGTAAACACCAACCACACCAGAAATCTATCAGTTGCCTTGCCGCAACCCGTGAGCCTGTTTGCCGAGCTCCGACCAACAGCAGCAGCTGTGTTGAAATGAGCTACTTTTAGCTTGGCACACAGCAAAGAGGAGCCGAATGACTAAACACGCTGCCTGCCTCTCAAGCCCACGTGAGCCCCGCCAGCTACGGGGGGAGGTTGGCTCAAGATGTGCTTTGGCTCCAGATGCTGCTCACTTGCGGTGTGGTCCAAAGTTTGAAAGATGTAGAAGAGAAGCAGGAAATCCAGGAAACTGAAGCCTACTTGGCTCTTGTGATGAATTCAAGCTCCATTTTAAAGACCCATTTCCAGGGCAGATATCTTGGGTAGGGTCCTGTCTCCAGACATTTAGGAATTAAGGCTTGGCAGTTACAACCCTAGAAACCTTCAGAGGGCTAAAAAATGTAGAAGTAAAGGTTTCCCCTGGCCAGTTAGTCGTGTCTGATTCTAGTGAGGGGTGCTTATCTCCATTTCCTAGCCAAGAGAGCCAGCATTTTCCAACGATGCTTCCGTGATCATGTAACTAGCACTGACTCGATGCCAAGGTGCCAGGAATGCTGTTATCTTCCCATCGAAGTGGTACCTGTTTACCTACTTGCCTTTTCATGTTTTTGAACTACTAGGCTGAGGCAAGTAACGGGAGCTCACCCTGTTCTGCAGCATTTGGGTCTCGAACCTGGGCAGTCAGTCTTCCAGCTAACAAGCTCAGCATCTTTGATATGAAGCCATGTGACAATAGATGGGGGGAGGGGGAAGTTAGGAGAACTTTGGAATTGAGTTGTAAGCATCTTTTGGGGAGAATGTCGTAAATTTGAATGGTCCCTAAGCAACCGATCATAAGTCAAGGACTACTTAATGCAATCCTAAGTTGCATGAACAGAGGGATACAATCAAGATCAAGTGAGGTACTAAAACCACTCTATAAAGCCTTAGTAAGACCACACCTAGAGTACTGCATCCAGTTTTGGTCACCACACTATAAAAAAGATGTTGAGAGACTAGAAAAAGTGCAGAGAAGAGCAACCAGGATGATTAGGGGACTGGAGGCTAAAACATATGAAGAACAGTTGCAGGAACTGGGCCTGGCTAGTCCAGTGAAGAGAAGGACCACAGGAGACATGATAGCCGTCTTCCAATATTTGAAGGGCTGCCAAAGAGAGGAGGAAGAGATCAAACTATTTTCCAAAGCACTCGAAGCCAGACAAGGATAATGGATGGGAACTGATCAAGGAGAGATTCAATCTGGAAATAAGGAGAAATTTTCTGACAGTGAGAACAATCAAGCGATGAAACAGAAGTTGCCTTCAGAAGTTGTGGAAGCTTCATCCCTGGGAGCTTTGAAGAAGAGACTGGACTGCCATCTGTCAGAAATGGTGTAGGGTCTCCTGCTTGGATCGAGGGTTAGACTAGATGACCTACAAGGTACCTTCCAACTCTGATTATCTGTTAATCTGTTAACTTTATCCTTTCAGCAAATCATTGCAAGGAAGAAAACCAAAAATACAGCATTCCAAAAATCAGGGAGGGAAGCAAAAATGAAACACTGAAACAAGCCCCTCTTTTTAAGGAAACACGATTCTGGCACATTCAGTATCTGTGAAAAATCCTGCTTGGTGTTTTGGCAAAGCCAGCCAATCTTTGTGTTCCCCGAAGTTCCCCAAGAAAAATAGAAACTCTATTGGGCTCACTCTTCTCCCTTGAAAAAGCCAACCTCGCTTAAACCCCAAAATGTGGCTTTTTTTTTGTGCTCGGTAAATAATGTGGGAGCCAGGAAAGGGGGCAGGCAGTGACAATACTCTCGTAGAGTCATTATTTGATTGTTCTCCTGATGGCTCTTGTCATCCGGCTAATTACCGAAGACGTATTATCTGCACTTCAGTGGAATTGTCAAGCTTTCTTTGGGGGAAAGAAAAGATCTCACTCCAATGGCACCTGGTTAATCAGCAGCCTTCCTCGACTGGAGCAGGCTGGGGGTACAACGTGCTGACAAAGACCACGGTCACCTGAAGAGGTTCAAATGATGACATGCACACCCCGCCGTAAGTGACAGCAGTTGTGTCAGGTGTCCTGGGGTGATGTCTGTTGTGGTTCGCCAGCAGTCTGTGCAGACGGCAGCGGAATCGGACAGTGGGGAAGAACGGGGACCAGTCTGGGAGTCTGGGGAGGACTCGGATGAGGGTCTTGTGTCCGATGCAGAGATGGGGCCAGGGCCATTTGGGAGTGGGGTGCTGCCTCCGGAGCCTCCGGAGTCTGACAACAGCGAGGAAGAGGAACAAGGGGAGCCTGTTCCCAGTGCGTGTGTGCGCAGAGATGCTAGAGGGCGAGAACAGCTGAAACAAAAGGGGCAACTTGGGAGTAAGGCTGGGGAGGTGATTGCCTCTCCCATAAGGGATAAAAGTCAGGCCAAGATGATGAAACCTTTGCAGGAAGCAAAGTAGTTCGATCGGTTCAGAGTCATCCTTGAAGCTCTTTGTACTTTGGTTGGATTTTTTTTTTTTTGGTACAATTCTTTTCTAGCTCCTGAGTTCTGAGTTGGATCTCTCTCTAATGGGCGTCCCTCCATTACTTCTTATCTTGCCTTCAGGTGCTTCAACTGGCCAAGTCTCCAAGCAGCTTTCTCCCCCTCTTGCTCCAACCATGGTTGGGCTCATGACCAGGATGGGTTGCCAGGGAAGCCCTTGTGAGATCACCAGCCTCCTCACCTGTCAAGTCAAGGATAGGAGCAGCTGTTGGACCAAAAAGGCCACCCCAACCTTTTGCCCTTGCTCAGTTTTAACAGATTGGAGTTGGAAGGGACCTTGTAGGTCATCTAGTCCAACCCCTGTCCAAGCAGGAGGCCCTACACCATTTCTGACCGATGGCAGTCCAGTCTCTTCTTGAAAGCTTCCAGGGGTGAAGATCCCACAACTTCCAAAGGCAACTTCTGTTCCATGGGTTGATTGTTCTCACTATCAGAAAATTCCTCCTTATTTCCAGGTTGAATCTCTCCTTGATCAGTTTCCATCCATTATTCCTTGTCTGGCCTTTAGGTGCCTTGGGAAATAGCTTGATCCCCTCCTCTCTGTGGCAGCCCCTCAAATATTGGAATGCTGCTATCCTGTCTCCCCTGGTCCTTCTCTTCCCTAGAGTAGCCATGTCCAGTTCCTGCAACCGTTCATTGTATGTTTTAGTCTTCAGGCCCTAATCATCTTGGTTGCTCTTCTCTGCACTCTTTCTAAAGTCTCGACATTTTTTGTATATCACGGCAACCAAAACTGAATGCAGCAGTATTCCAAGTGTGATCTTACCAAGGCATTATAAAGTGATAGTAACACTACACATGATCTTGATTCTATCCTTAAGTAACTTGGAACTTTCCAAAGATAATATAAAGTAATCCCATCCTGCAAGAGCTGATGAAGGAAACTGAACCTTCTGGCCTTCTGTACCAAAACATCACAATCTTTCTCTAAAGTGCGAATGTGTCACTATCCCTCTTTGTCTGCTAGTAACACCAGGGCTGCTACTCCTGGGAGTCCCTCCCAGCACAATCCACCTTAAACGTTGAGTCAGGAAGCTGAGGACAAAAGAAGAATGCGTCAGGAATTAAAAAGTCACATTTTACGAAGCAGCCCTGTATTAAAGATAGTTCCTTGACTTACAACCATGTTTTAGTGACCATCTGAAGTTACAACAGCATTGGAACAAGTGACGTAGAACCAGTCCTTGCACTTAGGGAGCATCGAAGCATCCCCTCAATCACCTGATCAAAATTTGGCTCTTTGTATTTACAATTTAAATTGTGTCTGGTCACGTGGTACCTTGACTTATGACCACAATGACTTATCACGGAAATTCCAGGTTCCCTTGTGGTTCTAAGTTGAGGACTACCTGTAGAACTGGAACAAAATGCTGGAACTTTGTACAATTGTTGTATTTTGCCTCCCGAGTCACCGAATCGCAGAAGCTCCATTTCTTCTTGCCAAGAACTAGCTTTCTAACAGGAGAACCTCAAACAGAAGACAAGACCTTTTAGTCCGCAAAACAGGGTCTCAACTTCTGAGCTAAGAAGCCCCTTCCTAAAGAGGTTAATGGGAAGAATGATTGCAGAAATTGGGTATGTTTAGTTTAAGGAAAGAAAAGGGACACCGTGGCTCAGTGGCCAAGACGCTGAGCTTGTCGATCAGAAAGGTTGGCGGTTCGATGGTTCAAATCCTTAGCGCAGCATAATGGAATGAGCTCCCATTACTTGTCCCAGCTTCTGCCAACCTAGCAGGGATAGGGGACCCCTTTGGTGGGAATAGGGACCCCTTTGGTGGGAAAGGAACAGCGTTCCTCTGTGCGCCTTCAACGTTTAGTCATGCCGGCCACATGACCATGGAGACGTCTCCGGACAGCGCTGGCTCTTCGGCTTTGTAATGGAGATAAGCATCGCCCTCTAGAGGCAGAAACAACTAGTACGTATGTGCGAGTGGAAACTTTACCTTTTACCTTTAGTTTAAGGAAAAGAAGAACTAGGCGGGACATGATAACAATATTTGAGGGGTTGTCACAAAAGGTGGGGGGGGATAATAACCCAATTCTCCAAAGCACCTGAATGCAGGAGAAGAAGCAATGGATGGAATATAATCAAGGAAAGAAGCAACCTGGAATGAAGGAGAAATTTCCTGACAGTGAGAACAATTAATCAGTGGGACAACTTGCCACCAGAAGTTGTGGGTGTTCCATCACTGGAGGCTTTTAAGAAGAGACTGGACAGCTACCTGTCTGGATTGGTATAGGATCTCTTGCTTGAGCAGGGGGTTGGACTAGAAGACCTCCAAGGTCCCTTCCAACTCTGTTTCACGGTTAAAAACATTATGAAGTTAAGCATATTTCCGATGCCCTGTGGGCCCTGAAAGATCACAGGTGTCTAGGCAGGCAAGCGCCAAAGTCTGTCATGCAGATGAAAATAATATGAACCTGCCACTAATTATATCAGAACACAATGTGCCTAGGGGGCCACTGTTTTCCACAAAAGGCTCTACCTGGTTCAGTGCAAGCTGTTCACTGCTTGTGTGACACATTCGTCTTTTTGGGAGCCACTGGGGAACCAAGTGCTTGCCTGTTATTAAGGCTTGTTTCTTAATAAGAGCCGCACAGATAACGAACATTTGCGTCTCCTTTTGCAAAAGGCCATATTTCAACCTTGGGAAAATGACAGAGTTGGAAGGGACCTTGGAGGTCTTCTAGTCCAACCCCCTTGCTCAAGCAGGAGGCCCATATATATATATATACCATTCTGGACAAATGACTGTCCAGCCTCTTAAAAACTTCCAGTGTGTATCAAAAATTATCCCCCAAATGTTGGAAATGCAATAAAGAAATTGGAACATATTATCACATGATGGAATTGCAAAGAAGCCCAAACATATTGGTTGAAAATTAGAAACTGGATACAAGAGATGTGTAAAATTGAAATAGAATTTAGACCTGAAATCTTTTTATTGGGAATCAATGTGGGATTACAATAAAGAAGTAATATATTTAATAATCCATGTCACCACTGCTGTGAGGTTAGCCCTTGCCCAAAGAAGGAAAGGTAATGAAATACCAGACAAGATGGAAATACTCAGGAAAATTTGGACGTGCGCTGAAATGTATAGAATAACTCATGAATTAAAAAAATAAGACTGAATCTGACTATTACAAAATTTGAGAGAAGTTTTACCACTGATTGAAAAAAAAGAAAGGAATAAGTGTATTAAAGATGACTAAAGTTTATATAATATAGGTAGATATAGATATACATATAGATATATAGAGATATAGAGATAGATAGATAGATAGATATAGATATAGATATAAAGATATATAGATATAGATAGATAGATAGAGATAGATATATAGATATAGATATAGATAGATAGACAGACAGATAGATATAGAGATAGAGATAGAGAGATATAGATATAGATATGTAAATTTGTATTATTGTTATATGTGTTATTTGGTGATGTAAGACAAATACGTATGTCAGGATGTATGCACCACGTTCATTGTTTTTTAAATGTTTTTTTCCTTTTGTTTCACTAATAAAGTTTTTTTTTTAAAAAAAACTTCCAGTGATGGAGCATCTGCAACTTCTTAAAGGCAAGCTGTTCCAGTCATTAATTGTTCTGAGCGTCAGGAAATTTATTTTGAGAACATAAAATCACAGGGCTAGAAAGGACTTCACATCTTCCAATGATGCTCCCATCCCCAGGATCATGGAGTCCATCTTCTTGCTACTGGCCCTCCTTTTCTTCTCTTTCCTTCCATCTTTCCCAGCAGTGGAACTTTTCCCAGAGAGTCGGCTCTTCGTTTAATGTATCCCAGGGAGGATCATTTGAGGCTGGTTGTTAAGGCCTGGAGTGAAAACTCCGGGTTGCTTTGGTTCAAGGGTCCATTGATTTGTCTTCTTGGCTGTCCGTGCTCTTCTCGGGCATCTTCTTCAACATCAAAGCTGTCAATACTCTTTCTAGCTTACTTTTCATGTGTCCCTTTTGTTTACCTTTAAAGAGGGAGCCCACTTCCAAAATAATTCCAAATAAGAAGCTAGGTAGGTGATGAAATCGAAATGCAGAATATATTGAGGAAGACTCTTGAAACAGGTTATCCAGACTTTTTTTTTTTTGCTATGAGCACTGCATTTTAAGAAGGAACTTATCAAATTATCTTATATGTTCTATTTTAGCTCAGTAGTGTGTGTGTGTGTGTGTGTGTGTGTGTGTGTGTGTGTGTGTAAGAGAGAGAGAGTTCTTAGAGGGATAGACAGATTTTTAAAAAAATCTCACAGATTATTTACCAGCATAGCTATCTACCTATTTATATTGTCCTCTGCCACCAGATAACCTTTTCATTTATTTATTAAATTTATATGCTGTCCATCTCTCTATCTAGATGATCGATCTTCCATCATGCTGCAGTTCTTCTTTCATCCCATCCACCTCCAGCACATCGTGCAGCTTATTCTGACCACCAGGCTGTTTCTGCTAAGCTCCTTTCACATTTAACTACTTTTGGTACCTGTGCTTAACATCTGGAAAGGAATAAGCAAGGGAGAGCAGTTGGAACACCAACCAAGGCTGAACTAAAGGTTTCAAAGCCAGGGATGGATGGGTATCTTAAATATATTTATGTACACTCTTAGTTTAGGATTTACACTGTTGGCCTTCCTACCTCTAAATCGTGTTTCTCAACCACAAGAATCTTAACTGAGATAGACTTCAACTTCCAGAATTCTCCAGCCAACTTCAAGAGGTCTGGACTGACTCCGGGGGTTATTCAACCAATTTTAAGAAGTGTGGACTTCAACTCCCAGAATTCCCCAGGCAACATTAAGAGGCATGGATTTCAACTCTCAGAATTCTCCAGCTGGCATGTTGACTGGGAAATTCCGGAGCTGAAGTTCACATCTTTTAAAAATTGCTGAAGTTGAGAAACATGGCTCTCAAAGAGTGAAGGTAGGAGCCCTCATGATGCCCTGAAAGTTTTGGCCCCTAATTTAGAAAACTGGGGAGGGTGCCCATCCCAGCCACTTTCCTTCCTTCTTCTATAGCAGTGTTTCTCAACCTTGGGAACTTGAAGATATGTGGGCCAACTCCCAGAATTCTCCAGCCAACAATTCTAGCCAGCAGCTGAATTCTTCAGCAAGCAATTAATTCTCCCCTTGCTGGCTGAGGAATTCTGGAAGGTAAAGTCCACAGATCTTCCAGTTTTCCAAGATTGAGCAACCCTGTTCTGTAGTCTCCAGTCTCTAGCAACTCATGTAGTCTACCTCCAAACTTTTGATCCCCCCAGGCTCCAACTCCTCCAGCCCATAAATATCCTGCAAAAAGCTAGCAAGGAAGCTTCCAGTTGGGTAAAGGCTCCAATGGCTAAATAAAAAGCCTCTCCATTCCTTCCCCACAGTTCCAGGAGTCCAACCTTACCTCTTCAGTGGTGAGAGGCATACAAATCCGGTATTCTTTTACCAGCATTGCTGCTTCGAGGTTTGGGGTGGCTTCTTCTCTTCCGGTGGAAATGGGGACTTGTCACCAACCCAGCGGCCCCCTGAGATTCCTCAAGGAAAACATCATCCTGTAGGGAAACAGGAATTCCCCACCAGAGGTTGGGGAAGAGAACAAGACTTTAGAACAACTCAAAGACCAACTCTGGTGCACATCTGGCAAGCTCCAAGCTACAACTGGTCAAGTCTTCCAACAGATTCCTCTCCCTCTTGCTCCAACCATGGCTCGGCTCATGACCATGATGGGTTGCTTGGGGAGCCTTTGTGAGGTGACCAGCCTCCTGATCTCTTAAGTCAGGGGAGGAGCAGCTGTTGGACCAAAAAGGCATAGAGAAGGCCATCCCAATCTTTGTCCTTGCTCAGGGAAGGGACCTTGTAGGTCATCTAGTCCAACCCCCCACCCAAACATGTGATCCTACACCATTTCTGACAGATGGCAGTCCGGTCTCTTCTGGAAAGCCTCCAGGGATGAAGCTCCCACAACATCTGAAGGCAACTTCTGTTCCATGGGTTGATTGCTCTCACTGTTAGGAAATTCCTCCTTATTCCTCCTTATTCTTTCCTTGATCAGTTTCCATCCATTGTTCCTTATCTGGCCTTCAGGTCCCTTGGAAAATAGGTAGACCCCCTCCTTTCTGTGGCAGCCCCTCAACTACTGAAAGACTGTTATCCTGTCTCCTCTGGTCCTTCTCTTCGATAGACTAGCTACGTCCAGTTCCTGCAACCGTGCATGATATGTTTTAGCCTCCAGTCCCTAATAATGTTGGTTGCTTTTTTTTTTGCAGAAGAGCGGATTCTCTGCCTGATTTTTTTTTGTGTGTGCACCGTTTTCTAAAGCTTCTTCTCTTCTTTTGCTCAATCCCCACGTTCCTCCAGACCTCAACATAAAAGTGTGAGGCAGTTAACGAGGAAAGCAGAAATGGATGTTCTGGAGACTAACGCTGCAGGAGGCTTAGTGACAAATTCCAAGTTACAGGCTGAAACTTACCAGATCTCTGGAAAGCTGCAGGAGAGAAGCTGGTGTCCCCAAATCACTTCCCAAGGCCAGGATTCGGGCTATTTTCCCAATATAGGAAAACTCTCTCTTGTGCCTCTTTCTGGATTACAGATCATTCCTACCAACAGGAGCCTGAGAATCTTCTGGAATGGAGAACTTCACCTTCGAGGTAAGCTTGAATTCTGCTGCCTGTTCTCAGACTAAATTAAGACACCTCCACGTGCGATGATTCATTTAGTGGAATTATATTTCCAAGATTCTGCTTCTTTTTTCTTTTTTCAAAAGGGGGGTGGGGGAAAGCTGACTGATAACAAAGCACAACATCCATCTTCCACCTAATTTTTCATCCTAGGCTATAAAATGGAGGAAGGTGGTAGAAACTCAGAACGTTGTTTGGGAAGGCCTGGAGAAGATTATGCCTTGGGTTGTTTATAAACATAATAAAGGCAGGGAAAGAGAGACAGAGAGAGGGAGGGAGGAAGGAAGGAAGGAAAAGGAAGGATGGAAGGATGAAGGAAGGAAGGAAGATAAAGGAAGGAAGGAGAAAGAGAGAGAGGACAGAAGTGGAGAAAGAGAGTGAGAAGGAAGGACGGAAGCTGAAGGAAGGAAGGAAGATGAAGGAAGGAGAAAGAGAGAGAAGGAGAGGAGAGAAAGAGAGAAAGAAGGAACAAAGGAAGGAAAGGGAAGAAAGGAAACAGAGAAGGAGCAAGCAAGCAAGCATACAAGGAACTGATATTCCAAGTTAGCTATAATTTAATCCCAAGGAGCTATAGCAAAGCAGAAGAGAACCAGGGTTCAAGCTATTCCTCTGTCTGATCCACAGAATGCCATTCCACAATTTCTTTCCTTCCACAGATGCATTAAACCAGCACTTCTCAAACTTGGCCACTTTTAGGTGGATGGAATTCAGCTCCCAGCTTGCTGGCTGGGAAATCCTGCAAGTTGACATCCACTCACCTTAAAGCATCCAGATTTGAGAAACACACCACTAACTAAACCCTCTTGAATGCAGATCTACTTTATTTATTTATTTATTTATTTATTTGTCAAGCGAGTATTATATAACAAGTATAAGTATAAGCATGGTTATGAATACATGAAAAGTATATGAATGAAAAAGAAACAATAGGATAGGGACGGTAGGCATGTTTTGGTGCGCTTATGCACGCCCCCTACAGACCCCATAGGAAAGGGGTGAGGTCAATAGTAGACAGTCTAAGGTTAAAGTTTTTGGGGTTTGGGGAAAAAAACAGAGTCAGGTAGAGTATTCCAGACTACGCAACTGAGGTTTGTTCACACCTGCACCGGTAACGTACCTCAAAAACAGCTTCCCTATGTCAAAAGCATTGCTTCTTCATCCCTTCTTTTTCCCTCTGCTCCTTTCTCTCTCCAAGAAGCACACTGCAGGCCGAACCATTCCCTGGCTGCTTACCTGGCCTGGTTTCTGATCGGCAAGATAACTTAAGCTGAGCACACCCGGCCCAAGGTGACCCTGCTGGATTTTGTAGCCAAGCGACCATCTCTCTTGGCTTGCCTGCTGTCAGAGCAGCACTGAGCACCAGAGTGCATTGCCTCTCGACCAGCTATTATCAACGACACCGAAAGCTTTCTTGCTATGGCCAGAACTTTTGGTGAGTTACGCTGGTCACCTACCAGCCATCAAGGCCTCTGATCTAGTTCAACCTCTTTTGGGATGTTCTTTTGTGAAACAACCTTGTGAAAGAATCCTTGTTGACATATTTGCATATATATTGAAAGCTTCTGCACCGGGAGACAAATTCCTTGTGTATTTAATCATTCTTGGCCAATAAAGGTTTGCATTTGTATTGTATTTGTATTGTGTTGTGTTCTGTTTTAGTCTATTCTGTTCTATATTATTCTGTTCTGTATTCTGCATTCTATCTAGTTTATATTATTCTGTTCTATTTTGTCCTGTTTTATATTATTCTGTATTATTCTGTTCTCTATTCTTATTCTTACCAGATAATTAAACATGTACCAGTTTTGCAAATAAAAGCCATAAACCTGAGCCTCTCCATGGGCATTTCTTTGACAGAACTTTCTGTGCCCTGACAGCAATTTGTTGAAACTGTAATTTTCACATCACATAGAACCCCGGTTTCCACATCCTCTCAAGCTTCCTGTGAACCATCTTGCAGGGTAGGCTGATTGCAAGAGCAAACTTGCCCCAATTAAGCCAATTGAGCTTAACTGAGCTGCAAAACATCCTCCAAACATTTTGTGTAGCTCATTGCAACAATCACATTACAATCCACCAAATATTATCTACATTTAGAGCAATATTTCCAACCATGGCAACTTTCTGGGACTTCAAATTCCAGAATCCATCCTTTCCTTCCTTTTCTCCCCTCCTCTATTTCCTTCCTTCCTTCCTTCCTTCCTTCCTTCCTTCCTTCCTTCCTTCCTTCTCATTCCCATCTTTCTTTCTTTCTTTCTTTCTTTCTTTCTTTCTTTTTCTTTCTCCCTTCCTTCCTTTCTTCCTCTCCTTCCTTCCAGAATCCTTCCTTCCTCCCTTTTCTCCCTTCCTCTTCTTCCTTCCTTCCCTCCTTTTTAGTCCCATCTTCCTTCCTTCCCTGATTCTCATTCCCATCTCCTTCTTTTCTTTTCTTTTCTCTTTTCTTTTCTTTTCTTTTCCTTTCCATTCCTCTCCTTACTTTTCTCCCTCCCTCCCCCCCTTCCTTCCTTCCCTACTTTCCTAATCAATTAATTTATCTCTTTCACATATATCTACCCTGTTTTATTTTATGCACTCATTCTAAATGCTCTACATCAGTGTTTCCCAACCTTGGCAACCGTAAGACTTGTTGACTCCAACTCTCAGAATTCTGGGAACTGAAGTCCACACATCCTTAAAAGTTGCCCACTTTGTGAAACACGGATGTAAAGAAGCTCTTATGGAGCCATGCTTCATGGGAAACTCACCTCTCAGAAGCAACACCAACCTCAAAGCAGCCGAGCTCTCCTTTTTCTGCAGGGATAAATCTTCCCAATGGGATTAGCTTGCATGCTTTTTACATTATCAACCGCAGCTCTTCTTTGAGAGGCCACTGTGGTGTACTTATGTAGTGTGTAAATAACACAGCCCAGCTCACCCTGGGGCAAATAGGAGTTTTTCCCACCCACTCCTTTTTCCAAGCACACAGACAGCTAGCAAAACCACAGGCAAATTCAGTCCAACCTTTTATTTATAATACGGCTGCAAAGCCACACAACTCAAATAGCCTTCCAGGGAGATAAGAAAGCTCTCCTTAATGTTTAACAATTAGCTGCCTGAGTTAAAACTACAGCCAAGAGGAATTTGGCTGAATATCATCGTTGGAAGAAGATCCTGTTTTGGAAAAAAAACTTTCAAAGATCTGAAAGCAAATTAACAAGTTGCCACCAGCAAGATGCAAAGCCCAGCAGGAGCTCTCTGGGTTGTTTTTTTTTAAAAAGGGGGATATCAGCCTGCTTTATCAACCTGGGGTAGAAATGATAAATTAACAATGTCGACAGCATATAAAGAAAACTTATATAAGATGTTTTATATAGATGGCATCTTGCGCTGGCAAGACTGGCAAAGATGTTCAAAGATAAACCAGCTAAGTGTTGGAAATGCCACCAGATACCCGGAACATATTACCACATGTGGTGGACATGTGTAGAAGCCAAGAGATATTGGACAAAAATACATACGTGGTTGGAAAAGATGATAAAGCAACATATAGACTTAAAACCTGAAGTATTTTTGTTAGGGATGATACCTGAAAGTTATAGCAAGGAAAAGACATACTTAACCATTCCTATATTAACTGCAGCTAGAATAGTATTTGCTCAAAACTGGAAAAGTGAAAAGATTCTGACAGAAGAGAATGTGATCAGGAAAATATTAGAATGTGCAGAAATGAATAGATTAACACTGGCAATTAAAGAAAAAGAACAAACTGAATATTGTATGATATGGGAATTATTTTATCAATGGTTGGAAAAGAAAAACGGAGATTAGAAATTAAATATATGAACATAGAATATAAATACATAGAACATATACAAATATAGAGGGGAAGGAGTTAAGAAGGGGATGGTTACAACGATAAGATATATCATGTATAGTAGTTTAAAATAAGAATGTACTAATAGTTATTATGGTAAGGAAATTGTATTAACCAGAAATACTATTGCACAAGATATTTGAACCCAGATGACACACTGTTTAAAGGAAAGATGGAATATTTGTTTTAAAAAAAGCCCAACTAAAATGGAATATAAGCTCCCCCTAAGCGTGAGACAGAGTATTATGAAGTCTGGAGTAAAATGTATCAATGGCTAGATCAAGGAAAAAGAAAGAAAGGGTTGATGCTTTATAGGAGTGAAAGCTAACGTTTCGTAAACCAAAGAGAATGGCATATAATGGATAAATACGAGATGATACGGATGCATGAGTATAAAATATGGTTGTAAATATGTATATAATTGTAGATAAATGGAGATAAATGTAAATAGAAATAATATGCAGCTAGTACTATACCAATAACATAAGGGAAAAAGGAAATTAACTGTTATGTGTATCTCTATAATATAGCTTGTACGGCCAAAATGATGGGCAAGAAAGTTGCTCTGTGTTCAATTGTTTTTAATGTTTATTCAATAAAATTCATTATTTTAAAAAAAACAGCTCCTGCTAAGCATGGATTAGATTAGATTAGAATTATTTTTTGGCCAAATGTGATTGGACACACAAGGAATTTGTCTTGGTGCAAATGCTCTCAGTGTACATAAAAGAAAAGATACGTTCATCAAGAGTCAAGAATCATAAGGTAATGACACTTAATGATAGTCATAGGGTACAATAAGCAATCAAAACATACTAGGAAACAGTCAATATAAATCGTAAGGATACAAGCGACAAAATTACAATCATACAGTCACAAGTGGGAAGGGGTGAGTGATAAGGAGTGATGAGAAGATTAATAGTAATAGTAGTGCAGACTTTGTAAATAGTTAGACAGTGTTGAGGGAATTATTTGTTTAGCAGAGTGATGGCTTTCGGGGAAAAACTGTCCTTGTGTCTAGTTGTTCTGGTGTGCAGTGCTCTATAGCCTCGTTTTGGGGGAAGGAGTTGAAACAGTTTATGTCCAGCATGTGAGGGGTCTGTAGATATTTTCACAGCCCTTTTTTGGAATGTGAAGTAATCATGCAACCACGTTCACCAAATAAATCGTCATTCAGAGTTTGCAGGGAAAGACAACAACCTGCAAAATTATTGTTTGCGATTGACACGGGGTTGGAGATGGGGGTGCTGAAGTCACAGTGTAGGTTGCCCTCGACTTACGACTGCAACGGAGCCCAATGTTTCTGTAGCTAAGCGAGACAGTGGTTGAGTGAGTTTTGTCTTTACTTTGTGGCCTTTCTCGCCACTGTTACTAAGTGAATCCCTGCAGTTAAATCGGTAAGACAGTTGTAAAGCAAATCTGGCTTCCCCATTGGCTCTGCTTGTCAGGAGGCCGCAAAAGTGACCCCAGGACTCTGCAACCGTCATAAGTGCATGCCAGTTGCTAAGCGTTTGAATGTGGATCATGTGATCGACCACAGGGATGTTGCAATGGTCGTAATGTGCGAAAATTGGTCCTAAGTCATTTTTTTCCAGTGCTGCTCTAACTTCAAATGGTCATTAAACAAATGGCTGTAAGTTGAGGATTACCAATAGATGGAGAAAAATGCAATGTGGGAAGAAGGGTCAGATGGAGAACATAGAATAATAATAGTCTTGAAAGGGACCTTGGAGGTCTTCTAGTCCAACCCCCTTCCTATGTATTGCCCAGATCTTATCTGTTACAGTCAAATGGTTGTCCAATCTCCTCTTAAAACTTCCAGTGTTGGAGCATCCACAACTTCTGGAGGCGAGCTATTCCACTGATTAATTGTTCTCACTGACAGGAAATTTCTCCTTAATTCTGGATTTGCAACCATCGTAGATTTAAAAAAAAATCAGGTAGGACTTATTTAACAACTGCCTTCCTTAGTCATGGAAATTCTGGTCCCAGTCATTAAGTTGAGGAGTATAAAAATAGTAAATAAAAAAAATATAAAAATAAAATATAAAAATAATATGTGCAGTATAAAAATAGAATCATCGCAAAAATTACTTCATGGAGAGGTAGAGAGCCTGGCTAACTTAGCTAGTAGAAGTGCCAAAGGTGCTTTTTTTTCCAAGAGGCAACTGGACTTTCTTGTTTTTCTCTGAAGACGTTTTGCTTCTCACCCAAGAAGCTTCTTCAGCTTCAGCAGAAGTCGGAACTGAAGAAGCTTCTTGGGTGAGAAGCGAAACGTCTTCGACGGAAAAACAAAGGAAGTTCAGCTGCCTTTTGAAAAAAAAATCTTGGGGACAACCATGACATGGATGACTGAGAATCTCTACAGACTTTTAGCTATACAATTTGGGTTGGACACCCTTTGAATGGTGTGGGAATAGGAATAGATTTCCAGAGGGAAAAAAGTGCAGACTACAGGAAGCAGGAGCACCACTCAGGACACAGATAAACCTCCCAGTGGTCTCAGTGACCCTCTAAAAGGATGCAAATGACCAGCTGTCTGAAAGGAGTATAAATCCTTCCATTCCCCATCATCCAGTCAGAGCTGAAGAAGCTTTTTGGATGAGAAGCGAAACATCTTTAAAAGAAAAAAACAAAGTCCAGTTGCCTCTTCTAAAACCACCTTTGGAACAACTACAACCTGGATGACGGAGAGTCTCCATAAGCAGGTAGCTAGTAGAAGCTTTCTCCACTACCACAGCTTTGGAGCATGAACACCAAGTTCTCTGCGCATGCTCCAACATGGCCCTTTGAGACGGCTTCCTAGGAAGCTCTGAACGTGTGCCCAAAATTCAAAGGTGCAGTCCTCTCATTAGAAAAAATGAGTCAGGTGGTTCCTTTCCTGGGTACTTTAAGAAAGGGAGGAAAATGAAGTAACTCTTTCTGGAAAAATAACGAGGGACAGCGTTTGCTTTTCAGCTTCTTGAATCGAGAAGAGCCTTTGAACACAGAGAGCAAACTCCGAGTCCCTGGGAGCAACCTTAAAAGCTTAGTCAGATAACAATATCTTCCATTTGTGAGTCTCCTGTGTTTTTCCACTGCTTGTTCAGATCTGTTTCCAGCTTGTAAAAATCCACAAAAGAGCAAAGCAACAGGTGATAAGTAACACACACACACACACACACACACACACACACACATACACTATCTGTATCTGTATCTCTATCCATCTATCTATCTATCTATCTATCTATCTATCTATCTATCTATCTATCTACCTATCATCTATCTATCATCTACCTACCTACCTATCTATAATCAATCTATCATCTATCTATCTATCTATCTATCTATCTATCTATCTATCTATCTATCTACCTATCTTCTATCTATCATCTACCTACCTACCTACCTACCTATCTGCCTACCTACCTACCTATTTACGTACCTACCTACCTATCTACCTTCCCTGAAGCTTGTAAAATATTATTGAAAGTGAATTTGAAAGTACCTATGTTAGGAATATAAATATTCTTGAAGTCTTAATTTTTTAAAAACTTTAATACTTTCACATTCATTTCAATATTTTACTAGCTTTAGGAATTACTCAAGCATTATATATGAAGGAAAAGAACACATTTTCAAAGCCACGTTTAAACACAAAACTTACATTAAAACTTTCATTGAATGACATAAATCAGATGGATAAAAATCTACCCTAACTCCAATCAACTCACTAAACTTAAGTCACTCCCTCCAGCTTTTCCTCACAGAATAAAGTCTTTTTGTGTGTGTGTGCCTCTGGAATGTTTTATCAAGTAGCCTCAAATTTTCACCCTGGTGTCCGGGGGGAATTGAATTATTCATTCTCCTGGGAAGAAGGGGGGCAGGGGAGGAATTTGAAAGGCAGCTGGACGGCTTCAACTTTAAGACATCCCACCAACCCCCAATAAGCAAGGATGCTGCCAGGATCGTGTGTGGTTCTAAATCTGATTTGTGCATCACACGGAGCTGTGAGTTGTTTAAGAAAGGATTGTGGGGCCCATCCTTAGCACAGCAGGCACATATATACTTTACCAGGGTAATGACAATATCTAGATTCAGGCAAGAAGTTCAGCCGGCAACAAACTATCAGAGCCACAGACAACCAGAGCAGGATTGGTGCCCAATCAGACTCGTCATGTGCAAAAAAACTCTCTTGTTTTTCTGGATGAATGACCAAAGGACATTTTTATGTCTCCAGGGACGCCAAACTGAGGAGTTACTGGCTGTATTTGCACAACGCTGACCTGTAGTTAACAGGAGCCAGGGTTTTCTCAATCGTTTCCATTGTCTCCGTTTGCACAACATGGGGAAAGCTTTGCGCCATGTGTGAGCATAACCCCGCAGAGTCAAAAGTAAACGGGGCACGGGGGATGGGTGAGTGGCTTTGCAGAACCCCTGATAAGTCTCAGAGAGCAAAATCAGATGAGGGTGGAGACAAAAGGCAGATCCATTCAACTTCTCCAGTGCTCTGTTAGGTTTAAAACAGAGGTCTCCAACCTTGGCAACTTTAAGCCTGAAAGACTTCAACTCCCAGAATTCTGCATCCAGTTTTACTTTAAGCCTGGAGGACTTCAACTCCCAGAATTCCCCAGCCAGCTTTACTTTAAGCCTGGAGGACTTCAACTCCCAGAATTCCCCAGCCAGCTTTACTTTAAGCCTGGAGGACTTCAACTCCCAGAATTCCCCAGCCAGCCTTACTTTAAGCCTGACAGACTTCAACTCCCAGAATTCCTCAGCCAGCTTTACTTCAAGCCTGGAGGACTTCAACTCCCAGAATTCCTCAGCCAGTTTTATTTCAAGCCTGGAGGACTTCAACTCCCAGAATTCCTCAGCCAGTTTCATTTCAAGCCTGGCGGAGTGCAACTCCCAGAATTCTGGGAGTTGAAGTCCACCAGGCTTAAAGTTGCCAAGGTTGGAGACCCCTGGTTTAAAAGTCAGTGGTTGAGCTAAGAACGCTGGAAATGGTGGTCTCAAGATCGCAAAGGATCACTTCAGCTCTTGTATTCTGTGCCAAATCCATTCCCCTGCCAGTGATGACGATCACAGAGAGGTCAGGAAAGTCAAACCAGTGACCATCCCCCATCCAGGTAACTCAAGCTTTCCTTCGCCGAGTAGTTCAGCGCCAGGCCTTTCGTGCAACTGCTTGTTCAGAAAATCCGGCTAAACTGTGCGACTGAGAAACGAAAGCATCCACGCTTAAAGGCTCCACTCCTTCCCACAACCCAAATCCTAGCCCTTCAGCAAATCACCAAGCGTCAGCCCCATTTCAAGCCAAATGATTTTCAAAGATGGGTGCCTGTTCCTTTAAAAAGAAAAACTCCAATAGTCTCGTTCCCGCATAATCTCAAGGTTTAAGGAAGTGCAACTGTCAAGACGGAGTATCTTTTGCTGGAGTAACAATACTTCCCTCAAAGGCAGGCAGAGAAAGATTTGAGCTCAGCGTCCTCAGCTGATTCCAAAGCCTATGGTGCTCCTTAGCTGAGTCCTCACGCAATCCCTCTAAATCCCAGCCATGCTGAATAGTAATAGCAGTAGCACTTATATACAACGCTTTAGAGCCCTCTCTAAGCGGTTTACAGAGTCAGCCGCTTGCCCCCAACAATCTGGGTCCTCATTTGACCCACCTCGGAAGGATGGAAGGCTGAGTCAACCTTGAATCAGTCAGGATCAAACTGCTGGCAGATGGCCGAGTTAGCCTGCAGTTCTGCATTTTAACCACCGGGAAGGAAGGATGGAAGGAAGGAAGGAAGGAAGGAAGGAAGGAAGGAAGGAAGGAAGGAAGGAAGGGCAATAGCCCTTAGACTTATATACCACTTCATAGTGCTTTCTAGCCCTCTCTGAGCCATTTACAGTGTCAGCCTCTTGCCCCCAACAATCTGGGTCCTCATTTGACCCACCTCGGAAGGATGGAAGGCTGAGACAACCTTGAGCCTGGTGGGATTCGAACTGCCTAATTGCAGGCAACCGGCAGGCAGCCGAAAGTAGCCTGCAGTACTGCACTTTAACCACTGTGCCACTGTGACCATAGGACATCCAGATCAAGACTTCTGGAAGACCTCAAGCCTGAATATCTATGGTATTCAGTGGATTTTTCCCCTGTAGTACACCCAGAACTGGAAACTTGAAAGCAATTTGGAGAGATGAGGGACTGGGAAGTAAGAAATACCTTGGGGCGGGATACAGGTTAACAGAATTGGAAGGGACCTTGTAGGTCATCTATTCTAGCCCAAACCCCTGCTGAAGCAGGAGACCCTACACCATTTCTGACAGATAGCAGTCCAGACTCTTCTTCAAAGCTTCCAGGGATGAAGCTCCCACAACTTCCGAAGGCAACTTCTGTTCCATGGGTTGATTGTTCTCACTGTCAGAAAATTCCTCCTTATTTCTATGTGGAACCTCTCCTTTATTAGTTTCCATCCATTATCCCTTCTCTGGCCTTTGGGTGCCTTGGAAAATAGCTTGACCCCCTCCTCACCTACAGAGCTCTTGGTAGCCTCGCCCACACAGGACAAAGCCGCTTCCAAATCTCCGGAAGACTCAAGAGGAGAGAATTTGCCCATTTGGCTCCCTTTCACAGAGGGAAAAATCTGCGATTTTACAGATTACAGATTAACAAGCCTTGGAAGGGACCTTGTAGGTCATCTAGTCCAACCCCCCTGCCCGAGCAGGAGACCCTACGCCGTTTTTGACAAGATGGCGATCCAATCTCTTCTTGAAAGCCTCCAGGGATGAAGCTCCCACAACTTCCGAAGGCAACTTCTGTCCCATGGGTTGATCTCTCTCGGGTTGCTGCGTGGACCGCGATTATCCCGGGTTGCTTCACCCTTCCCCGCCTTCCTGTTCGGGCTTATCTGGCAGCGAACAAAAAGGCACCAGGTGGCCTCAAAAGGTACGCCGGGGCCGGGGAGTTGTTCCTCCTCCTCCTCCTCCTCGTGGTTTTTCTTCCTCTCCGATTCCCTCCCGGCCCTTCCTCCCTGGCAGAGCAGGTGGGCGCCCTCCGGGCTGGGGGGGGGGGGGGGGGGAGAAACCACTCAACTTTCTCCAAAGAACCGGGTCCCCTTACCGCTCCGGGGTCCTGCTCACTTAGTCGATCCTTCCCGAGCTGCTGAAGACCAACTGCACGCTTCCTCACCCGCCGTTCCCCCTTTCCCCCCTTTAGGGCAAGAAATTCGGGTGGATTCTCACGACGCACGCGAAATAACAAGGCTGGCCACGGGTTACAGCCGCGGTCGACGTCGCCCCAGTGGACAGAAGTCTCCCGAGTCCGGCGAACCTTGACTCGGGAGTTGAATAAGGCGCTGAAATTCCCGCCAGCGGAAACCGCAGTTAACCCCAGAGAAGCGAGTCGTGGGAATGCAATACCTCTCTTGCCGCGGCTGCCCTGGAGATCCTCTTCTCTTCCCCTGCCCGTCTAAATCTTTTTCCCTTCGTTCGGAGGGAATCTTCCTTGGTGCATGACCCCCCCGCTCCCGGTCCCCTCTTTCCTGCAGGGGATGATGGGCAGTGTAGTCCAGCACACCAGCAGGGAAACCGCCTCCCCCGCCCGCATCCCTTTCTCGGATTTCCTCGGCACAGCCGCCGCCCTTCTTCCTTCCCTCCCCGGCTCTCCTCACCTTCGAACCGGCTTCTCCAAGAGCCGCTCCGGCGGCCGGTCCCTTCGGGCCACCGCAGCCGCGAAAAGCGAAGGCGAAGCTTTGCTGGGCGAGGCTGAAACGGGGGGGGGGGCTTCCCCCCCCCCCCACCCGTTGTCAGAGACTGGCATTGCCGGCGACCCCTAGGGGAGAAAACCCGCCGGCGCACCTCTGCCGCCTGGCACCCTTCCTGGAAAGGTGGGCAGGCTGGGAAGCGTGGAGAGCGCCCCTTCCCCAAAAAGGAACACGAGGCCCATCGCGGCCAACATGCGTTTAAGGATCGGGCCCTCCTGGCTGAATGCCCTGCGGAGACCACAGAACAACAACAGAGTTGTTGGAAGGGGTCTTGGAGGTCTTCTAGTCCAACCCCCTGCTTAGGCAGCGAATGCCAGACCATTTCAAGCAAATGGCTGTCTAATAGCATAGCATAGGAATAGAATAGAATAGAATAGAATAGAATAGAATAGAATAGAATAGAATAGAATATGGAATTGAGTAGAATAGAATAGAATATGGAATAGAATATGGAATAGAATAGAATAGAATATGGAATAGAATATGGAATAGAATAGAATAGAATATGGAATAGAATAGAATATGGAATAGAATAGAATGGAATGGAATGGAATGGAACGGAACGGAACGGAACAGAATATGGAATAGAATAGAATAGAATAGAATAGAATAGAATAGAATACAGAACCTGCTGAATACCACCTCTGATCCAAGGTCCCTTCCAACTCTGTTATTCTACGTCCAATGAAACATTCCTGACTAACCATTTAACCCTTGGGGCATCTAACCATCATTTCTTTTAACTAAACCACCATCGGTTGACTTGGCACAATCCACTATAATGGGATTATTTGCTCCAAGCTGCCAATGCCAGATTGTGTCAAGCCAGCACACACACACACGTACGCTTCCCACTCCTGGCGCACCTTGAAGCATCCAAGCCGTCGTGCTTCACTTGGTTGAAGGGGCCCAGCCATCTATAGTACAAGCAACCCACAAGCGCGCTGTGTGAATGCCTGTTGCCTATTAGCCACTTGCCACTTTGGCGGGATTGAAAAGGCTCCCTTTGCTTTCAAACAGCGGCATGAAAACCGATCCCAGAAATGACCCGTGGATAAAATTTCTGCTGTTGTTTCTGCCAATGGCTTGCAAAATGGCCTTGAAAGAAAAGAGAAGAAGAAAAACAACTGATATATTTTTTTTACACCCCACAGTTCCAGAACCCTGGAGGATGCCAACCAAACACTGAAACCCACACTTTGCTTTCTGACAGAAATTAATGGACTTTTAATGAAACGTTTCTCTTGCTGGGGGCTTATACGCTGTTGGCACAGGAGGGGGGGGGGGGGGGGGGGGGAGTCCCTTTTCCATGTGGGTTGGCAATGTCAGGCTCCTGCAGGGAGGGGGCTGCCTCCCTCCCCATTTGAATTCAGCTCAGATCTGGCTATAATCTTGGAGGGGAACTTGGAGCCTGGCACTCACAGGGATGGCCAATTCTCCTGCATCATAACTTTGGTTTTCATGATCTGCATTGCAAAGAGAAAAAGGGGCCTTGCAATGTTTCGGAAGTTTTAATTCCAGATGAAACATCTCCGTCATCATCAGTCATTCTCATCATCTCTGCCTTTCCTTCAATTTTCCTCTTCCTCGGATTTGCTCCTTCTCCTGCTCCAGCCCTCCTCCTCCTTGGCTTCCCTTCTCCTTCTTCAATCCTCCTCCTCTTTCTCCTTTTCCTTCTTTTACTCTTCCTCCTCCTCCTCCTCCTCCTCCTCCTCCTCCT
>NW_020769332.1:6849727-6901621 GCF_900518735.1 Pseudonaja textilis | reverse complement strand
CCTCCTCCTCCTCCTCCTCCTCCTCCTCCTCCTCCTCCTCCTCCTCTCCTTCTCTTCCTTCTTTTCCTTCTCTTTCTCCTTCTCCAATCCTCTGCCTCCTTTACTCTCCTCCTCCCCTCCTTCTCCTTCTCTTCCTCCTTTTCCTTCTCTTTCTCATTCTCCAACCCCCCTCCTCCTCAACTCTCTTCCTCCTCCTCTCCTTCTCCTTCTTTCCTCCTCCTCCTCCTCTCCCTCTCTTCCTTCTTTTCCTTCTCTTTCTCCTTCTCCAATCCTCCTCCTCCTTTACTCTCCCCCTCCCCTCCTTCTCCTTCTCTTCCTCCTTTTCCTTCTCTTTCTCATTCTCTAATCCTCTTCCAACTCTGTTCCTTCTCCTCTCCTCCTTCTTTTCCACCCCCTCCTCTCTTTCTCTTCCTTTTCCTTCTCCTTCCCCAATCCTCCTCCTCCTTTACTCTTCTCCTTCTCCTCCTCTCCTTCTCCTCTTCCTCCTTTTCCTTCTCTTTCTCATTCTCTAATCCTCCTCCTCCTTAACTCTCCTCCTCCCCCTTCTCTTCCTCCCTTTCTTTTTCCTTCTCCTTCTCCAAAACTCCCCTCCTCCTTACTCTCCTCCTCCACCTCCACCTCTCCCTTTCTCCTTCTCTTTGTTTCCCTCATCTTCTACTTCTTTCATGTTTGAGTCTCTTGATGCATTTTCTGTTGACCATTTCTCCCTCGCTGCTGACTGTATAAACCAAGCCATGGTTTCTCTTCAGCTTGTATTAATCTGTCCCGAAAGTCACATGAAAGAAGGCAAACCCCAAAGCACCACGTCCCGCTTATCAAAATTCTCCCTGAAAGAAAACTTCAAAAGCAAAGGTAGTTTTATCAGCCTGAATGAGATTAAAGAGTGGAAAAGTGTAAGAGAAGGTTGTCTTGTTTTGGTTTTTTCTTTTTTGCACTGCACGACAAAAGAAATTACTTCTATAGAGTAAGTTCGACTCTTGTCTACCACTTTGTCCATATTTGCACATCAAGAGGAGGTGTGTCACATCCTGTCAAGCACTGGGCACCTTTTCCAATAAACCACGTTACTCACAAGTAACGATATACTATAGTAGAGTTTATTGCAGGTCTTCCAATCATGATCAGTAACTACAGCAACGATATTCTGTGTAAAGTCAGCATTGAGAGCAACTGTCTCTCCACGCTGCCTTTATATCCTCCCCGTTAACCTAACCTCCGGCCATTAATTAAGTCCCTGTACCTCCACCCTGTGCCTAAAATGATCTGCCCCAAGAACACAGCAACTTTTATTTGCTTTTCCATCAAATGTTGTCTTCAGAGAAGGGGGACCCCACCTCCCAGGTAGTGGCCCACTCCAAGGTGGTATAGGATGTCTCTCACTTTGATCCAATCCCCTAATCCCACGCTGAGATTGCCTCCAATCCCCATTCCTGCATGTCAGATGACTTTCCGTCCCTTTGATGACTCTCACAAGGAGCGTTTAAATTTGCAAAACAAATCACCTGATTTAAGGGATCTTTCAAAGGCTGGAAAAGAGAAGGAATTTTTCCAAAGTGCCAAATTAAGAGCAGATGGAGATTTCAGGCTGATTTGCCCAAAGAGCTGTTGGTTCTGCACTTCCACCATCTGCGAGAAAGAAGTTCAGATAATTTATACAGGTAATCCTCAACTTACGACTGCAATTGAGCCCGACATTTCTGTTGCTAAGCGAGACAGTCTTAAAGTCAACTTTGCCCCGTTTTACAACCACAGCTCTTAAGTGAATTTAATGATATGGTTGTTAAGTGAATCTGGCTTCCCCATTGACTCTGCTTGTCAGAAGTTCGCAAAAGGGGATGGCATGACCCCAGGAGACTGCAACCGTCATAAATATGAATCAATGGCCAAACGTCTGAATTTTGATCACATGCAGACACTGCAATGGTCACACGTGTGAAAAATGGTCATAAGTCACTCTTTTCAGTGCCATTATAACTTTGAATGGTCACTAAATGAACCATTGTAAGTCAAGGATCCCCAGAGTGAGGTCTTGCCTTAATATCTCCCAAATGGGAGGTACTAATACCACTCTATAAAGCCTTAGTAAGACCACACCTAGAATACTGCATCCAGTTTTGGTCATCACACTATAAAAAAGATGTTGAGACTCTAGAAAAAGTACAGAGAAGAGCAACCAGGATGATTAGGGGACTGGAGGCTAAAACATACGAAGAACGGTTGCAGGAGCTGGTCCTGGCTAGTCTAGGGAAAAGAAGGACCAGGGGAGACATGATAGGGGTCTTCCAATATGTGAGTGGCTGCCACAGAGAGGAGGAAGGGATCAAACTATTCTCCAAGGCACTCGAAGCCTGACAAGGATAATGGATGGGAACTGATCAAGGAGAGATTCAACCTGGAAATAAGGAGATTTTTTTTTCTGACAGTGAGAACAATCAACCCATGGAACAGAAGTTGCCTTCAGAGGTTGTGGAAGCTTCATCCCTGGGAGCTTTCAAGAAGAGACTGGACTTCCATCTGTCAGAAATTGTGTAGGGTCTCCAGCTTGGATGGAGGGTTAGACTAGATGACCTACAAGGTACTTTCCAACTCTGTTAATCTGCTACATAAATGGGGTCCTCTGTTTGCCATTTCAGCGTTCAGGCTTCTCCGTTGGAACCACTGTTTTCTTGGCAGTAGACCTGATGATTTAGACTCCGGGCGAGTTTTACGTCCTAGAATGATGCATGACCGTTTTGTGACTTAGCCTGTGGCGATGCCAAGAAGTGAAGTAAGGACAGGAGATGACCTGAAATGCCTGGCATCCTAGCCTGTCCATCTGGTGAACGCTAGGACTGGTTTACAGTTCATTTAGCCATGGTTGTTGTTGTAGTTTTTAGTTAAATCATTGGTCAGGCTGTTGGTAACATGCTGGAGCGTAATCTAACAGACTTAATTGGAGTCACACACGTCTGATGAAAACGGGACAGGGTTATTCATGGCCCAGGCTGTCCAAAAACTTAGCCTTTGTAGAACATAGAATAATAGAGTTGGAAAGGACCAACCAGGAGACCCTATACCGTTTCAGGCAAATGATTATCCAGTCTCTTTTGGAAAGCCTCCATTGATGGAGTGCTCACAACTTCTGAAGTTGTTCCATTGATCGATTGCTCTCACGCTTATGAAATTTCTCCTTCATTCTAAGTTGGATCATTCCTTGGTTAGTTTCCAACCATTGTTTCTTCTCTTGCCTTTTGGTTTTTTGGAAAATAGTTTAACCCCCCCCTCCCTTGTGTTCGTAGGAGCCCCTCAAACATTGGAACACTGCTATCCTGTCTCCCGAGTCCTTTTCATAGTAGACCAATTGTTGCTGCTGTTTTTAGAGAGAGGTGACTCAAAAGAAGTGGCAGGATGTGTGTTGGGATGTGCAAGGGACAGGGAGAGAAAGCACACGGGCGGTCCTCAATTCGCAACCGGTGGTATAGTGACTGTTCAAAATTACAACCGACTTCTATGGGGGGGTACTTACAACTCAGTTCAAAAGTTCTGATGGCAGCCTCCCCTAGGGTGGCAAGGCTACACATCAGGATCTCTGCAACCAGCTTGCATTTTTAAAATAAATGAAGTAATTTATAATTCTAAGGTAATATAAATTTACATATTTGTAGTTTCTCATTTAATTATAAAATGTAAAATGTATAAGCCATCCTTCTGACCTGAAGGTAAAAAACATTAAAAACTTAAATAAATTGATACAAAATCCAAAACACTTCGGCCCAATTTAAGATGGGGAAATCTTGAGCAGGAGGGGGAGGGAGCATCACATGACCTGAATTTCTGACCCTTTTGGCAAAAAAAGCAGCATTTACTTCTGGGTTTTTGCAAAAACTGAACCAAAGCGAACTCTTGGACCCCTTAAGGATCAGTGTTTGCTTAATGACCCTGGCAAAAAACAAAAAAGGTAGTAAACTCAGATCAGTTATACAATTTTCACAACTTTCAATTGTGATTCAGTGAAAATTACCCCGTTTGAAAAATACCGTTCTAGATTTTATTTGGATGCTTGTTTGCTCTTAATGGATTTATTTTTGTTTGGGGAGCGGAGGATTGCTTATAAGTAAAAGATGGAAGCTTTTCAATTTCCTGAACCATTTTGTCCATGAAGTATGTAAGTTTACACCCCAAAATATCTTCCACACCGACACTCATGTTCTAAAACCTGGAAATGTTGTGATACTTTACAATCCAAGTCAGAAACAGACCAGCGAGTGTCCCCTACTGGTGAAGTAAATTATTTTACATTCAGTGCAAAAACGAAAAGGAACATTACAGTTGGAAAAGAGGAAAGCGAGACAATGATGCTCAAGATAATATGGGGACAATGTATGTTATGTTGTTCTGGCCATGAGATTGAGAGAACAAAGACAGAATACTGGAGTATTCAAATTAGGGTGTAAGCTTAGCAAGGCGCATGAATTTAGTTCTGGTTTCTGTTAACTCTGATATAGCTTGATAAGAACACAAAGTATGTCCTGCTAAATAGGATCTCTGGCTCATCTAGTCCAACACTCTATTCTCATAGTGGCTTATCAACTGCGGAAGGAATAACAGAATAGTAGCATAACAGGAAGGAACCTTGAAGGTCATCTACTCCAGCCCCTTGCTCAGGCAGCAGACCCTATACCATTTCAGTCAAGCGGCAGTCCAATCTATCTTTAAAAGCCTCTTTCCTGTCCTGCTGTCCAGAAATAATAGAAACCCAAATATGCTGGGACTTTTAGACTTAATGGGGCTGATGGATGCCAAGTTGAACACTTTTAAACCAAGTGAATAGCTCTGCAGAGAAAGGATGACACTGCAGAAAAGCACTGAAGAATTCTCCTGAACTCACAAACTATCTACAATGGAAAGTTCTTCCATTGGCTGGAATAATTCCTTGCATAAAGAAACCTGGTGTAGAGGCAAAGCTGAAAGAGTGGCGGTGGAGTTAAGTGCATCATCAGCTTAGACTCATTATGTTCCTACAAATGGTCCAAGCCCAACCTCTCTTGAATCCTATTGACCCTTATCTTTCACCAATTTACTATTGAACTTTAGTTGACCAGATTCTTGTGTGTAGGCTTTAAGCAATAAAACTTCTGAACTGCAATATAACCTACGGTATGTCAACCCTCAACTGGATCTGGATGAGGCCATCTTGGGGACTTCAGGGTTGCCACAAGGAAGAAGAAGAGATGGGCAGGGTGGGGGGAATAGATAGTTTGGGTTTTATAGTCAAAACAAAAAGTTTTCCTGTGGGAACCAAGGACATTGCAACAGGTGACTGGGGACAGGAGGAGTGGAGTAACCAAGCAACCGTCCAGCACCTCTATTGGACAGTGTAACTGATCACTTGGAGGAAGGGGAAACTTTCACTTTTTAATCAGGTGAAAAACATGGGGACTTTCAGAGTTGGTTTTCACCAGTTGTGCCAATATGGTATATCCAATAAATTGTTCTTTGAGGAATCTACCTGCCTCGGATTTCTGCTTTCCATGGATGTATCACTTGGAACACCGACACAGTCCTTTTCCTTCATGCCTGACATCCAGTACATCAAGGAGTATGATGAAAGGGAGGAAGAAGGACCTTTGAAACTGATATTGGAAAGGTTTGATGTCCTTCACCATGACAATTCTTAGACAATTCCTTCCAAAACAACAACAAAAACCAATAGTGATGGAATGAAAGTAGAAGGAGGAAGATGAACAGTTGACAGGGGTCAGGAGAGTAGCTCCGTTGGCTGTGGAGGAAACTGGGGAAGGACAAAAGCAGTCTGGGCAGAGCAGGAGAGAGGTAGAACAATGGAGAGGGGGGGTTCAGAGGAAGACCAAGGCCCACCCCCTCTTCATCCTAGGGCATGCAGGGAGGAATGGAGAAGAGAGCAATGTGGGTTGTGTGGCTTATGAGGGAGGAGGGGGCCCTGATTCCCTTCACAAGGCACACCTGGGGAGGGACTTTAAAGGAGAGGCAGATGGGAGGGGTGGTTATTGCGAACAAATGCTGAGTTCACCTAGTGTTGGTTGCTGTTTTCATAGTTCCTGGCATCTTCCACTGGTTTGATTTACTGCAGTGTTACTTCACTTCTGGAACACCTTATCTTGCCCTGCCAGAGTTATTACTTTATTTTGCTTTGTTGGATTTATAATTTAAACTTTTCTGTTTACAATGTTTGAACTGGAATATCTGCAACCAAAGGCTGTTGCAGGTTCATGGGAGAGTTTTTCTCCAGATTGGAAGGTAACCGAGACATTGGGGGCAAAGTTGGAGCTAATAAAGGGACCCAGACTTATTCTCTGACTGTGTTGCCTTCGTGCCATGCCCCAGGTCATTACAGGTACACTGCACAGGATTAGACAATGTAGAAGACAGTCAACCATTACTTTAGAGAGTAGAAAACTTCAACAATCTGTTATGCATTTGTGAAATACAGTCCAGATTGTTGGATAGTGATAAAGAAGCAAGCAAATCATATTTCTTTTTTGATTGGCTACTGAATATTTTATCCACTGGGCCTTGATTGTTCTTCTGTAGTAAGCTCCTCCAATAATTTTCTCCCTGCCATTGTGAAGCTGTCAAAGAGGAAAAAAAGAGGGAGTTTTTGATGTCACCCCAAGAATAGATAATGGGATCTTCTCTGGATGGAAAACCTAATTCAAAATCATTTAATCAAATCCAGTGTTTTTAAAATGTAAATTGTTTCAACTCTTACCCTCAAAACGATGCTATAGAGCACTGCACACCAGAACAACTAGACAGAAGGACAGTTTCCCCCCGAACGCCATCACTCTGCTAAACAAATAATTCCCTCAACACTGTCCAACTATTTCCTAAGTCTGCATTACTATCACTATTAATCTTCCCATCACTCCTATCACCCATCCCCTCCCACTTGTAACTGTATGACTGTAACTTTGTCACTTGTATCCTTATGATTTATATTGACTGTTTCCTACTATGATTTGATTGCTTATTTGTACCCTATGACTATCATTAAGTGTTGTTCCTTATGATTCTTGATGAATGTATCTTTTGTTTTTATATACACTGAGAGCATATGCACCAAGACAAATTCCTTGTGTGTCTAATCACCACTTGGCCAATAAAGAAATTTATTTCTTTCTTTCTTTCTTTCTTTCTTTCTTTCTTTCTTTCTTTCTTTCATGTGATGTAAACCCATTTTTGCTTTCCTTGGTTAACAGAGTACTTCCAGTCTTTTCACTGTCTGTTTCTGTTACAATCAATCCTCCTGACCTCCTCATTGCACAAACTTGGGCAGGTCAACACAAACACACATGCATACACACACACACACACACAATCGCAGACTTTATAGCACATTGCAGCGATAATTAACCAATGTTCTGCTGCAATTGCTTGTCCTCACTGTCAAGGCTCACTCCACTTAAAGCATTTCATGGCAGAATTAATGCAGACTTAATTAACAGCATAATTACAAATGCATTTCATGTTCATGATTTGTCAGAAAGCCTTGAAGCCAAGGGAAGGGTTCATGAAGAGATCTAAAAATATCACAGTTGTTGGAGCAAATAAACAAGGATACAGTTTCTCAATCTCTAAGGCGGGGTTGTCCAATCTTGGCAACTTTAAGACTTGTGGATTTTGACTCCCAGGATTCCTCAGCGAGCCAGGCTGACTGGGGAATTCTGTGCGTTGAAGTCCACAAATCTTAAAATTGCCAGGATTGGACAGCCCTGCCCTAGAATTTTGAAAAGGGAGCCATTGAATTAAAATTAAATGACAGCAATTGGAAGAGGGAGCAATTAAATCCCTATCAAAGAGTCCTTTTAAGTAGGTTTAAATAATATCGGTTTAATTCATATTTGAATTAAAGCAAATTCAGCCTTTGTCCATCCCCATTCGAGCATATCTGTCAAGGGATATTGAAACCATCAGTCTATATAAGGAGGCATACCTACCAGAAGAGAAGAGACAAAAAAATGTCTAATAACTGCAAATGAATTAATCAAGATGCTCAACCAACGGAAACATTAAAAAACACCATAGAATTCAATCCAGATTTGGCTGTATTCACCCAAAATTTTAAGCAATTAATTCCTAAGGCTGGATTCTCGCAACTCATTGATGTATATACAGTATTAACCCTGGTGATCCTTGGCAAAACACACCAAGTTACAAAGAAGCCAACATTTTTTTTAGTCTAACTCTAATGCAATGTGTGAAGACATCAATGAACAGAATTCAGAACCATGGAAAGCTCTCTCCAGTTTTACCAGCTAAACTGGGGAGAAAAAAAACACCCCAGCATGCATGGTTAAGAAACTGTTGCTTGTATGATACTGCCTTTGCTAAATTAACCCTGGTTCTCTCAGTTGACTTACTTTTCAAAGTTAGCGAGATGCACAGACTCATTTACAAATTAGTTTTGCAAAATAATACTTGTTTCTGGTTATGTGAACGCAGACGAAACCTTCAAAAGCCTAGCCAAGCTTGATAACCTTTCCAGAAGATATGCATTTCAGCAACCTCATTCTCCTATGTGGATGAAGAGTTAGAGAAAAACATTCAGTGGTGAAAAAAGTAAGGTTCTACAATTTAGGCAAGAAAAATCAAATTGATGTATAGTATAGGTGATACTTGGCTCAATAGTAGTAGAGGGAGTCAAGCAATTATCAAAAAAATCTCTTAATTGACATTGAAACCAACTAGGCTTAGAGTTTGCTAAGTTTTAAGCTGATCCGTTAAGCATAGTGGACTCGTCATAATAAGGAGCAATAACCTTCCTGAATTTTCATTTTCTGGATAGACAGTCTTCAGCTTCTGATCTTGGAGCTGCGAGATTTTCTCAGGCCGCAAACGGCTCATGTAAATTCCTTTTCTCCCTCCCAGATCTTTGCACACTTCAGTCATACCCATCCCCCCTCTGTTAGCTTCATTGTCAAGCTGTGAGCAGAAAGCGCTGCTTTGCGAGTGTATCTTGACATACAAAAGAGGATTACATGACTCTGGGACACTGCAACAGTCATAAATGTGAGTCAATTCCTAAGCATCTGAATGTAAATCACGTGAACCAGGGAACTCCAGTTGTAGCTCAGTCTAAACAAACTGTTTTTATGACTCAAAACCAATAATAAAACAGTTGCAAATAGCTATTTGAACAGGAGGTAACAAAATCCAAAGTCTTAGCATTGTATGGCAAGAAGACAGATGAGAGTGGAAAGCCATAAAGGAAAGGAAATCTAGATTATGGTTAAAGGATAACAGAACCGATTGCCGGTCTCCATAGATAGATGTACAAGGAAGACTGAACAACAAAACGAAACCATTGGCTAGCTGTAATCTCTGTAGTAAGGTTTAAATTGGGTCTTATGATACTCCCAGTTTACCACAGCTTCTGGAAGTTTATGAGTGTATAGGATTGGCTGCTTTTAGTCCTGCAAAGATTCTGCTGAAAACAAGCATTGTGTTTCTGTCTCTCCAGAAGGCTTATTATTATGTTTCTTGATTTAATTTAAAAAAAAAATTTTAAGGAGTTTTAATCTCTATGCTATGCTGTGCTGTGCTGTGCTGTGCTGTGCTGTGCTGTGCTGTGCTGTACTATGCTATGCTATTTTCTATGCTATTCTATTTTCTATTCTGTTTGATTGCCTATAGCTTTGAAGAAGCATCTGTATATACCATCTGGCCCTGGGTGACAAACCTTTGGCTGAAATAGGCAAACCTGTAGATTGGATCCTTCCCTTGGAGCCCACAGAACTCTCGGCTTCGTTCACCTGAGGGCAGGACAAGAAGCAACGGATGGAAACTAAGGAAGCAGAGAAGCACCCTAGAACTAAGGAGAAACTTCCTGACAGAGAGAACAATAAGTGGAACGGCTTGCCTCCAGAAATTGTGAATTCTCCAACACTGGGAGTTTTTAAGCAGAGATTGAACAACCATTTGTCTGAAGTGGTGTAGGGTTTCCTGCTTAAGCTTCTCTTCTCTTCTCTCCTCTTCCCCTTCTCTTCTCCTTCTCTTCTCTTCTCCCCTCCCCTTCTCTCCTCTTCCCCTTCCCCTTCCCCCTTCTCTTCTCTTCTCTTCTCTTCTCTTCTCTTCTCTTCTCTTCTCTTCTCTTCTCTTCTCCTCTTCCCCTTCTCTTTTCCTTCTCTTCTCTTCTCCTCTTCTCTTCTCTTCTCCTCTCCCCTCCCCTCCCCTCTCCTCTTCCCCTTCCCTCTTCTCTTCTCTTCTCTTCTCTTCTCTTCTCTTCTCTTCTCTTCTCTTCTCTTCTCTTCTCTTCTCTTCTCTTCTCTCCTCTCCTCTCCTCTCCTCTCCTCTCCTCTCCTCTCCTCTCCTCTTCTCTTCTCTTCTCTTCCTCTTCTCTTCTCAGGCACATTCCTGGATCTTGAATGTGGATGGTATGCAGAGCCGCAGAGTGGAGAATTTGACTTGCTAAACAGTGCCTGAAATAGAGGTTCCTGCAGCAAAAACGGGCTTTTTATAGCAACTTCTCCATCTGGAGACCGGTTGCTTGCTTCCGTGCAGATGTGATAAAGGCTGCTCTCTTTTGGCATGAGCCAACATCCGGGGGGGGGGGGGGGGGGGGGGAGCTGGGCTGGGCTTCAAAGCCTGGAGTCTTTTGGGGGGGAATAAGGAGGAGGGATAACATGCTTTTTCCTGTGTTTTGAATAACAAGGTAGTGAAGTGAAGCCTTTTGCAACAGAATTGAGGGTGATTGACTCCCCCCTAGGGGGTCTTCTGGATAGCCTAGGACAGAAAATCAAATCATTGACGATGCATTTGGTGCATTTCTAGGTCATTTTGAAAGGGATCGATTTCCCATCCATCTAAATAATTGGATTGATTAAAGGAAAGCCGAAAGAAGCTTCCACACAGCCAAATGTCTATAGTACATTTATTCCTCCATTGGAGTAGACAGCTCTGAGTAACAAGGCTCTTAAATGTAGTTTGTGCCCTGGGAGCAAAATTAAGCATTTGGGTTCTTTTTTGGGGGGGTGGGGTGCGGGGAAATGGAATGATTTCAGAGGCTTCAAGTCTGGAGAGAATAACAGAGTTGAAAGGGATCTTTCCTATACTGTAATACAATATATAATGGTAACAGTGAAAGTTGGGGAAACAAATCCAAGCAAAATTGCTTGTAATTGGTCATGTCTCACGCATGCTGTCTGTCTGTCTGTCTGTCTGTCTGTTTCTTTCATCTCAAGTGTCTATGGAGATTCTCCTTCATTCCGGTCAGGAATGTCTCAGATGTTTGTTTTTTTCTTTTCAATCTTGGGTTGTATAAACAGAGGCATAGACTCGAGATCACTGTGAAGCGTTAGTGCTGCTTTACAAAACCCTAGTAAGACCACACCTGGAATTATTGGAAGAAATATATCCTTCTGGATTCAGTTCCAAGTGGGGAAGAAAGACACTGGAAACATGGAGGCTGTTTGGGAAGATGGTTTAATGGTGTGTTGAAAGGCTGGAAAATGCCTTTCTTCTGAGGATTCGGTTTTCCTGCTGGGAGGGCTCCAGTGCAAGGACACAGACAACTGCTTGGAAGCGGGTTCCTTTTATTTTTCAGGAAGGCAAGAGATAGCAAGAAGTCTGCGTTCCTGGGGCTAGCCATCTTTGTATAATAAACCCCTGATTTTTATACCTTTTCTCCTTGTGCGTGTGAGTGCTTGTGTTTGTATTTCTTAATGTTTTAAATCCTGTCTGGGGGTTGTCTTCATTTCCGCCAGAGGGTAAACTCCGCGGGGTGGTTTGATTGGATTATTAGTTTCATCCTAATGTTTTCTTATATTTGTTTGGTAACAATCTCCTGTCTGCTATGGAATTTATTTCGTGTCTTTTGTCTGTTTGTTTTGCTGATTTGGCATGACCTGTTGTTTGTAAGGGATTTCTTTTTCTTGTTTCCCTAGCTTTCTTAATTACTTGGCTTTTGTCTAGGGGGCTTCTTCCAATACCTTTTATTAAATCTCTTTTCCTATGCAAGTTTGTTTTATGGCTGGCCTGATGTTCCCTTTGGGCTTTTCCTGCTTGGGTGTCACCACTGTCCTCATGAAGTTCCCTTTCCACAGGTGGACAGGATCACATGCCTTGGGTGAAGAAAAAAGGGCTGACATGCTGAGAATGCAATTGTTTTATACCCTCTGTTGGGATTTGAATTTGAGCTTGTATTCTGATTGGTTGCCAGACTCCCATGGGGCCATGCAGGCGCAACTCTGAAGGCCATCCTGACTGCCAGGCTAGGTTGAGCCTTGCTGGGTGATGATGCAATGAAAAGGCTTTGGGCAATTCCTCTTATGGCTCTACCTGGAGTAGATCTTCGTTATGTAAAATAGGCTGGCCCAGGCCAGGGTAATGGTCCATTAGTAAAAGTGGGGGGTGCTGTGTTTCTGCTTCTTAGGTGAGTTTCTGCTTCTGAGTTTCTACTCTTTTTAGGGGAAATATTCTGCCTTTTTAATATTTCCTAGGATATTTCATTTTTCTAGGAGAGGGGTGGGGGCTAACTTCCTACAGAATACTGCTACCAATTTTGGTCGCCATACTACAAATAAGATGTTGAGACTTTGGAAAAGGGGCAGAGAAGAGCAACTAAGATGATCAAAGGCCTGGAGACTAAAACAAACGAAGAACGGCTGCAGAATTTGGGCCTGGCTAGTCTAAGGAAAAGAAGAATTAGGAGAGACATGATAGCAGTATGCCAGTATCTCAGGGGCTGCCCCAAAGAAGAAGGGGGTCCATTTATTCTCCAAAGCACCTGAGGGCAGGACAAGAAACAATGGATGGAAACTAATCAAGGACAGAAGCAACCTGGAATTAAGGAGAAACTTCCTAAAAATGAAGACAATTAACCAGTGGAACAGAAATTGCCTCCAGAAGTTGTGGGTGCTTCATCAATGGAGGCTTTTAAGAAGAGACTTATCTGAAATGGTATAGGTTCTCCTGGTTGAGGAAAGGGCTGGACTAGAAGATCTCCAAGCTCCCTTCCAGCTCTATTCCTATTCCTGAGGCAACTGGACTTTCTGGTTTTTCTTTTGAAGATGTTTCGCTTCTCATGCCAGAAAGCTTCTTCAGCTCTGACTGGATGGTGGAGAATGAAAGGCTCTCAAACACACCTTACTAAACAAATATTGTTAAGAATGTTCCATGCAGAAGGGCGTGTATTCTGCTTCACTGAGCATTTATTTTCACTGGCACATTGAGGAAAATTGCATTCCACGAAGCTTACGCTAGCAGGAGTTGGGAGGAATTATCTTCCTGGGTTCAGTTCCAAGCAGGGAAGAAACACACTGGAAACCTGGAGGCTGTTTGGAAAGATGGTTTAATGGTGGACAGGACCACATGGCTTGGGGCTTCAAAGTGAAAAGGATGACCACAGGCTTCAAGATGTTGGGTGAAGGAAAAGAGGGGCCAAGAGGCTGAGAGACCCTTAGTGATAATACCCTCTGTTGGGCCCCATCTTAGTATTTCCTGTTCCTGTGTAAGAAATGTATCCCATTGGCTGTCAGACTCCCAGGGCTGGGGGTGGGGGTCTTAGCTAACTTTGTAGGCTTTGTCTGGACCACATGGCTTCACCTGAGTGCCGGCTGATGCAATCTTTCCCAGGCCAGGTGGTGAGATAGGCAGAGGCCTTTGTTATGTAGAATACTCTGGCCTAGGCCTTAATGGCCCTCCCATTAACAAAGGTGTGGGGGGGGTGAGTTTCTACTTCTGAGTTTGTACTCTTTTTAGGGGAAATATTCTGCTTTTTTTTAATATTTCATTTTTCTAGGAGAGGGGTTGTGCATTTGTTCTTCAGAAGAAATTTCCAATTTTCGAGGTTCAGCTGAGCCAGAGGTAGAAGAAAGATTCGTGGATAAACAAACGAAGCATTAGGCTCAGCGCAGTTCCCAAGCAACACAATTTGTAGAGGAAGCAGAAAAAAAAAACCACCGGATAGTGTGCCAGGGAAGGAAGGACGCAGCTATTTGGTGTCTCAGAGTGTCTTGTGAATTTACCTGTGTGTGTGTCCTGCTTTCATGCTTCCCTGTTGGGCATAAGTTATGGGTTTGATTATGTACTTCCCCCCCACCTTTGCATATTGTATACAGGTATGAGTGGTGCAGTGGCCTAGAGGTGGAACTCTCGCCTCACAATCAGGAGGCTGTGAGTTCGATCCTAGGTAGAGGCAAATATTTTTCGCTCACTGGGAATATATCTGCTGGAAAAAAACTCCACATTGGTGACAGGAAGGGCATCCAGCCAGTAAACACCCAGCTCCATTCAGTTGCCCGGACTCCACCCACAAGGGATTATGGGGTCATTACATGAGGATGATCATATATCTAGGTAGTCCTCGACTTACGACCACAAAGGAGCCTGAAATCTCTGTTGATAAAGCGAGACATTTGTTAAATGAGTTTTGCTCCATTTTGTGACCTTTCTTGCCACGGTGGTTAAGCGAATCATAAGTTAGTCACCTGGTTATTAAATGAATCTGGCCTTCCCATTGACTTTGCCTTGTCAGAAGGTCGCAAAAGGGGATCACACAAGACTTTGGGGGCACAGCAGCGGTCGTACATGTGAACCCGTTGCCAAGCGTCTGTACTTGGATCACACGATCACGGAGAAAGCTGCAAAGGTCGTAACTGTGAAAAAGATCCTAAGCCACAATTTTCGGTGCCGTTGTAACTTCGGAGAGTCATCAAAGAACTGTTGTAAGTTGAGGACGACCTGTATTGCAAAATTCTTTAGCAGAAGCTGAAGAGGCATTCTCTCTTTTTTACACACACACACACACACACACACAGCCACACCTTCCCTGGGCAGGAGAGGAATCAATTGCTAGCGAGACCAACCCCTTCCTGCAATGCATCAACAGACTGAATAAATACTGGCACAGCTTCTGTTTCATTTTTGCAGTGGGGGGGGGGGGAAATGAGAGGGAAATGTAGAATAAGTGATGCCTTTGGTCTATGCTGCGGAATTGGATTCCTTTCCCTGTGCCGTTCTGGAACACTGAGTTCACCAAAAGAAAAAAGCGGGTCTCAAACAACCGGTAACCATGGAGATTATTTTGCACCTTGTAACAAGAATGTGTAGAGAATCCCATCCAGGTGTGAGAAGCGTCTGGGATGCAATCAAGTCCCCAGCAGAGGTGGTATTCAACTGGTTCTGACGGGTTCTGGAGAACCGGTAGCAGACATTTTGAGTCGTTCGGAGAACCGGCCAATCCCGCCTCTGACTGGCCGTAGTCCCACCTATTCTCTGCCTCCCATTGAGTCCCAGCTGATCGGCTGGGTCTTCTTTGGTTGCCCTGCACAGGAGAACGGAGCTGGAAAGCAGGTTAGTGGGATGGGAAGGGAATGGGGACTTCGCAGTATCCTTCCCTTGCCGTGCCCACCAAGCCAGGGTCACCAAGCCACGCACACAGAACCGGTAGTAAGATAAATTGAATCCCACCATTGATCCCCCCCCTGTAAATGGTTTGTTCATTCTAGCTGCCATTTTAGGTTGGTGCAATCTTTTAAGAATGCTGACTTTCCCTTCAGGAACGCTAAGATGGTTTGAGAGCGGGAGTTAATCCCGCCTTTCCTCAAAAGAGGTAGAGACCTCAGACACAACCTGTCCCCAGTTTCCCCCCCCCCCCCCCATTTATTTTTTTATATGTTCTCTTTACATACAATACATGCCTGGTGAAGAGCGTACTGTCTGGGTCAGTTGCTTACCTAATAATACTTTTTAAAACCCTAATTTCTACCTCTGCTATCCAACCATTGATAAAACAAGTCCCATGTTCTAGGTCAGGGGTCGGCAACCCACGGCTCTGGAGCCGCATGTGGCTCTTTCATCCATCTGTTGCGACTCCCTGTCACCGGCTGGCTTCACAATCGATGGGGCTTTCAGTTAGGAGAGAGAGGAAAAAGGACGCTGTGCTAAGACTCTATGGTGGGGGAATTGGACTTCCAGTCGGCAGAGGGGAGAAAGGGATACTGTGTGAGGAGGAGACTCTATGGTAGGGGAACTGGACTTCTGGTCAGCAGAGGGGAACAAAGGACACTGCGCTAAGAAGAGACTCTATGGTGGGGGAATTAGACTTCAAGTAGGCAGAGGGGGAAAAAAAGATACTACACAAGGAGGAGACTCTATGGTGGGGGAACTGGACTTCTGGTTGGCTCCATAATTGAATGGGGGGGCTTCTGGTTAGGGCCTTTGTGTGTTTAAGGTTGCCGACCCCTGTTCTAAGTAGTTCTCTGCAAACAAGTGCCCTGTTTAGCAACTATTTGAAACTTACAACTGTGCTGAAAAAGTAGTTTTACAACTCAAACGTATAACCATGATGGCATTGCACAGTCACAGGATCGCCATTTGCACCCTTCCCACATGGACTCCGGACAAGCAAAGTCCAGAAAGAAGCCAGCAGTAAGCCAAAAGTTGTGATCCTGTGACTTCTTTGCTTAATGACTGCAGCAGAACTGATATCACAGAAGTTGGAAGGGACCTTGGAGGTGGTCTAGTCCAACCCCCTGCTCAAGCAGGAGACCATATACCATAATACGGTACATCATGATAATAGGGAGACGAATCCAAGCAAAATTTTGCCAGAATTAATGCTGCAAAAAAAGGAAAGTCCTGCCACTTGTCCGGAAAAGAAAAAACAGCACAGATCCACCTGGTGCAACCACGTTTAATGGAACTGCCTTGCTTAGCGATGGAGTTGCCTCTTCCGCTGTTAAATGAGGACTACCTTAACGTAAATAGGTCATGCTGTTCATTACAACTCATGATTCGAGAGCTACAATTGCAACAGTTCTGGGCTGGCATGGGAGTTGCAACCAATCACAAACCATCATCGTAGCCAGACTGCTGGGATGTTGTAACGAGACCCGGATATTTCACCAGTGTATTTGCAATAAGGGACATTCCTTGGCTGCTGATCAACTCAGCTTGTCATTTCTCAAGTGAAACTGAGAAGAGGTGTAATGCTTTAGTCCTTCCCTTCAGCATTACAGTCGCTGGACATCACAAATATGCCATTTGCAAAGGGCAGTGCAGCAAGGGTCACCTGTATAACAGGCTTAACAATTGCAGGCAATAAAGGATCGTGTACTTTCTAAGAAAACCAAGTGGTTGATATTGGGCCAAATCAATCAGTGGTCAGATGGTCAAGAAAGAATAATGACATACAGGTAGCCCTTATGACAACCATCTTCTTTTAATGACCCCATAATCCCTTGCGGGGTGAAGTCTGGGAAACTGAATGGAACTAGCAGAGTGTTTGAATGGCCGGATGCCCTTCCTGTTGCCAATGTGGAATTTTGTTCAGCAGATATATTCTCATTGTGCTCAGAGAAATATTTGCCTTTACCTAGGATCGAACTCACAGCTTCCTGACTGTGAGGCGACAGCTCCCCCTCTAGGTCATCATATGACACCACTCCTTGACATATGACAATGGGGACCAGAATTTCCATTGCTAAGCAAGTTGGTTGTTAAGAGAGCCATACCCAATTTTATCACCTTTTTTTGGCCACGGTTGTTATGTGAATCATTTTAGTTGTAACGTGAATCATGCAGTCGTTAAGCAAATCAGACTCAATCCATTCATCACCACCCCAACAATTTGTGTGAAGAATGTTACACCTATATATGTTACTGTATGGCGACTTTAACACTTCAACTCCCAGAATTCCCCAGCCAGATTGAGAGTTGAAGTCCACAAGTTGCCAAGGTTGGACATCTCTGGTCTATAAACAAGTTTGATTGCCTGGGAAAAGGGCTGTTACCTTTCAACTGGGCTGAAAATCCATCCACTTTATTGCTTATTAGCACAACTGAAAATATCTAAATATTTAACAATTACACCGCTTCATAATACATGCATATATGGGTCCATAATGTATGGCAATGTGCGTAATTCCTTCACCTGCTGTTTATTGGAGACCCTAAATTAGTTACAAACAGTGCAACTAATACAAAGTAAGTCTCCTTTGATTTAAGCTACATTCTTGACAACTTTACGCACATGTTGTTGTTTTTTGACAACACAACAGCTGTGGTTTGGCCTTGTCTTCTTCTGGGATGTTTTGTGACTTCCCAGCTTCACCTACTGCCTTGGGACTTTCCAGTGTTCTATCACAAAGTTACTAGCAAGCTGGGGTTGAGATCATCCAAGGCCAGGATGGTATTAAGTGCCTACGAGTGTTTTATTATCTTTATTACAGTCTTAATAAAGTATAGATATAAGTACTAATGAATGGCAGATTGGTCTTCTGAACGCATATGATGTGAATTTCATGTTGCATTTCAGTTTAGCATGTTGTATGAACTCAGCACCTACTGTAGTTTGTAAACCAAGGACTTTGGCTTAGTTTATAGCCTGAATTGGACTCGTGAATTGGACCCACCAGATGTTTGCACTTAAGCAACCTTGGCTGATCTCAAGGAAGCTTGGCTGGTAACGTAGAGGAGTATAAGAGATTATGGAGACATTATGCAGAGACTTTCAGTAAAACATGAGCTCAGTCTGGGGACATTGAGAAAAGGGCTTAAGACCACCCTACTTTCTTTGGTCTAAGAGTGAGGGAAGAGAAAACACGGCCTTTCAATAAAGTAGAATTCTACTATTTCTTCTGGCGTTCATTTCCTGCCTTGGCCTTCCTGAAGAAAGCTTTCTTTCTCATACTTTGTTTGCTCAGGCTGAGCTGATATGTCACTAATGGTTTAAAGATCATATTGTTTTAACAAGCTCCACATATCTTCTCCAAAGTCATCTATCTACTCCTGCACGTTACCTAGATAAAGGGTCCCAAAACTTGGCAACTCCCAGGGAGTTGAAGTCCACAAGTCTTAAAGTAGCCAGGTTTGGAGTCTTCTGACCTAGAGATGGAAGACTAGGAAGATATCCCACAGATGTAGGGGAAACTATAAAGAAAAACATGCCCCAAATCCATCCCGTAAGACAGGGTGTCAAACTGGCGTTCTCTGGGCCAGATGCATCACATGTAGGCCATGCCCAGCCCAGCTCCGCGAAGGCAAAAAACGTCACGATACATCATGTGACATCAATGCGACACAGTGAGTTTGACACCCGTGCTGTAAGAAGACAAGAGCAATCCACCTCCATATTGTTGCCCACAAAACACGACCATGTTCATAAAGCCACCAGTAGCTGAATTTGACTCAGGGGAGATCTTACCTTCACCTTTCTGTCTGCCTATCAGGGGTAGTCCATAGTACAGGTCTTCATACAGGGCCAGACGGGGCTAATACTAGGTGGGACATCACCAGAAATCAACTCACACAATTACCAAGAAAACTACCTAGATGTATCCAAGTTCCACTTGATGGAGCCTTTTCCTTTTTATTGCCAGCTGTGGTTTATTCAACAATCCATAATCCAACAAGCCATGTTTTAGCTGACTGCTTGGTACAGCAATATAATCCCCCACCCCCACTCCATATTCTGCAGTGATATCTCATATTTCATCTAACTTGAACAAGATATTCTGTTGAAAGGCAAATAAAACATTCCTGCAGAACACATCTGAAGAAAAAAATTGTGTCTTCAGCTCAGTGCGATGATTAAAGTTGTCTTCTTTCTGTGGAGGACTCAGCTTCCTCCTCACACTCCTGATTTTCCTTCTTTGCTCATAATCTTTTCACTTCTCACAACTAGAATGTAAAACAGAAGCTGGAAAGACTACAGCCTGCTGGTTTCTCCAAAATCATTTTTAGGCCCTGGATCAATCACCCCCGAAGGGCTCGCATCTAACCAGGGTGTAATTCACAGAGGTCTTGTAATGAATGAAGATAAGGTCAACTCCTTTAGGAAATGAAATCGGTCCATCCAACATAACCGCAAGTATAAAATAAAACAGTCCAAAATTTAAATCACGTAAGTATAAAATTAGAAGTACCATCACCGCCATCACCTCAGATATCTACAACTTCTGCTACTCCTGGAGCTGTGCTTCTTAGATCTCAACATGTCTGGCAGCATAAGCCAATATGGTTTCCACACGTACATGCTTGGGGTGGGTGAGATGAGTACAAGAGCTGTCTATGCCGGTGTGGTCACAAAAACCATTTTGTAAGAATAGGCGAAGTCCACAATGTAGGCAATGAGGTTGAAGAAAGAGAGGAAGGTAATTCCCAGCTGATTGTCCCAAGCGGCACAGGGGGCATCGTGAGGACTATTACACGGAGGTCTTGGATTGTCCCGAAAGCTGTATAAAGGCCACACGACGACCACTGTAAGATACATGAGAACAGCCAAGATGTTGTACGCAACGAGAGTCTTCTCCACAGGGATGGGCAAGGAACCAAGGCAGCGTCCAATGGTGAGAATGATGATCACCATGGTCAAAATGAAGCAGATACTGTAGACAGCCACACACCATTCCAGACCAGGAAATGCCCTGTAATAGGAAATTTTGTCCAGCAAGGAGAAGATGAGACAAGCGACGTAGGCCTCAAATACCTTCAGGAGGCCAGGGATGGTAGTCAGGAAGTTGCTGAGCTCCCCTGCTTTGGCCCTGGTGAGTCCTACTTCTACTGCATAGGCAATGAAGCAGAGGGAAGACATGACAGTTGCCCCAATTTCATAACCACACTTGTTGCCCTTGCAGGAAGGTAGGAAGGTTGCTGGGTAGACAATGGAAGTTGTGAAGATCATCAGAGTGGCCAGCATGGAGAAGGCAGAAGTGAAGTCCTGCCAGGAAAGAGGCAGGGCTGCATTCAGGCTGATCAGCTCCATAGTCACCACGAAGACAGAAACGATGAAGCAGAAACACCACGTAAACATCGACCAAGCCCCATAGTTTCCGCCGTAGCTTTGATAGACTGCTGCCAGGCTGAAAGCAGTGCAGGAGAAGAATATCTCCAACAGCCGAACGATCCCCAGGGGAGAAATCAGGGAGCGGCCATTGAACCGAAGGGCTGGCATGGTGACCCCGATGCCAGCCGAGCAAAACAGCCCACAGGAAAGACTAGAGATCCAGCGAAGCGTGTCGAGAAGCCGATCAGAAAGGCTGCGTGGGTGCAGCACGGTGTTAATCTAGGCACCGTCCCAAAGTGCAGGAACGCCCAGTTGGAGGGATGGTTGAAGGTCTCAGTGGAGGGTGGAGCTCTCCCATTGCTTTAAGGAGTTTCCTTGAAGCTCTCAACTTTTGGCCAAATCTGGGACAGGCCAGAGAAATGAAGAAGCAGCAGGAAGGGCTGCGGATCCCGCTAGCAACCCTCCCCGCCAAGCTTTCCATGCTGAGTTTCCTCACGGAAAAATGCAGAGTCGATGACATCACTTTGAGGAGTGTTCGCCCAAGGGAAGAGGCGAAGCAGCCCGCCCTGGGTGTCAAGCTGTATTCTCTGGATTGTAGCCTTTCACTGCCAGTGGTTTCTGATTCAAAACAGGAAACGGCTGGTCGAGAAATGAGAGGCAGGTAGATGATTAACGAGACTGATAAGGAAATACCACCTGGCCACCGACTGCACCTGCTCTTAGTGTAGGGAATCAAAATCTTTCGGACCTTCATCCGAAGCTAGGAAGGGGTTAAGGTGCTCCCTGTACGATCCAGGTGATAAAGAGATGAAAGTGAAAAGGGGGGTTGGGTCCTCCCTAAATGCTACATCCCTTTCTGGATGGTGCTTCTTCCTTTTCAAATATTGCTTTCTAAGCGAAGGTAGAAAAGTCACGTCGTGTTCTAATCAGTCCAAAGTACACCCAGGTTCCGATCATCGGGTCAAAAGTGATTTACAGGCTTTAGAATCTTTTTTGAAGCACCATTCATTTTAAATCCGAGGATCTTGAAAGACACAGAAGACCATGCCGTGAATTCTGCACTTTGGGATTGGCAGGAGCTTCTGAAGAACAGCCCATAATATTTGGCAAAGGATACGTGGGCCTCTTTCTCCTCACCATCACGCTCACTTCTCATTTCTTCTGACCCTAGCAATGGGACAGGAGCTTCCATATCTCTTGAAAGCAGCTCAGCTTATGAACTTTATCCTAAATACATGGCAGAAAAGCAAGAAACAGTCTCGTCTCTTGTGTGAAACAGCAGGGGACCCGTATGGAGATTCTCGGTCATCCAAGTCATGGTTGCGTCATAGGTGCTTTTTCGGGAGGTAGCTGGACTTTGTTTTTTTCTTTGAAGACATTTTGCTTCTCATCCAAGAAGCTTCTTCAGTTCTGACTGGATGGTGGGGAATGGAAGGATATATACTCCTTGCAGACAGCTGGTCATTTGCATCCTTTTTAAAGAGTCGTTGAGGCCACTTGGAGATTTATCTGTGTCCTCAGGGTGACCTGAGTGGCGCTCCTGGTTCCTCTAGTCTGCAATTTCCCCCCCTCTGGAAATCCATTCCTACTCCTACACCATTCAAAGGGTGTCCAACCCAAACTGTACAGCTAAAAGTCTCAGGCACTTAGCTATATAATTTGGGATGAACACCTTTTGAATGGTGTGGGAGTAGGAATGGGTTTCCAGAGGGAAAATTGCAGACTACAGGAATGCTTCAATGACCCTCTAATGACCAGCTGTCTGCAAGGAATATAAATCCTTCCCTTCCCCACCATCCAGTCAGAGCTGAAGAAGCTTCTTGGATGAGAAGCGAAACGTCTCCAAAGAAAAACCAGAAAGTCCAGTTGCCTCCTGAAAATAAAAAAAGCATCTTTGGGACAGCAGGGGAACTGTTACTAATTCTACTATGGTGTCATCTATGGCAGTTCTTTGTCTTCGCCTGGCAACAGTCAGTCTCCCAAAATAGTGGCCTATGTGGACCTTCAGTTTCCCCATGTCCTAGATGAGAGCCGAATGCTCATCGTTGACTCTCAAAGGATTACACCATCCTTCCCCTTTTCTCTACTGAGGTACATGAATAACTTTCCTTGGCTTGTTCTAACTCTTTATGGTAGCTTTGCATAATCAGCTATCCTTTGGCCTTGCCAATTTAGATTGCAAGAATCATGGTCTCGATAGATTTATAGAACACTAGATGACCTGTATTCTGTTAGAACAAGGGCCTTCAAACTTGGCAAGTTTAAGACTTGTGGACTTCAACTCCCAGAATTTCCAGGCTAACATGACAGGAGGAGGAATTCTGGGAGTTGAAGTCCACAAGTCTTAAAGCTGTCGAGTCTGAGGACAAATCTGTGTTAGGCCATCCTTTCAAAGATATTTCTTTACCTAAACAGAAAAACAGGTAGGCAAAAAAAAAAAGCAATGGAGGAATTATGACTTCCTGCCAGTTTCACCGTGGTTGATTGTTCTCCAGCGGTCAATAGTGAGTCTCTACCTGATCACCAGAGAGCTAGGGCGGATCTGATCTACCTGATCTCCAGTAGCTGATGGAGGGGGATAGTCTACCTGATCTTTGGAGCTCCATTCTACATTGAAATTAAATTGCCCCCAACAAAGGAAAAAAAGAAAAACTCCAAACCTTCTAAACTGGGATTTAATGAATAACTGGAAAGACTCACAAGTTGACCAAGAGCCTTTCGCTCAGGAGTGTCAATGTCACGGAGGGAACAAAAAAACTTGACCAGCTAAGCAAATTCTAGAAAATGGAAAAAGTTTTCCCAGGTCTCTTCTTCTGCGCCAACATGGGACCAGGCTGGAACTAATCTTCTGCATTGTTCCAGACCTGTAGATCTCAGGATGAGAAATATCCAGAAGGGGCATTCCACAGTCAGAAACTCATAAGTTTGGAGAAGGTGTGAGAAGATTGTGAGAAGATTGCTTGTGATATGCCATTCCTCCTGCTGTCCACTCACTTTCCAGATGAGTCATTTGGGTCTTATCAGTCAGTCCAAGTCACATAGGAAGGTTGGCTCTTCACCTGAAGACCGCATTTGCTTTCATACCTTCTTACTGCTACCAACCTCCAAGTTTGGGACAATCTACAAGAAAGAGTCACCCCTTGGGCTAACAGAGTTTGTGAGCTCCATCTCTAAACCAAAGCAAAATCTTCAGGGTCTCTTGCCCACCCACCCCACCCCATAAGAGTGACAGGGAAATGCCATGAAGCCTCTAGTTTTAGGATGAATCCAAGGAGAGAATTAGGTGTGGTATAAAGAAGGAAGTAGGTCTGCTAGGGACAGGGGGCTCGCATCCAAACATCTGAAAAGAAGAACCTGCTTTCAAAGGCAGCCTGGAGGTTTTCCTGGAAGACGCAGGGAGGTTAGCTGAGAAGCCGAGGTTGCCAAAAAGACAGCCACGTGGTGCAGATCATGGCACAGAATGCGAAAAGGTGGGCTAAATTGCCAGCCGTTCCAGCATTGCTCTTCTCCGAGGTGTGAAACTGGATGGAAGACCGATGGAAAGAAAGGTGTCCAGCAGTAGGGCATAAATGCTGAGAAAACACACAAGGGCTACAGAGGGAGTGTGATGTCTTCTAGGAACATTGCTCCAGCTAATTCCCCCACCCCACCCCACCCACCCCCCAAAAAAAAGAAAAAGGAAGAGGAAAACAATCTGCAGAAGCTACTGGAGGGGTGGTGGGGCTGAGGCCGTGCAGGGGAGACGATGCTGTCCCTGTGGCTCATAGGTGAGGGAGCTCAGTGCCAGCCACTCGCCACCTTTGGCCAGCCGGTTGCTTTCATTGAGGCGCTGGATGCGGTATTGTTCATAATGTACACTGTGGGTGATGTCCTTCAGATCCTGGAGGTGAGACCTACAGAGAAGAAAAAGGGGCATCAACCAACTCCTTCCCTTCCTCACCATTCAGCTGGAAATTGAAAAAGCTTCCAGGATAAGAAGCAAAATGCTTTCAAGAGGGGAAAAAAAACCCAAGAAAGTCTAATTGAGTTTTGGAAAAGTGTGGTCAACTATGACCTGGGTGATTGAGAAGATCCGTAGACATCAGCAAAAGAGGTTGGAAACCATTGGGCAGAGCAACATCTCAACCATTCCATGAGAGTGTTGGATGACTTTTGTTAAAAAAAATATTTAATTTAGCAATATCTAATTACTGCTGGAACAGTAAAGAGTATAATGGGCAAGATCGCACAGTTGTAGTTGATTGGTTGGAGAGGACGAGCTCCTACATTATGATTGGGAATCTATGTTATGATTGGTTGCTGGGTGAGAAGGGGGAGTATCCCTTTTTCCCCCGCCTTTTTCTTCTGTATGCTTCCTGTGATTTACCTGACGGTTTACCTCACGATATAGTGATGTGCCTGACTATATTGTCTGCTGTAAATACAGATGGGAAATATATTTATTTATATAAAAGTTATATAAGTTCACTTCAGCGTCTCTGACTTCATTTGGACACCTCTTGCGCAGTTTCCTGATAACTTCCTACCAATTCTCCATCGTTTGGCTCCCAAACGATTTCTCTCATCCCAGAAACTTCCAGAATGGAGTATACAATCCATGACACACAACCCTACTTGTTTCTGATAGCCTCCATGTGACCATTTTTGCAAAATTGTTGAGTGTCACGACTTGGGTAGCTTCTAAAGTGAATGGACTCTAAGGGATATATCCGAGCATGAAGATCCAAAAAAAGTCAATTCTGGTAGAGTGTTTGGAACCCATAGAATAACATCTGGCTACCCACATCTGGCAATGCCCAATAGAGAAGGAAATTGACAGTCTTCTGGTGGCCACTGCCATTGAAAATCTTATCCCAGAAAATAAGTCAGTCTGGAAATGAAATTTCAGTTGTAGGACACTCAAGAATGCTTAAAAAAAAATAGAATGCCCCTCTTGGCAAACCATAGATGGAAAGACCTGGTCCTTTTAAATGTGCTTAAACTTAAATACTCCATTGCTCCAGGGCATGGTTTTTTCTCTGGTAGACTTTTGGCTTTGGCAGAATTGTACACTTCTCAGCAAAAAGGCGAATGAGGAATAATTCCAGTTGCAAGCTAGGGTTAATTTTTGTTATAGAAGCAGCTGGAACTGCTCAGTTCCCCTGTTTATTTATCTCTTATTTGTATCCAGCTTTTATTATTTTTATAAACAACTCAAAGTGGTGAGCATACTTAATACCCCTCCTTCCTCCTATTTTCTGCACAACCATGAGGTGGAACTGAATTGAAAGTGAGGGACTAGGCTCACAGTCAACCAGTTGGTTTTCATGCCAAAGGCAGGACTAGAACTCACTCTCTCCTGGTGATTGGCCTAAAGCCACTCAGCTGACTTTCATGCTTCAGGCAGGGCTAGAACTCACCATCTCCTGGTGATTGGTTCAAAACACCCAGCTGGTTTTCATGCCTAAGGCAGAACTAGAACTCAGCGTTTCCTGGTGACTGGTCCAAGTCACGCAGCTGGCTATTATATCTAAGGCGAGACTAGAACTCCCAGTCTCCAGATGATTAGCCTAAGGTTACCCAACCAGTTTTTGAGTCGGAACTCGAATTCACTGTCTCCCAATTTCTAGCCTGGTGCCTTAATCCAGAGAGGAGGAACTATGGTCCCCTTATGACTTGTGAACTTCAACTCCCAGAATTCCTGAGCCAGATTGGGAATTCTGGGAGTTGAAGTCCACAAATCATAAAGGGAGCATAGTTCCCCCTTGCCTTAATTACTAGACCACTAGACCGGCTCTTATTAGCTGACCTCATACTACTCAATTACTCCAGTAAATATAGATCCAGTAAGAAATACTCTGGGTGTCCTCCACAATTTTAGCCCAGAATTCCTGCTGGACATACGGAGTCCAGATACCAAGGGAGAAAACCGGAATGCTGAGGAATGTGGCCAGAATGTTATCAAAATGCAGGAGTTGTGGCTCTCCTCTTTCCTTTCTGATTGGCTCATTGGGTTTCCAAACACGTTGACTCCCTACAACTCAAAAATGGTTAAGATTCCCGAACCAACAACTTACCGGATTAAGAGATCCCGCAGCAAAGGAAACTCACAGTGAGCTGAGTTTTCCACTGAAAGAGAGAAACACAGAAATGCATTTCGAAGCAGAACCAGAGGATAACTAGGGGAGGGGGAGGAATCCAAAGGGAAGGGAAGGACCAAGGGATTTCTGGGAGCGGGCCAGGCTCTCTGCACCGAAGAGACACAATTGCACTGAAGTGCGCAAACAGCCATAGCGCTCAGCTAGACAAAAACAGCACTTCAGGCATCTAAATCAGGGGCTCCCAATCTCCTGGGCACCAGGGACCAGTTCCATGGAGAGAGGTTTTTGTGTGGAGTTATCTAAATCACAAATGGTTAAATTAGAACAATAACAGGTTTTTAAAGAGGATATAAACTAACAAGACCTAATATAAAGAAAGAAAAGAAAGAAGCCAAAAGTGAAACCCTTCCCAAAGGATAAGAAATAAAACACAGAATTATATGGCTGTAAAAAGGAACTCCGAGGTCATCTAGTCCAACCCTTTGCCCAAGGCAGGATATCTTACGCCATCCTGGTCAAATGGTTGTCTATTTTTGAAAACCTCCAGTGACAGGGATTTTCAAAAATAGAAGCGACAGAAAGAAGGAGCTTCTGGTTTTCTTTACAGCAATTATAAGGACAAAACCAAAATGAGCTTCTATTCCACGCTTATAAAGACAAGCTCTTTTTTTCTCTTCCTGTCATCTGTTTTTTTTCTAATCAAAAGAATTATAAATCATATTTTTTTTCCTGTTACAGTCAAAATGTCTACAAGGCATTTCTAATTGGCAAGAAACATAGATATTCTCTCTTCTGTAATCAAGGGAGTCCATTTAACCATCTCAGCAAGTTCATAAAACCATCCATGTTTTTTTTAATGCAAACATATCCCTGCTGCTTCTGCTATTCTGCGCCCTTTACCCTCTCCAAACAGAGAGACATCCCTGCTGGTTTGCCATTGAAAAAAATATATTATCTCCAAGGATTTCAGGAAGTGCATAACTTGGTCATCCAAGCAGAAGGATGATGAAGAACAGTTGCAGGAATTGATTACAATATGTCTAATCTAGTAAAAAGAAGGACTAGGGGCGAGAGGATACCAATCTTCCAATACTTGAGGGGCTGCCATAAAGAAGAGGGAGTCAAGCTCTTCTCCAAAGCTCCTGAAGGCAGGACAAGAAGCAATGGGTGGAAACTAATCAAGGAGAGAAGCAACCCAGAACTAAGGAGAAACTACCTAAAAGTGAGAAGAATTAACCAACAGCTTGCCTTCAGAAGTTGTGGGTGCTCCATCACTGGAGGCTTCTAAGAAGAGATTGGAAATTCATTTGTCTGAAATGGTCTGGGGTAGCGGCCCCCAATCTTTTGGGCACCAGGGACCACTTCCATGGAGAGAAGTTTTACTCTGGATGGGAGGAGACGTGGTTTTGCGTGGTGCCTGCATCCCGTGGATGGTGCTTAATTTGTCCGTGGAGACCAGTTACTGCATGCAGCGGACCGGTACTGGTCCAGATACTGGGGATGGGGTGACATCAGATCTAGGCAGCAAGGGGGAATCACGGCCTCTTTGTGACTTGTAAACTTCAACATTCTGTGAGTTAGAGGTCCGCAATTCATAAAAAGATAGGCCATCGTTCCCCACTCCTGGTCTAGGGTCTCCTGCTTGAGGAAAGGGCTGGACTAGAAGACCTCCAAGGTCCCTTCCAACTCCATTGTTCTGTTATTTCTGATTCATGGAGGGTTGGCTGGATAACCTGCCACTCACGAACTCCATATGACACTCATCCCTGTATCCCCTTTCTCTCTCTCTGTCCAACAAGGGTCCATGTTTGTGGACTAAAATTTAGTGCCTAACTCATCCCAATTCTGTAGCACAAGGATCCTCAAACTTGGCAAGTTTAAGACTTGTGGATTTCAATTCCCAGAATTCCCGAGCTAACATGACTGGAGGAGGAAATCTGGGAGCTGAAATCCACAAGTCTTAAAGCTGTCAAGTCAAGTTAAGGGGCGTGCATAAGCACGCAATCGTGCCTACTGTCCCTGTCCTATTGTCCCCAGTTATTAGTTCCTATTTCTTGTATTTACACTTATGTTTATTCTTGCGTCTGTTGTATTGTAAGCTTTTGACAAAATAAATAAAATAAATAAATTTTAAAAAAGATTGAAGACCCCTGCTGTAGCATGTTTTTTATTTTCTGTAAGTTAGTTGGCTTGAATTTTCCTCGCTGATTCCTTTTAGCCTGCCTTATTTTTACCAATAACTCAGAGCAACGAACCTATCCAACATACCTGCCTCCTCCTCCTCTTTTTCTTCTCACAAGCACCCTGTGAGGGCTGTTGGGCTGAGAGAGAGAGGGAACAGTCCCTCAGTCACCCAGCTGGCTTAAACAGCTAACAGCTGGTTGTATGTTTTTTAAAAATTCACATTCCCTCAAAAGAGAAAAAAGGCGGGTTGCAAAGACGCCAATCTACATGTGCAGAATTCAGTTTTGCTAAAAATAGTTAAAAACTATAAATTGATGTGAAAGATGGCCCTTCTATATGAAAAAATAACCCATCTCGTACAGATCACCCGTTCTAGGAGTGTAAACAAACGCAGCAAAGTCCACAGATCAAAGGGGAATTCATTCATGGTTATGTGCAAATATTTAGTGTCATTTAATTCCCTGTAAAACATAGCAGGGCACAGAGGTAAAGCTTTTCCCATGCTGAAGGAAGGAAACTGATCTTGGCAGTGAATTCTTGGAGGCTTGCTACAAGCATATGGGGCAGCAAGTACTGGCAGAGACATTTGCATCTGGAAACCCAAAAGTGCTTTTTCAGGGGGCAACTGGACTTTCTGGACCAGAGAGTCCAGTTCCCTCTTGAAAAAGCACCTTTGGGACAACCACACCTGGAATACTGCAACCGATTTTGGTCATAGATACTATAAAAAAGATGTTGAGACTTTGGAAAAAGTTCAGAGAAGAGCAACTAAGATGATCAAAGGCCTGGAGACTAAAACATACGAAGAACGACTGCAGGACTTGAGTTTGTGTGATGGAGCACCCATGATTTCTGAAGGCAACATCTTCCACTGGTTAATTGTCCTCACTATTAGGAAGTTCCTCCTTAATTCCAGGTTCTCTCTTGGATTAATTTCTAATCATTGTCTCTTGTCCTGCTTTTTGATGCTTTAGAAAATAATTTGACCCCCTCTTCTTTGTTGCAGCCTCTCAAATACTGGAAGACTGCTATTATGTCACCCAAATTATTTCCTTTAGACTAGCCAAGCCCAAATTCTGCAGCCATTCTTCCTATGTTTTAGTCTCCAGACCTTGGAACACTTTAGTTGCTCTTCTCTGAACTTTTTCCAAAGTCTCAACATCTTTTTTTTTGTAGTATGGTGACCAAAATCAGTTGTAGTATTCCAGGTGTCGAAGAGGTTGAAGAGCGGAGAATTCATTCATCTGATCTTTCTTCCCTTTCAAATCACACCTTCCCTAAATTCACTCCACTGCACAAGTCCTATCTAATATTTCTTCTGCTTATCTAATATTTCTTCTGCCAAATGTTTGGCTTGAGCCATTGGGTCAAATTTTGGAATTTCACAGGCAATGATTTGAATGCCTTGTGTCTGGCTGGGAATAAGTCTCTGCTGAACGCTAGAGGGCACTGGATACCTAAATATTGCCTTGCCAATAGTGGGGAAAAATTTAAAGCTACTGTAGTTTTTAATCAATGGTCAGATTGCAATTCTGGTGCCTAACATCTCTGTTTGAAAGCCTACGGAGAGCTGCCCAATGCCAATCAATAAAAGTTATTTCCCCTGGGCTCTGTGAGTCGTTAAGTGAGTTTTTATGACCTTTCTTGCCACTGCGATTATGAATCACTGAAAATATTAAGTTAGTAACATGGTTATTAAGTAAATCTGCCTTCTCCATTGACTCTGTGTGTCCAAAGGTCACAAAAACGGATCCCATGACCCCGAGACACTGCAACCGCCATAAATACGAGTCAATTGCCATGCCTCTGATCACATGACTACAGGAATGGTGCAGTGGTTGCGTGAAAACCAATTGTGAGTCTTTTTTTTTCCCAGTGATGTTGTAACTCTGAATGGTCAGTAAACGAATGGCTATAAGTCAAGGACTGCCTTTACCTTCAGACATCCTAGAAAGTTTGCCTGGTGTCATATACCAATGGTGCAGTACATCGTTTTGTAAAAAAAACAAAAAATCTACCATAGTGTGGATTTAACCACACATTTTCCCACTCATCCATCGGTATATTATAACCAAAGTTTTTAGCACATCTTAGGATGTCGTTCTTCCATTTCAAATTTCAAGGAAAGCTTAGACATTTTGGCAATTACATGGCCCCAGATCATGTCCTGCTGGGAGTAGTATCTCCCTCCTAATCAAGGGTGTAAATAAGCAGCTATCAGTGTGTACAGCACGAAGCGGGAGAAGTAGAAGAAAGCAAAAGGCACAAAGCAGGAGAAGGAAGGAAGGAGAAACTGGAGGTGGAGTTAAAAGAGGAACTAGCCTAGAATCCTTAAGTTGCCACAAGCGAACTAAGTCCAATTCCCCTTGAATTCCATTGACCCTCATCAAACTCCAAGCCTGGGCTGAGTTTTGGTTGAGAAGATTCCTGTTCACAGGTCTTAAGAAAATGAAGATTTAATAGCTGACCAGCTGCTGTAAGGCTGTAAGCCAAGATGACGAACTGAGGATGAGTCAGCAGGGTACTGCCACTTTAAGAAGCTGTCTATATAAGGGAGGTCATGTGAGGGCATCTCTCTCTCCTCGTGTTCTATCCCCATTGTAGTTCTCTGTGTAGAGTTGAAGATTGATTGATTGCCTGGCATTTGCCTAACATGTGTATGTATGTATATAGCAGTCTTGCATATAAACCACTGTTAAAGGACAAAACCTCTGTGTCCTGTGTTTTGCTCCTGGGTTGTCTCACAATAATAGTCACGCTGTCAACTCTTTGACAATAGGCATGATTAGCAATTTAATTGGACCTTCATGTGTGGACTTGACATTTCATGCCTGACATTAATCATTTGCTTGTGGCTATGCAGGGATTCTAGACTGACTCCTCTCTTAATTCTACCCCCAGGTTCTGCCACTCCTTTGCCTACACGCAAGGTGTGCAGAACAAAGCGAACAGATTGACCCTAGAGACCTTCTAGTTTGGACTTTTCTCAGATGGATCTCTGCAGGCCAGCTCTTCCTCCAAGAAGCCTTACCTTCAATGATCCCCCACTTGGTCTTGCGACCCAGGACCTTCTTCCCATTCACCTGATGTTCCTTGTCTGCTCCTACGACTGCAAAGGGGATTTTCTCCTAGATTAAGAGAAACAGAAGCAAGGTGAGGAATTCGGTTCTACCACCTTGGTGAAGGAAAAAGTCAGCAGAATTTGAATAGGCATCATGGCTGGTAGACTTAAGAGTACGCAGACAACTCATAAAATATTTATTTACTCTTTTTAAGAGTTGCCAACAGAAAGGGAAGGGGGAGCAGTGCAGCTGCTTGGAAAACTGCATTCCATAAATGTTTTCAAAGATAGTAACTAGGTGACTGAAGTCTCTGCTGTGCAAAATTCTAACCGGAGAGCATGATTGATGACTCTGGGCTATGGAAGTATCCCATTGGAGAATATGAATTATGATACGCCCAGGGGGTAGGGGAAAACCAGGGTCAAGGGTGACAATGAATGCTGTGTCTCAGAGTTGGCTGCACCCAGGCAGTGCCGGCATGTTAACTCCCAATAAATCCTTTTGAAGTTTTGGAAGTTTGGCTTGAGACTCATGATTTAAATGGGGATGGGGGGGTAACTGCCAGAATTCTGACAACTTCAACTAAACCGAAACAGACCTTCAGAAGCTGAATACATTGCAATCCTGTTGAGAATCACCAGCTGATTACAGGTAGTCCTCCACTTAAAACACCACTGAGCCCAACATTTCTGTTGCTAAGCGAGACAGTTATCAAGTGAGTTTGGCTCCACGGGCTTTCTTGCCAGAGTTGTTAAGTGGATCTCAGCTATGGTTAAGTTAGAAACATGGTCGTTGAGTGAATCTGGCTTCCCCATTGCTTGTCAAAAGCTGATCACATGACCCTGGGACACTGCAACTGTCATAAGTACATGCCAGTTGCCAATGGTCAAACTTTTCATCACACGATCTTGGGGATGTTGCAACGGTCATCAGTATGAAGAATGGTCTTAAATTCCTGTGCCATTATAACTTTGAACAGTCACCCAATAAACTGTTGCAGGTCAAGGACTCACCTGTACGATATTGCAAACCAAGCTAAAAGCTGTTGAATTTTCTTACAGTTCCTAGTTTCCACCTCAGTTCAAATCGCAGCTCTCTAGCCAAACTATAATTCCAGATTGCAACACGGGCAATTCCAAACTAACTCAGAACACCTAACAAAAGGCAGCTTTAATCCAGATTTGGCCACTGACTTCGAGAACATTGGGAATAACAGTTAATATAAGCCAAGATCAATACTTAAAACCGGGCAAAGATGTTGAGGTAGGAAGGGAGGAAATGCTGTAAAAGCTGTTCTTGAAATGTAGCTTACAGCTTTGGCTGAACCCCAAACTCAGCCAGGAACCCTCCATAATGTCCTCTCAATCCGGGGTGGGTGGGGGGGCACCACTGACTTACCCTGATTTTGTCATTCAAAAGCCGATCGTCTGGATCATCGTCAAAGTCTACTTGGGGGTAAACATGGATGCCGTGGGCCTTCAGGTCTTTCTGGACCTGCCAAGATAAAATGGTAGTTGTGATGACCCGGGGCATGGCACAAAGGCAACACAGTCAGTTAATCAATAAAAGTCCCTTTATTCACTCCAACTTTGCCCCCAATGTCCAGGTTACCTTCTGGGCTGGAGAAAAACTCTCCCAGGAACAGCCTTTGACTACAGAGACTTAAGTCCAAAACATGGTCAACACAAACTGTAACTCTAAGTCCAAACAAACCAAACGGAGGTAATTAGTTTGGCAGGGCAGGAGCAAGAATTCCAGACATGAAGGCACGGCAAAACTCAACATGGTTGGAAAGATGCCAGCAACACAGATAAGCCACGACAACACAGGATAAAGTCATGTTTGCTCCCAGCAGCTGCTGCACGCAGTCTGCCTTTCTTATCAACTGTCTTCCCAGTTGTGGCTAATGAAGGGAATCAGGGCCCTTTCCTCCCTCATAAGCCATGCAACCCACGTTGCTCTCTTCTCCATTCCTACCTGCGTGGCCTAGGATGAAGAGGGGGGTGGGCCTGGGTCTTCCTCTGAACTCCCTCTCCCTTGTTCTACCTCTTCCCTGCTCTGCCCAGCTGGACTTCGCCCTTCTCCAGCCTCCTCCACAGCCAACGGAGCCACACTCTCATTCCCTATCAGCTGTTCATCTTCCTCCTCAGATTCGGACTCTGACAGGGGCAGGACACTAGTTATGATCATGACTGGGAGAACATTCCTTTCTTTTATTGAAGGACAACAAGTGATGAACAATCTGCACTTTGGGGTTGGATCAAGAATATCACAACACGGTATAGAAGAGATCAGTTTGGCTTCTACCTGATATTCACTGTTGTTGTATGTACCCTGAAGGCTCATGCACCAGAGACAGATTCCTTGTGTGTCCAATCACACTTGGCCAATAAAGAATTCTAATTCTAATTCATTTCAATATCATATAGAAGCAAGATCACTCTCCTCAATATTCTTGCTCAGCCACAAAACTTCAGATTTCTTTTCTTTTTTTGTCCCTTGATTTACAGAAATGCTGTAAAACTCTTTTACGGAGTCCAATCAACCATGAAACCTAGAGGAACTTTGTAATCGAACGCTTCTCTGTTTATACAAGCAAAAGATCAGAAAGTCATATTCGAGCCCAAACTTTTGCTCGAGATAACTTTTCTGGATTTTTCTCACCTTTGAGAAAGCATCTATTATTTCAGATGGCCAGTTTTATTTTTCGAGACCATGATAGTATTCAGCCTAGCATTCAAAGTCAGAATAAAAAATTCTGGGAGCTGAAGTCCACACTCCTTAAAATTGTTGAGGCAAAGAAACCCTGGATTAGAATCTCGATTCTGTGATTGATAATATGAGCTTTTATGTAATGTAACTGTAATTGAAGACTACGAAATGGATGCACAAAATGATTTGTAAACCAACCGGCACACTGTTTGTATACTTATGGAAGAAAGTTTGATGTTTTTATGTTTTGTTTGTCTATGTTTGTTTTTAAAAACCAATAAAACTTACAAAAAAAAAAAGAATCTCGATTCTGAATTATGGGTTCGGAATCTATATGCCTATCAAAAGCCCTATTTTATTCCTAACACAATCAAAGTGACTTCTTTTGAGTTTATCATACTTTCTGCTTTACCCAAGACTCACTTTTCTGTAAATGGCAGAGGATGGAAACTAACGAAGGTGAGAATCAACCTAGAACTAAAGATAAATTTCCTGATAGTGAAAACAATCAGTGGAATAGCTTGCCTTCAGAAGTTGTGGGTGCTCCATCAATGGAGGTTTTTAAGAAGAGACTGGACAGCCATTTGTCTGGAATGGTATAGGGTCTCCTGCTTGAGCGGGGGGTTGGACTAGAAGACCTCCAAGATCCCTTCCAACTGATTAGTCTCCCCTTTCACTAGGTCAACCCACCCTTCTGTCATTAGGAACCGTCTGTGTTTCTGCTCATGCTTACCCTCTGTTTAAACTCTGCCCTTTCCTCAAGGGTCAAGGTGTCCGCTTTGGCGATGACCGGCACCACGTTGGTGATCTTACTGAGACGTCTCATGAACTCCAGGTCCAAGGGGCGGAGCCTGAGGGGAACGAAATGCAAGAAGACCTCTCTCTGTGATATGAACAGAGCTGCTATCCCAATGAAGCCTATTGTGGTTGGAGGATTTCCCCTTCCCTGGAGGAGTTGTCTACCCAACTGCTCAAATGCCAACTTTGGAACAGATCTCAGCTGCTGCAGCCATCTTTTTGTTTCTCAGCTTGCCACACAGTATAAGAGGGGGAGAGAGGCTGTAACGTCAGACCAGGCAGTAACAATATATCATCCCTTGAGAACCAAGGTCATCTCAATAGGTGCTGGCCAGAGACTGGAAGGAGCTTCCAGAATTGGACAATGTGACCTGTGACAAGAGGGGAGGGGAGTATCTATTCTTTAATTATGCAAAAAACCACGGGAAATTTAGTTAGAGTTGGTTTTGCTTTCATGCGTGCTCAGTAAAACAATTCTTTGAGAAAGCTGTCTGCCTTGGAGTGCTGAATTGGTTGGGCTTATCAATCGGAACTTTGACATCAAACACATTTGGTGGTGGATTTCAAAGATCACCTGTCACAGGTATGGTTTGGATTAAGGAAAGCCTTCTCCATGACCTTTGATAGGAGTTGTAATCTAAAGACCATCTAGATAAGATGCTATGACTATTTGTCTTGGCCTGTGGTCTAAAGAAGATAGTTGTACTGTTCCTTTGAGAGTTTCCTGCAAGTTTTGGGTTGTCATTTTGATGGCCGATTGAAAACCAGAATCATAGCTTCTGAGTGGAAAGTGAAAGCAATCTTCAAGATGGGTAGTCTTCAGTACTCTGTGCACAGCAATGGAAAGTCACCTCGATTCCCATAATGGATGACTGGCTACAAAAACTGATGGAGGTACCAGAGATGGCTAAATTGACTGCTTTGATTAAAGAAAAATACAGTACAATACTTTCTTTTCTGCTTTGATTAAAGAAAAATACAATACAATACTTTCCTTTCTACTTGAAAACCACTTCTGGACTTGGTGCTTGAGGTAGCAAAAAAATGAATCTTTGATTTTGAGTTATACTGATTAGATAGATTTGTTGTTATTGAAATGGCTAGTTTCTATTATTATGAAAAAGCAAAAAGTTGAGGGTAGATCTTAATGCCTTATTTAACTGCAACAAAGGAATTAGAAGTCAATGCCTTTCCCCCCTTGCTTTCCCCCACTATCCACTTCTCTTTTTCCTTTGCTAATTTCCCTAATTTTGCTTTTGTATTCTCTTTGTATGTCATGTTATAGATTAATAGAATTAAAGACAAGATGAGTAGTCTTCTCCGTGCTTTATTCTGAATAGAACTCGCCTAACTTTCTATGATCCCCTTTTTGCCTATAATGAGTGGGAGGGATGGACTCCCGCATCAAAGGTGGACTTACCAGTGACCTGTGGGAGGGACAAAATATACACAGGCATGTACACGGGTGTCTGGGATTTTCTGCTTGCGGTTAATCAGGATTTCCTCTTTCAAATAACGCTCATACTGGTCATTGATATATTGAATGATTGGCTCCCAGCTATGAGAAAGGAAGAACAGAGATTCAGCTTCCTGGGCCATTCTGAGCAAAACTTTCTGCTTATTGCTTAAAGCAAACAAGGAAACAAATAAAGGACGAAGTTCTTTGAGAAAAGACCTTCATTGTAAGAACATCAAGCTGTTCTTATTTCAGTGAAACCGCTTTTTAATGGGATAACCAGAAGAAGGGAGTGTCTGTTGCCCCTCAAAATTTCATTTATGTATTTATCCGATTTGTCAATTACTTACAAGGTAATAGGTTTAAGAATAACATGGGTAAGAATACAGGAAATGGGTACGAATAAATGAGGACAATAGGACGGGGACAGTAGGCACATTTGTGCACGTATGCACACCCCTTACAGACCTCCTAGGAATGGGGCGAGGTCAATAGTGGTTAGTTTGAGGTTAAAGGAGTGGGGGTTAGAGAATGTAACAACAGAGTCAGGTAGTGCATTCCAGGCATTGACCACTCTGTTGCTGAAGTCGTACTTTCTGCAGTCAAGTTTGGAGCGGTTTACATTGAGTTTGTATCTGTTGTGTGCTTTTGTATCGTTGCAGTTGAAGCTGAGGTAGCCATTGACTGTTAGGACATTATTGGAGGTAATTTTGTGTACTACGCTTAAGTCCAACAGTAGGTGGCGTAGTTCAAGGTTGCCCAAGCCCAAAATTTCAAGCCTGATGGTGAATGTAAGTCTAAATCATGGCTGTGATGGAAACAGGCAAATCATGTCATTGGAATCCATCTGTACCCTTGCATATTGAAATGTTGCAATTGACAGAAATTTGCCCTTTATGGGTATGGCTGCCTAACCTGGATCGCTGCTATCTGGAAGTTTTCTTAAATGTCAAATGTTCTGCAATCAACTTTTTTTTAATTGTCAAGTTTTGTGCCTTCGCCACAAGCTTACATCATAAGCAATAGTGGCAAATACCTGCACCTTGGGCAAAGGATGAGGGTGAAGGCTCGTTCTGGAAGTTTGTGGGTTGGTTTCCAAATTTTCATTACCAGGCTAGGTAACATCTTCAGCAGAGCTTAGGGGATGTCAGTGTCAGTGTTCTTCTGCTTAAAAGGGCTTCATGGGGTCAGTAGGTCTTGTGATGGCTCAGGTGTGAGTATGTCAAGTGAGGGTCTTGTTAGGGTCTTGTGATGAGGTGGAAACCAGGGGTGGGCTTCAAACATTTTAGCAACTGTTCTTCTGCCCAGTTGCTGGGTGGGCGTGGCCATGGTGGGCGTGGCCTAGTTGGCCTCCTGCACCACGGGGCAATGGGGATTTTCACCCTCCCCTGGCTCTGGAGGCTTGATGATTGTAAGAGGGAGTCATACACCATTTTTTTCAGTGCCGTTGTAACTTTGCATGGTCACTGAACAAAAATGGTTGTAAGTCAAGGGCTACCTAGAAAGCATTCCATGCAGGACTTATGCAGCCAGAAGTGTGCATGGGGCATAGTAATAAAAGTTGAGAGTGTAACTGCAACGGAGCCCTCAAACTGTGGCCTATTTTGCACAGGCTTCAACAGCCATGTTGTGGCTGCCATCTTGATTTTTGGCCTGCACCCAGTGGTGAGATTCAAATAATTTAACAACCGGTTCTCTGCCCTAATGATTTCTTCCAACAACCAGTTTGCCAAACTACTCAGAAAGTTAACAACCGAACTGGTGCAAACTGGCGAATCCCAACACCGCCTACACCATCCGATAACCTTGTATGCAGCCTAAGGCCGGCAACCCCAGCCTTGGTGCTAAATCGATTAGATCCATTTTAAAGATTCTCCTGATCTTGTGCAGTGAAGTGACCCCTCCCTAATTAAGGCACTCTTCCAGGAGGGTGGTCTTTAAAAGGGGACATATACATTGAATGAATGTCGAACAGAGGAATGACATTCTATATCCTACAATGTACATCTCTGCATTTGCGGAGTGGCGGAGGTAGAAGACCTGGCTCACATCCTATTTGATGGTTGCCTGTATAAGGGAGTGAGAGACAGGTGTACCTCGGTCTCTATACCAAACAAATGACCCATTGGGATCCCCACGTCAAAAGAACTTACCTTATGTGCAGCCAGAATCTGAAACTAACATTTAACACAGCACAGTACATGAGCAAAATGGTTCGGTTGAGACTGACATATGTGGGGCTGATTGGGATGGATTGTAGGGGTGACACCAACATATAATGTTGTCATATTTTATCTAAATCTTATATGATTCTATTTTATCCCAATTCCATTTTAAATGGCTTTTATCACATTTTAGTAATAATTTGTGTCTGGGAACTCTGCTCTTTGATATGGCCCAAGGGCTAATCAATAAAATTCATGAAATGAATAGAGGAGTTCAACGCCAGATCTTCCATGCGAGATGCTAGTGGTCTGTCCCCCTTCATACCAGTTTTGATTGTTAATCTGGTCCCCAAATCCTGGGGTGTCTGTGACCGTCAGCTTCATCTTCACACCTTTTTCTTCAACAACTGTCAGAAGAAGAGGACATTTGGTTAGGTCACGTTTCGGAATCCACACTCAGACGCACCTGCTTCCTTCTTGCTTTTCAACTGAGGGGGTGGGAAATATTCTCATACCACCCTAAAAATGAAACAAGCTCCATCTCAGTTGATGTTCCAGAAGTCCCTTAGCAGACTTGAAGTCCCAGCAGGGAACCATGGACATCTCCAGATGGCTCCTCTATTGATATATTTCATCTCTCCAGACCTATGGTTTGTATAGTTTTCTTCGTAATCTATTTTAAATTTTAAGCAACAATTCTTTTAGATTTATATAATGATTGCATTTGTATGAGGGTTGTTTTTATTTGATTGTTGTAGGCCTTTCAGAGTCCCTTCTTGTGAGATATGTGGTTAGATATATTTGCTAGATAGGTAGGTAGGTAGGTAGGTAGGTAGGTAGATAGATATGATAGATACGATAGATAGATAGATAGATGACACAATACATTAGATGATAGGTAGGTAGATGGATGCAAAGATGCATAGATGGATGGATGGAGAGAGAAATAGGATAGAGAGATAGATGATAGATAAATACAGTAGCTATATAGACACAGACACAATAGATTGATAGGTAGGTAGGTAGATTGCAAACACAATAGATTAGATAATAGGTAGGTAAATAATAGATAGCAGACACAATAGATTAGATGGTAGGTAGGTAGGTAGATGGATGCGAAGATGCATGGATGGATGGAGGGAGGGATGGATGGATGGATGGGTGGATGGATGGGGAGAGAGATAGGGTAGAGAGATAGATGATAGATAGACAAATACATTAGCTATATAGACAGACACAGACACAATAGATTAAATAATAGGTAGGTAGGTAGGTAGATAGATGGATAGATAGATAGATAGGCAGATAGATGACACAATAGATTAGATGATAGTTAGGTAGATCGATGCAAAGATGCATAGATGGATGGGTGGATGGATGGACGGATGGATGGATGGAGAGAGAGATAGGATAGAGAGATAGATGATAGATAGACAAATACATTAGCTATATAGACAGACACAGACGCAATAGATTAAATAATAGGTAGATAGGTAGGTAGATAGGTAGATGGATGGATGCAAAAATGCATAAATGGATGGATCGGTGGATGGATGGAGAGAGAGATAGGATAGAGAGATAGATGATAGACAAATACATTAGCTATATAGACAGACACAGACACAGTAGATTAAATGATAGGTAGACAGACAGACAGACGGACCCTTAGATGTGATAAATAGATCTAGAAATTGATAGACAGATCTATAGACAGACAGAAAAATAGATAATTCTGATTGTCAGGATGAGGAGTGGATTAGCAGCTCTCACTGAACCTTTCAAATCAATGTCAGATGCAGAGATTCCTGACGGGATTTAGAACTGGGAGGGCAAAGACACTTTAACTCTGTTGTGGCTGAGTCTGGAAGGCTGCAGAAAGCCTTCTGAAATGAGAGACCGTGCAGACCTCACCATCTTAGCACCTTTCCCTGGATCTCCAAAAGAGCCCTTCGACTTTGGGTAGGATGCCATTCCCCCACCACCACCAGCGCTGCCTTCGAAAGCCTCTTCCCTCCGTCTCCTCCCCCAGGAAACGGACCCCCTTTCTGGGGAGCGGGTGGGGAGTGGGTGTCTCTGATCTCAAACTAGGAGGCCAGGGGTGGGCTCTCCCTTTTGGAAGAACGACAGCGTTCCTCCCCCCACCTCTGAAAAGCAGCACGAACTTCCTGGGAGGGTAGCTATGGCGACGACGCTTTAATGGGTCAGTGGGAGTCCTGCACAAGACCCCTTTTGTTCCTCAGAGCTGAAATGGACAGGCCCAGCTCCTTTCAAGCCCTGGCGGGTAACTGAGGAGTGGGAGGTGGGGGGAGGAGTTGAAGGATGTGGAAGAAGAATAGCCTAGTTTAGACGTAGCACAATAAAGGGGTCTCTTTTTTCATTGACCCAGTAGGCCTTCCACCCCTTCCGGTTTGCCCCGACATTGCTTCCCCCACACAATCTCTCCGCTGTGCAGACCGTCGACAGCCCAGCTATTTTTCAAAAAGGACAGTTATCCCTTCCATGCCTGCCAAAAATGCGGGTTGATTTCCTCCAGTCCTACGGAGAAGTTTCCCAGTTGGGAACCACCCAATATTTCTACTACTGCTTTTAGAACGTAGAACATGGAATTGTAGGCTTGGAAGAGATCTTTGAGATCTTCGAGATCTAGACCAGAGGTGGATATTCAGCAGGTTCTGACCAGTTCTGGAGAACCGGTAGCGGAAATTTTGAGTAGTTTGGAGAACTGGCAAATCCCACCTCTGACTGGAGATTTTACAGTATCCTTTCCCTGCCATGCCCACCAAGCCACGCCCATAGAAATGGTAGTAAGTAAATTCGAATCCCACCACTGATCTAGACCAATCTTCTGCTTCTTTCCACTTCTTGGCTGCACGCAAGGAAAGCAGCAAAAGTCTTTCTTTCTCTCCCCCAAACTCTGCCAGAAATGAGTCTTTGGGACCCTGCAAGGCCTCCTGCTCCAAGAGGCTGCGCTGGCACGACAAGTCTCACCAGGACTCATTTCTGGTGGAGTTTGGGGGATAGAAAGAAAGCTCTGGAGTGACCAAAGGGCCACTCTTGTGACTACTGCAGCTCTGGAATACTGGACTGATTTTTCCACCAACGTCTGCAAGCCACCGCCAGTCAAAATTCATATTAGTGGTCTGTGGAATTTAAAATTATAAGTTTTGTGGTCCCTGAGGTCCAAAAGGTTGGTGACCCCTGCTCTAGTGAGCAACTTCCATACAAAACACAATTCCTTCCCATCTTGAAACTTATCATATAATTTGTAATGCTCGTTTAAACTGGAAAAATTATATGTCTGTCTCAATAGCCAGAACACAAATTATGGATAAGTATAAAATCCCTTGTGGTTTTTCTAGACCTGTGATGGATCTACTGGAAGGAAGATGGCAAAAAGGGTGAGGAAGAATTAGCCTTTTCATATTACTTACTATGGGTGACAGAAAGCAGCTGCACAGTTTTGGGAATACGCTCCTCGTACCCGGAACAAGTTGATTTCCGGCTGATCTTGGATTTAAAGAGGGTGTTGACCATGGTGGACTTGCCAAGACCACTCTGTCCTACAAAGGAGAAAGGAGGAGGTGGTGTAAAACATTCCAAACTCTGTTAAGTAGTGGATCAAAGAACTCTTGATAGTAGTGGATTAAAGAACACTTAACTCTTTAAAGAACTCTTTCATATTTAATATAGGGGCAATTATTGCTTTAGGAAACCACAAAATCTATGTAGAACCAGTAGTGGAAATTTTGAGTAGTTTGGAGAACCAGCAAATGCCACCTCTGACTGGCCCGGCCCCCCTCTATTCTCTGCCTCCAATCAAGTCCCAGCTGATCAGCTGGGTCTTCTTTGGTTGCCCTGCCCAGGAGAACGGAGCTGGAAAGCAGGTTAGTGGGGTGGGGAGGGAATAGGATTTTGCAGTAACCTTCCCCTGCCATGCCCACCAAGCCACGTCCATCAAGCCAAGCCAATCCCATCAAGCCACGACCACAGAACCAGTAGTAAAATTTTTGAATCCCACTACTGTACACACACACACACACACACACACACACACACACACACAGAGAGAGAGAGAGAGAGAGAGAGAGAGAGCTGTAATTTGCTGAAATGCATGCAATTAATGGCTTCATTAATACATAAAATGGTTTTATTCAATTGTTTTGATAGAAGATCACTTGATTGGACTTTGGTAGACCACCTAGAATCTGTTCAAGAGGAAGAACTGTAGAATAAGTCAAGTCAAAATGAGAATGTCTGCTCTTGAAATGAAACAAATCCCTAGGAAGCCTGGAGCTCCTTCTCAGAATACAAAAGTTGCAATATTTCTATCCATGAATATTGATGGCCCACTGGGGTCTTCTAGACACAGAGCTGTCAGGCAGACAAGGTCCTCATCAAAGCCACTTCTCTTTCTGACTGACAGCCAACCGTTGGCAGGCTAAAACAGGAGAAGAGGGTTTCCAATAAAACACTGGGCTCCCTTCTTGCGTCTCTTAGATCTTTCTCCTCCAGGACATAGGACCTTCTCACCTCTGGCCTCAGTCGGTCAAGATGTAGTCTCTGGAGGCCTCCCAACTAGGTTTGGATAGGAGAGAGAGCATATTCTCTTGCAAAAGCAAAGGGATGAAGGAAAACCTTTGAGAAAACAATGTTTGGGCTGCACAGCTAGAACATCGTAGGATGGGTACCAAAGGCGAGGAGAGGAAACAACCAAAAATAAACGAAAATCTCAAAGACTCTTACATGTTGACATTTACTTGTGTATATGGATAGTTGCACATATAGTTCTGATTCATTAAGGGGGTGGGCTATCTAAGATCCTTGGCTGATATGTATTTCATCTATCTATCTATCTATCTATCTATCTATCTATCTATCTATCTATCTATCTATCTATCTATCTATCTATCTATCTCTCCATCCATCCATCCATCCATCCATCCATCCATCCATCCATCCATCTATCTCTAGATCTATCCATCATATCTAAGGGTTTGTCTGTCTGTCTGTTTGCCTACCTACCTTACTACCTACGTACCTATCTACTTATTATCTAATCTGCCTGGATCTGTCTATATAGCTAATGTATTTATCTATCATCTCCCTCTCTCTCCCTCTCTCCTTATCTCTTTCTCTCTATTCATCCATCCATCCATCTTTGCATCCATCCATCTACCTACCTACCTACCTATCGATCATCTACAAATCTACTCTACTCTACCCTACTCTACTCTACCCTACTCTATACCCTACCCTACCCTACCCTACATTACACAATACTATACCCATCAACGAGCACCTTCAATTGCACCTAGAAACACACTAGCAACCAATACAGCTCACAAAGCAGTGGTGTTACATATGTCAAGTACCCAACACATTATTACACATCTATTATTAACACGTGTTATTCCTTGGGACCAATATCTCCATGCACTAGACTAAGCACATGGTCAGAACCTGATCTCCATTGGTCAACCTGAGTTGGGACACTGAAGTTCTGCCCAACCTGAGGTGGGACACTGAACTTCAGAGAGAACTTCAGAGAGAATCTCTCACTCGTCCCAAATTATTCATTTTATCTCTCATTGGGTGAGTGTACCGCCTGCATTTATTTGGGGGGCTGAAGATGGGAAATACAGCTGCTGCCCAAAGCTGTCATTATCTAGGACCCATAAGAAGGAAGAGTCTTCTAAAACCAACTCTAACCCCAAACCCTTCAGAGCTTCATTCTGTTTCTTGCTTGTTTATCTCACATCTCTCCAAAGTGATCTTATTCTGGTTTGCAGGGGCTTTTTTCCTTGCTATCCAAAGCATTTCTGGTCTTTACCCTCCCTCGCTCCTCAAACACACGCATACACACACACACAAACACCCCTTTCAAGTTTGACAAAGTCAAACCCTCTCGGCATGGGAGGGAGAGAAGAGATTCCCAGGCGTGATCAGAAACAGATGTGTGCCGCCAGATGTTCAAGGGTCAAAGGAGCCACAGCTGGGATGTCTTCCTGTCCTTTCCACTCCTGGTTTGTAATTGGTCAAGGCAGCACCCCAGGAAGGGGGCTCGGGCAAGCCACTGGAACATCCGCCCCACTGCTGGAGCAAAACTGGGGCAGGAAAGCAGGAAAACAGAGGGGAAAGGACACGCAGGGTCTTGAAAAAGAGTAATCTTGGGTTGGAAGAAGGTACAATTCCAGCATTTAGCCGAATGGAGGAGGATTAGATTTTCTCCTCTGATAACTAAGATAATCAGAAAGCGGTGGCAAGCTTTTTAAACTGTGGAGTGTACAGCAATGGGAAGGGGAGGCTAGTGTGTTTTCTTAGCGGGGAAGGAAAGTCGTCTCAAATTCAGGGTCAACTTCTTTTCAAGTGCATACGGTTTTACATTTTTCTGGAGAAGCTTCAGGCAACCAGCAAAGATGGAACATCTGGAGCAGCATTTCTCAACGCTGGCAAGTCTTTAGATACGTGCACTTCAACTCAGAATTCTCCAGAATAATATGGAGTTGGAGGGGACCTTGGAGGTCTTCTAGTCCAACCCGCTGCTTAAGCAGAAGGCCCTATAACATTCAGGAAAAAATCGCTGTCCAGTCTCTTCTTAAAAACCTCCAGTGGTGGAGCACCTACAACTTCTGGAGGCAGGCTGTTCCCCTGGTTAATTGTCCTCCCTATTAGGAAATTTCTCTTTAGTTCTCCCCATTGTTTCCACCCCTTGTTTCTTGGCCGCTCTTAAGATAGGTGGACATCAACTCAGAATTCTTCAGCTGGCAGGTTGACTGGGAAATTCTGGAGCTGAGGCCTACACCTTTTAAAGTTGCCGAGGTTGAAAAACGCTGTTCCCAACGCCAATGGTCAGAGAGTATATGAAGGGAAGCAGAAGTTGAGGTGGTGGCCTCATGAAATCCTGAAAGTTTTGGTTTCTGACCGGCCGTGCTTTGCTCTTGAGCTTCTGCTCAAAGCCAAGTCCTGAAACCAGGATTAAATTTCTGGAGAGGGGAGATAGATTGCTGCATCCGGCACCAAACTTCAAAGCAACCGTGTCAGGCTTCCAAGAAATATGGTTTCCTAAGCTCCTTTTCTGGAAGACTATGCTCAGACTTGTAAACTTCCAGATTCGGCACAATTACGGATGCGTTATTGAGAACTAGAATACATGACAACATAGAAGCTCCCTGTTCTCTTTGAGGGCAAGTTCAAACAGCCCACAGGCAGTCCTTGTTTAGCAACTGCCTTGTTTAGTGACCATTCAGTTACAACAGTGAAGTGTTTTGAGTTTTGATCACATGGCCACCTGGGGATGCTGCAACGGTCACAAGTGTGAAAAAGAGTCGTAAGTCACTTTTTCCCAGTGCGGTAACTACAAACATCACTAAACGGATTGTTTTAAGTCAAGGAGTACCTGTATTTTGCTCTGCTTTTGTTTAGCTCTTTAAAACAATTCCCCTAAATCCTTCCTCTTGGAAAGGATGTCTGAGGCCCTCCATGAAATCAGCCTTCTTACCCAAAGTTGCTTTCTGGCATTTCTGAGCTGGCTCGCGGCTTTTGATCTGGGAATATTTATTGCCAAGCGCAGGGGAGAGTCAAGACTTCAGAAGAGAATTCGGTGCCAAGGTTTGAACTGCACTGGGGAGGGAACGAGGGCAAGGAGAAAATGTTTGGGGAGGAGAGAGGGTGGGAAAGGGCAGGAGGGTTGCTAGGCAGGAGATGGTTCCCAGAAAGAGTAATGTGTACGGCGTGCAAAGTTTTTGGAAAGCAGGTAGCTCTTGCCGAAAAGCAACCCATGGGCGGGGAATGGTGCAACGGAAATGCACAGCACCGCCAAAGCAAAAGGAATGATCTAAAGATCTCAGCTTTCCCAGGTAGTTCAGACAGGAAACACCAACACTGTTTTATGGCAGGTTACGGTAACACAACCTTGCAACTTTCAAAGTGCTCTACAAATCTTCCAGGGTCTCCTTAACCACCTGAGAAGCTAGGGAGGGTTCCTCAGCCTACCTCCCAAGGGCTTTTTCACGCACTGTTGCAAAAGGCCAGTAAGCAGGTCATTCTCAGGAACTGGGAATGATACAAAAGAAAAGCACAGCAGCCCCAAGCAAGAGTCGACACCCAAAGGTCAACCAGACAGGAAACATGACCAGATACACTAACACTCTTTAGTGTTAAGGCTACATTAACAGAACCTTGCAATTTTGAAGGGCAGGGGTGGAGTGGGGGGGGAGCAGTTGAAGACCCTGAGCTTGTCAGGTGGAAAGCTGACAGCCCCGGTTTGAGACCTGAGTGCTGCGTGATGGGGTGAGTTCCTCGCCCCAGCTCCTGTCCACCTAGCAGTTCGAAAGCTTGCAAATGCAAACAGAGAAATGGGTACCACTTCGATGGGAAGGTAACAGCGTTCTGTGCACCTTTGGCATATAGCCAGGCTGGCCTCATGACCACAGAAAATATCTTCGGACAATGCTGGCTGGAACGGAGATAAGCACTGTGCCCTAAAGTGCGACTGGACAGGGAAATTTTTACCTTCACTGAAACCTTGAAAATATTGTATAAATCCTCCAGTGTAGTGGTGGGATTCAAAAAATTTTACTACCAGTTTTGTGGGTGTGGCTTGGTGAGCGTGGCATGGCTTGGTGGGCGTGGCAAGGGAAGGACACTGCAAAATCCCCCTTCCCTCCCCACCCCACTAACCTGCTTTCCAGCTCCGTTCTCCTGTGCAGGGCAACCAAAGGAGACTCAGCTGGGACTCAATGGGAGGCAGAGAAGAGATGGGGTTGGTGGGGCCAGTCAGAGGTGGGATTGGCCGGTTCGTCGAACTACTCAAAATTTCTGCTACCAGTTCTCTAGAACCGGTCAAAGCCAGCTGAATTCCACCTCGGATCTAGTGTCTCTTGAACAGGCTCACTAGAGCGGGCTCCTTTCTGAGTCTCCTTCAATCACAATAGAGCTTTGGTGGTCTTCTAATCCAGCCCCTTCAGCAGGAGACCCTATACATTTCATATCCGGTCTCTTCTTAAAAGCCTTCAGTGATGGAGCAGCCCCAACGTCTGAAGGCAAGCTCTTCCACGGGTTAATTGTCCTCGCTCTTAGGAGGTTTCTCCTTAATTCCAGGTTGTTCCTGTCCATGGTTAGTTTCCATCCATTATTTCTTGCCTTGTCTTCTGGTGCTTTGCAAAATAAGTTGACTCCCCTCTTCTTTGTAGCTCCACAAAGCTTTCTCCCCTTCCATTATGCAGCTCAGGTCTATGTCCTCTCTTATCTGACTATTCTCTAGGCAACATTTCCTCATCCCGTCTCTCTCAAGGTCAATAAAATAAATAAACACTTGTGCCCCATTTCAAGCCATCGATGACCCCTCTTGCTGAGCTGGAGGTCTCTCAGCAATTTTTTCCTGCTGAGTTGGCCCTTCTTGGCAGTGAAATCTCCAGCTGGACGTGATAGTCCCAAGTGAACTGTATTTTGAAAAGTGGGAAAAGCTGGCCACCCGAGGGGGAAGGACCTTGAGTGGAGGCCACCATGTCTAACCTACCCCAAAACAAACAGGAAACTAGGAACGATAATTCAAGGCAGATGTTCTCCCGTGCAGGGAGAAATGATAGCTCAAAATTAACTTCTCTCAGGAGAAGGGGGCTGTTGCTTGGCTGAAAACCTCAAGTCATACTTTCTGTTCTCCAGACAGATGGGGAAATGCGAGGGCCCAGCCTGGGAGAATCAGCCTGGGGGAGAAGCCATTTGATCCGCCATAACTGAGCAACTTCCCCGTTCTTGCAGCTATACTTTTCTGAATTATTTCTTTGTTTTAGGCTGCTTAGGGTTGCACAGATCCCTGATTGAGGGTGACAGGAGGGGAGGGGAGAAGAGAGGGACAACCTTTCCAGCTTTTGAGGGAGGGGGGCAGGGGTGGGCTTCAAACATTTCAACCTCAACTAGCCCTCAACTGGTTCTCTGCCCGGTTGCTGGGTGGGTGTGGCCATCGTGGGCAGGGCCTAATCGGCCTCCTGCACCACAGACGTTTTTGCCCTCCCCGGACTCCGGAGGTTTTCTGGAAACCGGAAATGGAAACCGGAAACCATTTCCAGCCTTCCTGAACTTTTGGGAGTCCCATATTTCGCCCTCCCTGAGGCTCCGCACACATCCTGCACTTATCTGCATCCAAAACAGGTCATGTGGGGATTCCTGGGAGGGGGAGGAGCAGGGTAGGTAGAGCCAGCCAGGAGTGAGATTTGGGGGTTCTCCAACCTGCACAGAATCTTAGCTGGGGGCTCTCCTGGACCCCCAGCAGCCCATCCCTGGAGGGGGTGGGTTGCTTTGGGTTATTTGGGGTGTGGGGAAGGCACTGTAGAAGTCCTCGTGTTTTCCGAAAACAAACCTATGTGTGAGGAGAAGGATTCTCTCTGCTGAAAAAAAAGGCAGGCAAGCGGCTGCCAAATATTGGCTATGCCCATGTGGGGCTCCTGGAAGAATGTAAAATCTGAGTGTGGGAACCAGAAGCACAAGCTGAAGGCCGTACGGTCTATGTCCCTCCCCAACGTCGGTTGTTTCCCTTTCTGCTTTTTATCAGTTGGCTCACGATCTACTTCTTGATGAGTATCTCGAGTTTATGCGTGTGTGTGTGTGTGTGTGTGTGTGTGTGTGTGTGTGTGTGTCGAAATCCTCTTACTCTGAACCCTCCTATAAATATTTATAAGGCCCTTCAGTTTTTTAAACAAAAGGCCTGAAAACCCCCTCAATGTACAGAGCGGAATGATGCTTGGCTCATCCAGGGCCATCCGTGGTCGATGAGATCACTGTCTTGAGGCCGAATTAATCCCAGACTGGCTTTGGACGGAGCGGAACAAGCTTCGTTCTTATGACATTTTCCACAAAGGGAAGGCTAGGTAAAGGTAAAGGTTCCCCTTGCACATATGTGCTACTCGTTTCCGGCTCTAGGGGGCGGTGCTCATCTCCATTACAAAGCCGAAGAGCCAGCGCTGTCCGAAGACATCTCCGTAGTCATGTGACCGGCAGGACTAAACGCCGAAGGTGCACAGAACGCTGTTCCCTTCCCACCAAAGTGGTTCCTATTTTTTTACTTGCATTTTTTAACGTGCTTTCGAATTGCTAGGTTGGCAGAAGCTGGGACAAGTGACGGGAGCTCACTCCGTGACGCGACGCTTAGGGATTCGAACTGCTGAACTGTCGACCTTCCTGATCGACAAGCTCAGAGCGTCTTAGCCACTGAGCCACTGCATCCTTTCAAAGGGAAGGCTAAGAAGGACCCTTTTTTTCTCCCCAATAGGATAAATGTTCTGCTGGACCAGATGGAAGGCTTATCTAGTTTGGCTTTCTGTTCCCACAGTGGCTGTTAGATATTTTATTGATTTATTTGTAGGGTGCTCTTTGAGCTTGTTGGCTTTCCTGCAGACATTTCATGACCACACTAGGTGACATCATCGGCTCTAGAAGGGAACGAGGTTTGCTCTCTCTTATTATCTTTTCCAGCACTGATGTTATTATACCTAGGTTGGTAATGAAACATCTGCAAGAACATAACCAGATGTGGTATTCAGCAGGTTCTGACCAGTTCTGGAGAACCTGTAATGGAAATTTTGAGTAGTTCAGAGGACCGGAAGATCCCACCTCTGACTGGTCCTGCCCTCATCTCTTCTCTGCCTCCCTTTGAGTCCCAACTGATCGGCTGGGTCTTCTTTGGTTGCCCTGCACAGGAGAACGGAGCTGGAAAGCAGGTTAGTGGGATGGGGAGGAAATGAGGATTTTGCAGTATCCTTCCCCCACCACGCCCACAAAGCCACGCCCATCAAGCCATGCCCACAGAACTGGTAGTAATTTTTTTTTAACCCCACCACTGAACATAACCAAGCTCCTCCGAGAGCAACAAGGGTCCTTACGTTCCCCTACCAGCGAAGAAATTAAAATGGGACAGGATCCAATCTGGGTCAATCTTTGGGAGCAGAAGTTTTGTCTTCCGAGTTTTCAGACTCGTGCCAGAGCCCATCTTAAGGGAACTTTTCTCAAGTCGTGTGTGTTATTTATTTATGCACTGTGTGATATTTACACAGAAGAAGCACATGCTCTGCTCGAGAGAAATGTCCTGAAGATGAAGCTCTGGCACGAGTCCGAAAGCTTGGAAGAGTAAACCTCTGGTCCGATTGAGGTTGAATCCTACAACATTATGGTGGGACAGGAATATTCGCCTTCACTCACAAAAGGGGACAAAACTCACTTAACAGCTCTCTCACTTAGCAATAGAAATTTGTTTGGTTGTTAGTTGAGAAGGTAGTCTTCAACTTACAACAGTTTATTTAAAGACTGTTCGAAGTTACAACGGCACGGAAGAAAGTTGACTTAGGACCCTTTTTCACACTGATGACTGTTGCAGCATCCCCATGGTCACGTGACTGTCAGTTCTGACAGTCAGAACTGAAGAACCTTCTCGGATAAAAAGGGAAACGACTTCAAGGAAAAACAATGTCCAGTTGCCTTTTGAACAAGCACCTTTGGGGAAAAAACTGATACCAACTATTGATCTGAATTCTGATGCCCAGAATTGGATGCTCAGCCTTTCATGGAGCATTTAGAAAAATGGTTTTACTCATTACAAAACCATGCCCAGATGCAGTCTCTGCAGGTATGAAAGCTCCTGATTATATATTTATATTTATTTATATATATATATATATATATATATATATATATATATATATAT
>NW_020769332.1:6798000-6816131 GCF_900518735.1 Pseudonaja textilis | reverse complement strand
CTATTCTATTCTATTCTATTCTATTCTATTCTATTCTATTCTATTCCACTCTACTCTATTCTATTCCATTCCATTTTATTCTATGGAGATTCTCAGTCATCCAGGCCAGGGTTATCCCAAAGGTGATCCCCCCCCTCCAAAAAAAAAAAGAGGCTAGGAATACTCTTTATTGGCCAAGTGTGACTGGATAAGAAATTTGTCTTGAGTGTATAAGCTGCTCCCAGGGTACATACAAACTACAAAGTGGTAAGTCATAGATCATAAATCATAAGATACAAACAACAAGTGACAAATGATAAGATTAAGATATCAGTAGGAGGAGATAGTAGGAAAGATGAGAAGATGAGAAAGAAAAGAAGGTAACTGGACTTTCTTGGTTCGATGAACAGAAGAAGCTTCTTGGATGAGAAGCAAAACGTTGTTAAGGGGAAAAAAAATAAGTAAGTCCAGTTGCCTTTTGAAAAAAGCACCTTTGAAAGTCCAAACGGCTGGTAGTTAAAGCACCGGGCTAGAAACAGGGAGATCCCGAGTTCCAGTCCTGCCTAGGCACAAAATCAGCCAAGAGATTTGGCTTTATTCCCTCTCTCTAATCCTTTGGAAGAAGAAGACTGTTAGGAATATGAGTCACCTAACAGCTATTTGAGTTAGAAAGATATAAACCAGGACAAACATTTTAAAACTATATCTTTAAGAAGAAGTAAAACTGTAATTAGGTGTGGTTTCTCAAATGGCCATAAGATGGAGCCAGAAACCTGGTTTGTCTTAGTCTGAGTCTCAGAAGAGAGTGTGAGTGTATCTCTGTTTCCTTCTGTTGGAAAGTGTTGCTGTTCCTCCATTTTTCCTGGATTTAATGTAAGTCTGTTACTGAACTGTTTTATGACACTGGACTTTGTTATTGAATTATTTTTGGATTGAAAACTGACTGATTTAACCTGTGAATGACTTTGGACTGCCTATTTTGAACTTTGCTTAAACGTTTATTGAAAGTAAAACCCTACATTTACTGGACAGTGTATCTGTGTGCTGTATGTGTATTATTCAAACACTCCTCTCAAAATACGTCTCCCTGTATGCGCTCATTCTCCTAATGGGGAATTACCTCAACAAAGACAAGGGCCAACTGTCTCTAAAAAAATCTTTCCAAGAAAATTGCAGGGATTATTTGAAGGCACACAAACACAATCCAGGTTTGTGTATGCAATAAGAGCCGATGACAAAGGCAGAATGGTTGACATGGGATTTGGGTTGCCAGAATGCTTCCTGGTTTCCATCAGTAAGAAATTATGTGGGTCTATCATTCATTACAATCCTGATCATCAATCACAAGGGACACGGTGGCTCAGTGGCTAAGACGCTGAGCTTGGCAACCAGAAAGGTCAGCTGTTCGGTCGTTCAAATCCAGAGCACCACGTCATGGAGTGAGCTCCCGTTCCTTATCCCAGCTTCTGCCAACCTGTTAGTTCGAAAGCATGTAAAAAAATGCAAGTAGAAAAATAGGAACCACTTTGGTGGGAAGGGAACAGCGTTCTGTGCACCTTCGGCATTTAGTCCTGCCAGCCAAATGACCACGGAGATGTCTTTGGACAGCGCTGGCTCTTTGATTTTGTAACAGAGATGAGTACCAGCCCCTAGAGCTGGAAACGACTAGCACGTATGCGCGAGGGGAATTTTTATCTTCATCATTCATTACAATCCTGGTCATCAATCACATTTCCATCCCACTTGGGATATTACGCCAGCAGCACATAAGGGCGAGTGGATTGGAAGAAATCTTGTTTTCAGTCTCCAGTCTAGCAGGCTTCAGCCCATCCCTCCACCCACTTAATAAATGTCTATTCATAATTTCTAGGGGAACAGCTGGCAGCTATGAGCCCAGCCTGCCCCCTACATCTGTGGGGGAAGGAGAGGAGGAGGAAGAAAGCTCACACAGGAGTTTTTCTGCTCCCGATGCCTCTTTCATAGAAACATCCAGAAGCATTCCTCATTGGAGGAAGTGCAGGGTCCCAACGCGAAAAGTACCACCAACCAACCAACTCGGATTTCAGAACATAGAACAATAGAGTTGGAAGGGACCCTGGAGGTCTTCTAGTCCAACACCCTGCCTAGTCAGGAATCCCTACACCACTTCAGACAAATGGTTATCCAACATCTTTTTAAAAACTTCCAGTGTTAGAGCATCCACAACTTCTGGAGGCGAGTTGTTCCACTGGTTAATTGTTCTCACTGTCAGGAAATTTCTTCTTAGGTTCTAGGTTGGATCTTTCTTCGATAGGTTTCCATGTGTCACTTGTTGTCATGCTCTCACATGCTTTGGAGACTAGATCCACTCCTTCGTCTCTGTGACAATCCCTCGAACATCGGAAGACAGTGATCATGTCTCCTCTTTTCCTTCTCTTTGTTAGATCAGACATTCTCAGTTCCCGCAACCATCCATTGTTCAATTGAGCTTCAAAACCCCTTATCATCTTTGTTGCTCTTCTCTGCACTCTTTCTAGTGTCTCAACATCTTTTTTCTGTTTGTACCGTGTAACTATAGACAATTGTAAAATCAAAGGAACGTGCAATTTCATGACTAAGATGGCTTTTCTAGGTTGACTGAAAGGCCAGTTTTTCTTATGAGCTAAGGAAGATACCGACATTCTGACAGCCCATCTGGACTAAGATCAATAAAGGCACCATTTATCCTCTCAAAAAAAGGACTGGTTTCATCTTGCCTAGATTCTCCCAAGATCAAATTAAAATCCCATCTCTTCCCAAATTGAGACCTGTCTCACGGTCTCTCTTACTTCCTCCAAGTTAGGTTCTTCCAAAGGTGCTTTTTTTTTTCCCTTCAAGAGGCAACTGGCATTTCTGGTTTTTCTTTTAAGATGTTCTGCTTCTCATCCAAGAAGCTTCTTCAGCTCTCTGACAGGATGGTGGGGAAATGGAAGGATTTCTACTCCTTGCAGACAGCTGGTCATTTGCATCTTTTTAGAGTGTTGTCAAGGCCACTTGGAGGTTTGTCTGTGTCTTCAGGATCACCTGAGTAGTACAAATGGGTGTGGAAGGACCATTTATCTGAGAACACATAAACCTCCAAGTGGCCTCAACGACTGTCTAGAGTCTAAAAGAATGCAAATGACTGGCTGTCTGCAAGGAATGTAAATCCTTCCATTATCCACCATCCAGTCAGAGCGGAAGAAGCTTCTTGGATGAGAAGTGAAACATCTTCAAGGAAAAACAAAGAAAGTCCAGTTACCTCTCGAAAAAAAGCACCTTTGGGACAACCATGACCTGGATGACTGAGAATCTCCATAGACAAGTTAGGTTCTTCTGCTAAAAATTTCTAGGTCAAACATGTTCCTGATCCTTCAGGCAGTGGTGGGATTCAGCCAGTTCACACCAGTTCACAAAAACCGGTTGTTAACTTTCTGAGCAGTTTGGTGAACTGGTTGTTGGAAGAATGTCAGTTTTAAAATTCAGCTGCCACATGTTTTTTTTTTCCGAGAGTTAGAGGAGTTGAAAAGTTCAAGGTTCTTCTGTATGTCGTATTAAGAATTTCCAGTTGCAGTTAATTGGCTCTCGTGATTTATGAAGTGTAGAAGTGGGAGGAGAGAAGGTGGATTCTGTGTAACTCAGGAAAAAGCTTTCACTTGGGAAATTGCTTTTGACATGCCAGATCTAGTTCTAATAAATCAATTGGAGAGATAACATCTCGGAGTGATTGATATCATGGATACTTTCTGGATGCCTTACATAGAAATCATTAGGGCAGAGAACCGGTTGTTAAATGATTTGAATCCCACCACTGCCTTCAAGTCCTGCAGATGTTTGAAGAAGGCCTTCTCATCCACACCAGTGGCCAACAAGATCTGTCTCAGAGGTAGGAGGTCTTGATCACGGTTGAGCCCCCCAAGGGTTTCTAGGTATTGTGGAGTTCCTCCCTCCCTCCTCACCCCACTTCTTCTCATGCGTTCCGACTCCAAAGTTTCCTTAATTACAAACTGTGAAATGTGGGAAGAGAGACAGGGCTACAGCAACAGCTGGTAACTGGAACCCTTCAGCAAAAAAACCAAAAACAACAAAACTGTTTCTCCTTTCTCTCTCCCTCTCGCTGCGGGAGACACACGCTAGTGATTGCAGCCTGTCTGGGTTCCAACTTGGAGCAGTCTCTCCACAGAGGTTCCCTGAAGGAGCTTTTAGAGTAAAACTCTATCCTTCTGTCATGGTGGGGTGGCCTGAATTATCTCAATTTCAGCTTTGTGTGGGAACAAAGCAGCTGCTCTGAAGTGAGGCCAATTGCCGAAGAACGCTGTTTTTTTTTTTTTTTCCTCTCTCTCCCTGCTTCTTGCAAAATCTTGGAGCTTCTCAATATACAGGGTAGAATAGAATAGAACTGGATGGGACCTTGGAGGTCTTCTAGCCCAACCCACTGCTCAAGCAGGAGACCATTTCAGACAGGTGGTTGCCCAATCTCTTCCTAAAAGCCTCCAGCGATGAAGCAACCACAACTTCTGGAGGCAAGTTGTTCCAGTGGTTAATTGTTCTAGCTGTCAGGAAATTTCTCCTTCGTTCTAGCTTGCTTCTCTCCTTGTTTCCACCCGTTGCTTCTTGTCCTGCCTTCAGGTGCTTTGGAGAATAGCTTGACTCCCTCTTCTTTGGGGCAGCCCCTGAGATATTGGAAGACTGCGATCATGTCCCCCTTTGTCCTTCTTTTCTCTAAACCCAATTCCTGCAGCCATTCTTCATATGTTTTAGTCTCCAGGCCTTTGATAATCTTAGTTGCTCTTCTCTGCGCTTTTTCCTAAGCCTCAATATCTTTTTTATAATATGACCAAAACTAGATGAAGTGTGGTTTTACTAAGGTTTCATCTGAAATCTCTGCTACATCAAGACTAAATCATTCCGCTGATTAATTATTTTCATTGTTAGGAAATTTCTTAGTTCTAAGTTGCTTCTCTCTTTGATCAGTTTCCAACCATTATTTCTTGTCCTGCCCTCTGGTGCCTTGAAGAATAGATTGACCCTCTCTTCTTTGTAGCAGCCCCTCAAATACTGTAATACTGTCATCCTGTCACCCCTAATTCTTCTTTTCTTTAGACCAAATCCAAACCCAAATCCTGCAACCGTTCTTCATATATTTTAGTCTCCAGGCCTTTCATCATCTTAGTTGCCCTTCTCTGCACTTTTTCCTCAGACCATAGTCAAGCAAAGCAGGACATAATGTGAAATCCTATAGCTGGGTCCACAACCATTTACACTCAGTTTGCTTTTGGTTTAACACAAGGCATTAACCAGTCCATTATGGCAACAGAAATCATGGTTGCATGATTTCTTAGCATGTTATGTAAACCAGGACCATGACTTTTCCCCCAAACTTTGGCTAAAACAAGCCACTGCTTAGCAGCATATATGAATCTAAGGTCAACCGTGATTCCAGGCAGTTTGTCTAGAAATGATAAAAAAAAAAACTTTTCATAGGGAATCTGTTATAGAAATCCAGTTTTGCTCTGTTTGGTTGAATAACATAGAGTTGAAGGTAACATTTTATGCTTTGAAATGTGGGTGTGTTTGGGGAAAATGGAAAGCCAGAGAGGCCTTATCTGTGTATGTAAAATAATTTTATGGAAGTTTCACACCACTTACGTTAGCTTGAATTCCAACTTTAAAAGTACCTCTTCAAAGGACTCTTACCATACCCCAGTCCTTATATAAACATGTTAAAGTATATAGAGGGAAGGTATATCTTATGTACTCAGTAATTTTTTTCTCCTTATATACATTCACCCTTGCAAATATACTGCCGTATATTCTGAATTTTTAGCTTAACTTTCCTGGTTGGTTCGTCAATTTCTACTGGGTGAAGCAAGGAAATCTATAGAATGATTTTCTAAACTTTATCAACTTTAAGATGTGTAGACTTCAATTCCTGGCATTCCCCCAGACGGTTGGAAGGGACCTTGGAGATCTTCTAGTCCAACCCATTGCTGAGGCAGGAGACCCTATACTATTCCAGGCAAATGCTTGTCCAACCTTTTCTTGAAAACCTCCAGTGATGGAACACCACAATTTCTGGAGGCAAGCCATTCCACTAATTAATTATTTTCACTTTCAGGAAATTTCTCAACTCAAATCATGTTGTTGATAGTCTAATAATGAGTAGATTGATCTGGCATGCTAATTGTTTACAAACTTCAAATTCTGGAGTACACCACAAATCATTCCGCTGCAATCTTTCTTGGTCTCAAATTAAAGAATATATATATATATATTCTTTATTATATTATACTATATTATATTATACATAATATATATGGTTATAAGCAGGTTATATTTTTCTCCCAGTTCTAAATGAGCTCATACATGCATGCCTTTCAAGTTTAAACCATCATCCGATCACTTTGGCTTAGTGCATTGTTTGCTTTACAAACCAAGATTGATAGCTTACTGGGTTGTGTGAAGCTAGCCACTGTGGTGCATATACCCTAATTTGTGGGTGAACATAGAGAAAGATAATTCCATTGTTTGGGTCATTTTTGAGGGGTCCTTGGTGCTCTCTGAGCTTGGTTGTTTTCTTGCAGACGTTTCATTACCAAACTAGGTAACACCATCAGTGCTACTAAGGGAATAGGTTTTGCTCTCCATTTACATTCTTAGTAGCCTGCCCTGTCAGTGTTGGTGGCAGTGATCTTGGAGATTCTTTGGTTGGGCTGTTTACCGTTAGCCTGTGTGACAGTTCCTTGACTGACAGTTCCATTTTTGTTTTGCTTTTTTCTTAGATTTACTAAGGCTAACCAGCTCCAAAATAAGCATTGTTGGGATGCTAAGCAGAGGAGAGGTTGAAAGACAAAAGAGTCATTTTTCATTTGGTTTGCAAGGGGAGGTCTGTTTGTTTGTTTTTTCAACCAAGAAGCTTCTCAGATGAACTGCGCTACCATCTTCTCAAATGTCCTACCTCAAAACACCGGCAATTGGCTCCGCAGGCTCACAGCTGGCCCCTTCTCACTTAGCACCAGCAAACTGTGACTTATCCTCACCCTGGTTTTGCAGATAGATTCTGTCCTTAACCATCCAGCTTGCCCTGTGGCCTTCAGCTTGGATTCAATCCAGAAACGTAAATGAGCAGAATACATTTGCAACTGGAAGAACTTCCTATTCTTCTCACTTCATACTGTGTTGGTTCTCAGCATATCTCAGGCCGAGTCATCCTGGACATAAACTGTTCCAACTTCTACCCTCAAAACGACGCTATAGAGCCCTGCACACCAGAACAACTAGACACAAGGACAGTTTTTTCCCAAATGCCATCACTCTGCTAAACAAATATTTCCCTCAACACTGTTCAACTATTACAAAGTCTGCACTACTATTACTGTTAATCTTCTCATCACTCCTTATCGCCCATCCCCTCCCTCTTGTGACTGTATGACTGTAACTTTGTCGCTTGTATCCTTACGATTTATATTGACTGTTTCCTAGTATGATTTGATTGTTGATTGTACCCTATGACTATCATTAAGTGTTGTACCTTATGATTCTTGACTCTTGATGAATGTATCTTTTCTTTTTATGTACACTGAGAGTATTTATACCAAGACAAATTCCTTGTGTGTCCAATCACACTTGGCCAATAAAGAATTCTATTCTATTCTATCCTATCCTATCCTACCCTACCCTACCCTACCCTACCCTATCCTCTATTCTGTTCTATTCTATTCTATTCTATTCTATTCTATTCTATTCTATTCTATTCTATTCTATTCTATTCTATTCTATTCACTCTATTCTGACAAGTAAAGTCAATGGGGAAACTAAGTTCACGTAACGACCATGTGACTAATTTAAGATTCACTTAACAAAAGTGGCGAGAAAAGTCATAGAGTGGGACAAAACTCCCTTAAGAAATTTCTCACTTAGCAACATACATTATGGGCTCAATTGTGGTCGTATGTTGAGGATGGCCTGTACACTTTGAGGATTCCATTTTGATCTTTTGAAATAGATTTTGAGGTCTATTGATGACTCCCCTCTCTAGAAATCTAATTTAACCAACTCTCGGGCTGGAAATTAGTCCATGCTCTCCTCTTGGGGTGCAGTTTTGCAACTTTACAGTCTAGAAATCTTGTTAGGAAAAAAATCCTCCCCCCCCCCAATAACTAAGACATACATCATTATAAATCTTTACTCTCTTCAATGGGTCAGATTTAGAAGAGAAACGCTGCCTCCCGAATAAGAAGGGGTTAAAAAAAACAACCTTATAAAGCACTTTCAAAGAAAATAAAACTCATTTCTAATGTGGGAAGATGGGTGAGTAGGGAGGAAGAAGAGTGAAAAAATTGGAAATGGATAGAATCCGTAAGAGAGGCGAGAGGAGGTCATACAATTCACAAATAGGTGTATGGAGAAGCAAGAATGTTTCATATGGATAGAAAGAAAAAGAAAAAGGAAGGAAGGAAGGAAGGAAAGAAGGAAGAAAGAAAAAAAAGGAAAAAAGGAAAGAAAGAAAGAAAGAAGGAAGGTAGGAAAGAAAGAAGAAAGAAAGAAAGAAAGAAAGAAAGAAAGAAAGAAAGAAAGAAAGAAAGAAAGAAAGAAAGAAAGAAAGGGGAATAGTGTGACTGATATGGTATATATGTAAATATGTTAAACTGGTGCTTCTTAAACTTTTTTCTCTCAGGATTGTTTCTCACTTTTAAAAATTATGGAGGACCCCAAAGAGCTTTATCAATATTTACCACATTAAAAATAAAATTACACATATCCGCTGCTGCTGCTGCTTCTCATGATTATTTAATGGGATCTTAAAACGGAATGGTTTTTCAATTTCCCAATGTTGGCTGGTAAATAATTGTGATTTTGCAAACACTGAGACTGTCACAGGGGAACTCCAGGAATTCTAGAACCACACATTAAGAAATATTAAGAGTAAACAATCGTCAATAGTAAATGGCAGCTTGCAACATGTGGGTTGTCAAAATGCAGCTTTATAAAGCTTTGTATTTAGGTATATATTTTATATGCATACTAGATCGATACCCATGCTTCGCTATGAAACTGTGTGGTCGGGCTTAAATTTTGAGGAGGAAAATAGGGGGGGAAATTCTGCCTCTGCCTACCAGCATCCATCGGTATTCATCCAGCTTGTCAGTGTGTGAGAGAGTTGAGGTCTGTTTGGAAACTGAAATAGTACTGGCTATGTGAGCAAGAAGGAGACAGCAGGGAGCCTGGGCGTGGCTTAGATCAACTGTTCTGTACTTAAAGCCGCTTGGTGCTGTAAAGTAAAACTGAAACTCCTCTCCTCTGCTTGTGTTTTGCATTTGGAACAGATTTCCTTTCAGGTGGGGAGGGGGAGTAGAACTCCTTAGCATCAGAGCGTGTTAATAATAATATAGGAAATATTATTGCTCTGATGGTCATTTCAAAAAACCCTTTCTTAGCGAGCACCTAGAAGCCAAGAGGAACATACGCGCCAAGTTTCAAGTTTGTAAGCTTTACGGTTCCGGAGATTTTGTCATGATGCATGAGTGGCATTTCGCTTTTTTATATAGAGAGATTTAATGTCTCCTTCAGAAGGTGACAACATCAACAGTTTCTCTTCACTCCGTCAAACGTGAGCAGGTTTCTACCTTTGTAGCCTCTACCGAGGAGAACTAAAGACGTACAAGGGTGGCACTGAACAAATGAGCTGTTCTCCAGATTTTTCCGAAAAATATGCGGTTGGGTTCCTCTTGCCCCACCTCCTCCCAGGAGTGGGACCTGACCTTCTTTGCACTAATTTAGCTTTCCCTGAACCAAATAAACGATTGTTTTTTATGAAGACACTGGGTGGCTTAAAAAGGTGATGGACATTTTAACCCTTCCTTTGACAACGTACTTTTTAAAAAAAATCTCAAGCAGCCTTCAAAACTCAGAAGGTACAGAGAAAAGGTGAGCGGCAACGATCTTTGGAAAAGCAGTAATCCTTTTCCCAGGTGCCTCGTTCCTCCTCCAGCCACTTACCTTCGAAGTCTGAAAGGATCCCATCCAGATGTTCCTTCACTGACAATTGAGACATCCTCCTTTCCGAGGAGCTTGCTAATTCACGCTTGCCGGGATCCAGTGCAGCTGCCTTTTCTCCCCCCGCCCAGAGATCCTGCAGAAAAACAACAACAAGGGCAACAGAGAGATTTAGACTCCCCCAAGTTTGCAAAGTCCATAACTTTTGTTTCTACGTGAGTCAGGGAGCTTTCGCATCGGGTGAGGGTGGCGGTGGGGTTAGATTTCTGCCCCGTCCCTCTGGCGCTCACCTTCCGAGGCTGCCCGCCTGGTGGCTACAGAAAAGGAGTAGAAGCAGCAGAAAACAAAGTCTCCTTCCCTTCTGTCCCCCTCTTTCCAGAAAGCTCACCCCCCCCCCCCACTCCCAACCCACCCCAGCTTAACTCTTCCAGGGATTACATTGGCTGGTTGGGTTTGCCTGGCCCTTCTTTGCAGGGGAAAGAGGAGCGGAGGGGAGGAGAGACAGCCAGGGAGGGAGGGAGGGACAAGGGGAGAAGGGAGGGTTTGAACAGGGCAGGGGGCTCTGAGGTGCTTTCGGCAGACTGGGAAAAGCAAGAAGAGAAGCTGTTTGAGTCCAAGAAACAAGGAGAAGAAGCAGCTGCTGGTGTGGGACACGCAGCCCTTTTACCCCCTTCCGCTGCTTTCCTCCTCTCCGGATTTTCCATCCTTCAGGATTTGGGTTTGGCTAGTTTAGAGGAAAGAATTAGGGGTGACATGATAGCAGTATTCCAGTCTTTGAGGGGCTGCTCCAGAGAAGAAGGGGGTCCATTTATTCTCCAAAGCACCAGAGGGCAGGACAAGAAACAAGGGATGGAAACTAACCGATGAGAGAAGCAACCTGGAATTAAGGAGAAACTTCGTAACAGTGAGGACCATTAACCGGTGGAACAGAAGCTGCCTCCAGAAGTTGAGGGTGCTCCCATCACTGGAGGTTTTTAAGAAGAGACTGGACAGTCACTTGTCTGAAATGATATTGGTTCTCCTGCTTGAGCAGGGGGCTGGACTAGAAGACCTCAAGGTCCCTTCCAGCTCTGTTCAGATTCTATTTTGATAAGGCCTGGCTGGGTGAGTTTCCCGCCAGAGTTTGCCAGCTTTTTAAAGTTTAGCCCTTGGGCCTTTGAAAGTGTCCCAAATTGGAGGGAGGAAATAAATTTTCTATCTCTTATCTATCATCGCTCTATCTACTTATCACCTATCTACTACTATCTATCAACTCTCTCTATGCGAAGCTATCTAACTCTACACGCAAGGCACCAACTCGATGGCACACAACCGCTGTCTATTTAATGGACTTTTATATATATCTAAAACTCTAATTCCTGCTTTTTCAAAAGCAATCATTGACTGGACAGCTGTCTGAAACGGCATAGGGGTCTCCAGCTTGAGCAGGGAGTTGGACTAGAAGACCTCTAAGACCCCTTCCACCTTTATTCTGATTGTGATTTCAATTCTGACTCAAGGGAGCCAGGGACTCAAGCAAGGGAGTTATAACATGACTGTGATTGGTGGCAAATTTTTTGAAAAAAAAAAACCCTGAACTGAGCCATCTCTCAGAAATGGCTCCAGGTAGTGGCTTCTCTGATAAACCATGGTTAATCCCCTCACGGCTTAAATTTGATAGAGATGAAGCCGATCAAAGGCTTTTCTTCAGCATGGATCAAAACCCTGCTAATTGTTAACCCGCCTCCTGCCTTAGATAGGCTTTCCAAAGTAGGCAGAGCAAGTTGGGCCTTGGAACAAGTCCTCCATATTCAAACACAAACACTTTAAAAAAAAAAAAAAAACAAGACAACCCAACTCTTCAATAGAAAAATGCAAAAAAACTTGCATGGAATGCAGCACAATAACCCCAAATAAAAATGAGATGCTCCATCGATTTGGAACACTTTCCGTGGCGATCTAGATGCTTGAATCTACAGCCCTGTGGGAGACACACAAACACACACACACACAAACACACACACACACAAACACACACACACACAAACACACACATGGGAATGTGAAAGATGATTTATTTTTCTCCTATGGTACTTTGTTATGTACCTGGAACTGATCCCACCAGTTGAAAGTGTCAAAGGGAGAAGGGCGAGCCATTTGAAAAAAGCTTTTGCTTGCAAAAGGATTTAGAAAATAATTTTTTTTCTACATCTCAATGTTGTTTGATACCTAACCGGTTCAGTGTTATGATTAATTATATCTGGATAGGTGGGCACAAGCTACAAGTCCTGGTTAACAAAGCCAAGTTTGACTCTGGGTTTGTTCGTGTAGACACTGAATCGGATAATCCTTATGGATGAGGTTTAACAGATTAACAAAGTTGGAAGGGACCTTATAGGTCATCTAATCCAACCCCCTTGCCTAAGCAGGAGACTCTACATCATTTCTGACAGATGGCAGTCTGGTCTCTTTTTGAAAGCCTCCAGTGATGAAGCTCTCACAACTTCTCAAGGCAGCTTCTGTTCCAGTGGTTGATGGTTCTGTTAGAAAATTTCTCAGCTCAGCACAGTTTGACTTAGAGCAGGGGTGTCCAACCTTGGCAACTTTAAGACCTGTAGACTTCAACTCTCAGAATTCCCCAGCCAGCTTCTGGGAGTTGAAGTTCACAACTTTTAAGGTGGCTAACACTGGGCACTCCAACTTAGAGACTTCTGCCAGAAGAGATTCCATAACTTGCATTTCATTTCTTCAACCCACTTAAGACATCTGTGTTGGTCTTTCAAGCGAGTGGAGAAATAGAGAGGCCCCCTCAAATGAATTTCAGGGAGTCTTTGACTTACAACCCTTTATGATCATGCGAAATTACAACAGCAGTGGGGGAAAAAAATGACTTACAAAAGGTTACAAAAGAGGGTTGCAAAACACTGTGAAGCAGTATATAAGCCTAACTGCACTGCTGTTGCTATTCCCTTAACCACTATGGCAAAAAAGAACGTAAGATTGGGCATGTCTCATTTAATCACCCTCTTGCTTAGCACCAGAAATTCTGGTCCCAGTTGTGGACGTAATTCAAGGACGACCTGTACTCCATTTCCTGGTTTTGCTGCAGGTGAGTTGGAGAAGGAATTGCCTTTTTACACATCCTTCTCCGAGAAGCTTTTCCCAGTGATGATAAACCAGGTTGTCTTGAGCTGACACCTCCCCATGTTGCTGGACTCAGCCTTAGCTCGAGCTGCAAGGGATAAGAGCTGAAGTCACACCCCCACCCAGTCTCACATCTGGAGGGCACCGCGTTGAAGGAAGACCAGCTGGAACAATGCAAAGCAGCTGGGCTGATGTGGCATCCCAGTCTTGTCTCTTCTAAAGGGTGGCTCTTGCTCGCGAAAGGTATATATTTTATCTAATTACATCTCAAGGCCATTTGCATGTCCCCTCTTATAGCGGTTTTGGGCGGAGATACTTTGCTAGTATTTTAAGGACTGGTAATGTAAACAGAAGGTAGTTTGGCCCAGAGATCAAATCTGACTTTTTTCTCCTTTCTTTTCTTCTTTGACTTAAGGACCACGTAGCAAAGTTTGTGGGAGGGAGCCAACGCCTCTTCTGTTTCCTCCATCCTGGGCAAATTCCTAACAATTGCACAATTCCGGCCCCATCCCGAGGATCCACTCATCGAGGGAGAAGGAAGGGTCCACGGGGATTTCACACTTTGCCTGAAGCCAAGTTTCTTTAGGCTTGCTTTGTTGAAGCTGTCACTGTTGGCTAGGTCCATGCAATAAACTGGCTTTGGATGTGGGATATGGCACATAGGGAATATACACCTGAAGTGGGAAGCAGATTTATGTGGCCCAATCTTGCCCATTTCCATATCTCTGTTCCTGGAAACTGATAACAGATAATCAGAGTTGTTAGGGACCTTATAGGTCATCTAGTCCAACCCGCTGCCCAAGCGGGAGACCCTACACCATTTCTGACAAATGGCAGTCTTCTTGAAAGATTCTTTCTTCTTGAAAGATTCCAGTGATGAAGCTCCCACACCTTCCGAGAGTTTTTTTTAATCCCATAACATTTTAAATTGTTCATTTTCCAATTAAGCCTTCTTAATGTGATGGTCCCAGTAATTTTCATTACATTCAAATCCAAATCTTAGCAAAGTTAGCAGATAACAGAAAGAAAGAAAGGAAGGAAGGAAGGAAGGAAGGAAGGAAGGAAGGAAGGAAGGAAGGATGGATAACTCACTTTTCATTCCCTCCGTTAGGTTCCTTATAATGACAAACAATGAAAAAACTGAGTTCTCGGTTAAAAGCTGCTGCCAGGAGACTCAGGGAACTGAAGCTGAGAGAGGCCAAAGAGGAAGCCTTATAAATGGCAGAGAGACAGAGTTTTCAAAAAGGGAAGATCATGGAATGTCATGAGGCAGGCAGTTCCACAGCCATTATGGGAAAAGAGCTTTTTGCAGCTGACGGCTGATTTTAAAGATGAAATCTGAGCTTGTTTCCAGTCTTCTCCAACGTATGAGCAATATGAGTGAGCTCATCTCAGTTGGGAATTTGATATTGGGGGATGAAAAGCTAATGCAATCCTGGGTTGTATAAGCAGAGGGATAGAATCAAGATCATGTGAAGTATTAGTACTGCTTTATAGAGCCTTAGTAAGACCACATCTGGAATACTGCGTCCACTTTTGGTCACCACACTATAAAAAAGATGTTGAGACTGTAGAAAGAGAGCAGAGAACATATTTTTACATGTGGTGGACCTGCAGTGCTGCAAAAAAAGTATTGGAGAATGATCCAGATATAGGTGGAACAAATGGTGTGAGAGTGTATTCTGTTTTTCTCCTAGGAATAATACCAGAAGGATATAGGCAGGGGTGGGATTCTACCAGTTGGCACCTATTCGCTGGAACTGGCTGTTAACATTCTAAGCAGTTCGGAGAATCAGTTGTTAGAAGAAATTACTGGCCTAATCCTGTAAGGAAGGCAGGAAGGAAACATTCTGGTGTTGCTTACAGAAACTGCCCCTCCGTTAACCCTTATTACGTTCTTGGCAGGACTAGACTTCCTGTCTCAGGAATTTCTCTGGAGTTTTTTTCCCTCCTTTGCTGGTACTTTGCTTGTGTGGAGTGACCATTCAAAGTTACAATGGCACTGAAAAAAGTGACTTATGACCGTTTTTCACACTCATGACTGTTGTAGCATCCCCACAGTCATGAGAGGCCAGGCGAGGAGATGCGTGCCTTGATGTGAGTGATGTTGAGTTGGCCACACCCAGCCAATAATATGACCACCAAGCCACGCGTACCAACTAAGCCACACCAACAGAACTGGTTGTTAAAAAATTTGAATCCCACCCTTGGATATAAGAAGGAGTTAATTTATCTAATAGTACATGTGTTGACAGCGGCTAGAATAATATATGCACAATACTGGAAAAGGAAAGCATACCACCAGAAACAGAGATAATAAGGAAAATTATGGCATGTGCAGAATCAGAAGAGTAACCCTAGAATTAAAAAACAAGGGGCAATCCAAGTGCTATGAAACATGGAATAAATTCTATCAGTGGTTGCATAGAAGAAGGCAAGGTTGGAACATCAGTAGCCATGACGATCAGAATAATTAGTCAACAATGAATCAAACAAGGTGATTGTAAATGGTGAAGTAACATTTATATATGGATAACAGTTGTAATGCAGAGAAGAGCAACCAAGACGATTAAGGGCCTGGAGACTAAAACATATGAAGAACAGTTACAGGAACTGGGCTTGGCTAGTCCAGTGAAAAGAAGGACTAGGGGTGACACGATAGCAGCCTTCCAATATTTGAGGGTGTGCTACAAAGAAGAGGGGGTCAATTTATTTTCCAAAGCACCAGAAGGCAGGACAAGAAACGATGGATCGAAACTAATCAAGGAGAGAAGCAACCTGGAATTAAGGAGAAACTTCATAACAGCGAGGACAATTAACCAGTGGAACAGCTTGTGGAGGTTTTGAAGAAGAGACTTGTCTAAAATTGTACAGGGTCTCTTGCTTGAGCAGAGGGTTGGACTAGAAGACCTCCAAGGTCCCTTCTAACTCAGTTATTCTGTTTCTGCAGAAACGGTTTTGCAACTGGGGAGGGGTGGAGTTCTTGCCGTTGAACCGATGGATGTGTAATGGGCAGTGACAGTAACCTTGGGAAAGAGGAAGAAGAGCTGCAGGCGAGACAACAGCCTGATAAGAGATATCTCAGCCTGCAGAAAGTAGAAGGGTAGAGGAAGCATTTCCAACCATAGTTCTCTGGAAAGTGAAAGTAAGGGAGGGGAGAACTGCTTTCAAACAGAGAAGAGACCATCAAGAAGACAAAAAAGGAAAAGGAAAGACAAAAACACTTCCTCACCAGCAATCAGCACCCGGATGAGCATAGATTATTTCCAAGATTAACACCAATAATGAAATAAACAATACCCCAAGAACTACCAAACAAGATAAGAGTAAACAGCCCAATCAAAGACATTCTGAGTCCATCCTCACCAACACCAACAGTACAAGACACCAGAATATAAACAGAGAGAAAACTCCGCTCCTTACTAGCATTGATGTTATTACCTAGTTTGGGTAATGAAATGTCTGCAAGGAAACAAACCAAGCTCAGGCAGCACCAAGAATGCTACAGCTGTTATCATTGTTATTGTTGTTGTCGTCTCTTCCTCCCTTCTCTTTCACTGCACAAAACCCACTCCCTTCCAGCACTGATGATGGTACCTAGTTTGGACAATGAAATGTCTGCAAGGAAACGACCAAGCTCAGAGAGCACCAAAGACCATGTCAACCCTGAGCTACAAAGATCCTGCTTTGTCGGTGCTTTCAGACTCGCAGGATTGTTTTACTGGAACCCTACAATCAAGAAAATGTTGGAATTCTTGGTTTTGGTTTCCTGTCTGGTGAGCCTCAAAGGGTTGGTGGGATGTAACTTCTGGTCTCTGGTGGTCAGGATGGTTCCTGCAACCATACAAATCAAGGCCTTGACCTCTTTTATACAAGGGTTGTCCTTCTGAGGGTAAAAAACCCAAGCTGTGACTGTGCAAGCAAAGCCCATGAGGTTATGGTAGCCATCTTATCTTGTTTGACTCTCCCATCACTGAGTAGAATGCACTGAAATGCACTGAAGTCCAGATTGGACATATACAAATGTCTTAAGCTAACATAACCAGGGTTTACTCAACCATAATTGTCTTTGGTTGAGCAAGATCCTGAATCATGAACTAATTAACCATATAAGCCAGGGCTATGAACCCCAACAATCTGAAGTGTGGCTGGCTACTTGTGGTCCAGGAGGTTGTGTAAACACAAATACACGGATCAAGAAAGGGCTTCCCCGGGCAGAACCTGAGGCCTTGGCTAAGTCTTGTCTGAAGTTGTGGCTTCTCTATGTATTTTGATTTTGTATATATATTTTTAAGTCAAGTTTTTCATTTACATATAAATATTTTGAAGATAGTGTATTGTCCAGGGACTTGGGTTTACAAAAAAAGAAAATAACAGATATACTGATAGTGATAATAACAATACATGTAATAATAATAACAATATTTATAATATTAGCTTATTTATGATCATATTAATTGTACTAGCATGCTTATAATTATAGACAATGTTCATATTTTACATACACGTAACAATAATCTTTCTTCATCTAACTTCTACCTCTTATCTCTAACCTTTGATAAAACCTGTTCCATGTTGAACAGTTCTCTGTATTTCCTTTATCTTTTACTAGCTCTATACGCGGGCTTTGCTACAAACCTATGTGGTCGGGCTTAGTTTTTTGGGAGGAAAATAAGGGGAGAAATTGTGCCTCTACCTACCAGCATCTGGTATTCATCTGGCTAGCATCCTGTCAGTGTGTGAAAGAGTTGAGGGCTGTTTAGAAAGTGAAACAGTATTTGCTGTGTGAGCAAGAAGAAGACAGCAAGGAGCCTGGGCGTGGCTTAGCTCAATTATTCTGTACTAAAGCAGTTCCTGCTGTGAAACTGAAACTGAAACTCCTCTTCTCTGCTTGTGTTTTGCCTTTGGAAGAGATTTCTTTTCAGGTGTGGAGGGGGAGTAGAACTCCTTAGCATCAGGGTGTGTTAATAATAATAATAATAATAATAATAATAATAATAATAATAATAATAATAATAATAATAATAATAATAATA
>NW_020769332.1:6750216-6789247 GCF_900518735.1 Pseudonaja textilis | reverse complement strand
GAAGGAAGGAAGGAAGGAAGGAAGGAAGGAAGGAAGGAAGGAAGGAAAACGAGGAAGAGAGGAAGAAGGAAGGAAGGAAGGAAGGAAGGAAGGAAGGAAGGAAGGAAGGAAGGAAGGGGGAATGGGGATTTTACAGTGTCCTTCCCCTGCTGCGCCCATCAAGCCACACCCAAGCCACGCCCACCATGCCATATCATGCCCACCAAGCCACACCCACAGAACCAGTAGTAAAATAATTTGAATCCCACCACTGCCCATGGTTGTGGTTTGCAGCTCTTCCTTCTGTCTCCCAAGGCCACCCTCTACAGAAAACGAGCCTACCCTGAGCCTGGACATCTGTTATTGTTTCTTCCAAGAAGATCCGTACCTATAACACAGAATTAATTGGGCTGGAGATTTATTTCTTCACATTTCTCCTTCAGCTGCTCCTTCAACCATCAGAGTCATAATCTAGCTTCCATTGAGAGGGAGTCCAATTTTAGCCCGAAAAGCACATTAACAATTCCAGAAGTTAATCAGAACGAGATTCTCAGAAAATAAGACTGCCCAGCCACCAAGGAACAGATATCCTTGTTAGTGGAAAATTGTGTGCTGTGTAGACAAAACACTTTTGATTTTAATAAATAAATAAATAAAGCAAGCATATCACTGTTACTCATACAAGCTGAATATTCTAATGATCACGTTAGAGGCTATTTGGGCTCCCTAAACAAGTTTTGAAGGCTCCCGAGAAGATAATGTCTGGAAAGAAATGCCAAGATATTCAAAAGCTTTCCAGCTGCTCATTTTGTCCTCTTCTCATCTTGCCTACTACTTTCTCCTATTGGTATTTTATGATTTATCACTTGTTGCTTGTAAGATACATTCGTTAAGAATCAAGAATCACCAGGTACAACACTTAGTGATAGTCATAGGGTACAATAAGCAATCAAATCATACTAGGAAACAGTCAATAAAAATCGTAAGGATACAAGCGACAAAGTTACAGTCATGTAGTCACAAGTGGGAGGGGATGGATGGTAAGGAGTGATGAGAAGATTGATAGTAATGCAGACTTTGTAAATAGTTGGACAGTGTTGAGAGAATTATTTGTTTAGCAGAGTGATGGCGTTCGGGGGAAAAACTGTCCTTGTGTCTAGTTGTTCTGGTGTGCAGTGCTCTAAAGCATCATTTTGAGGGAAGGAGTTGAAACAGTTTATGTCTGGGATGTGAGGGGTCTGTAGATATTTTCACAGCCCTCTTTTTGACTCGTGCAGTATACTGGTCGAGGACTTACTCCATAATAGAAGGTGCTCCATAATGGAAGGTAGGAAAGGCATCCTTTGAACCATGTGCAGGGCAACTGAAGGGAGCATCCCAGCGGTGTGTTTCAAAAATTTTTTTTACCATTGGTTCAGTGGGTGTGGCTTGGTGGTCACACTTTGCCTGCGTGCATGCACCATATGCATACTTGGCGCAGGCGCAGAGGCATTTTGAGTCACCACCTGCAATCCTGCACTCTCCCTGACGCATCAGTAGCTGCCACGCAGAACCTAAAGGTTAGTATGGGAGCCCAGGCAGGCGGGTGGGCCCAACAGCAGAGTATCTCAGAGAACCGGTTTGGTCTCTGCTGCTCATCACCGTAGCGGGCTTGGCAGAACCGGCAGAACCGGTAGAATGCCATCACTGGAGCATCCTATGTACAAGAGAGATGAATGAGGATGAAGTGGGATGTCATTGGATTTCAGCAGGGGTGGGATTCTACCGGTTCGCACCTATTTTCTAGAACTGGTTGTTAACATTCTAAGCAGTTTGGAGAACCGGTTGTTAGAAGAAATTACTGGGCTAATCCTGTAAGGAAGGCAGGAAGGAAACATTCTGGTGTTGCTTACAGAAACTGCCTCTCCGTTAACCCTTATTACATTCTTGGCAGGACTAGACTTCCTGTCTCAGGAACTTCTCTGGAGTTTTTTTCCCCTCCTTTGCTGGTACTTTGCTTGTGTGGAGGGACCATTCAAAGTTACAATGGCACTGAAAAAAGTGACTTACGACCCTTTTTCACACTTATGACTGTTGCAGCATCCCCACAGTCATGAGAGGCCAGGCGAGGAGATGCGTGCCTCGATGTGACTGATGTTGAGTTGGCCACACCCAGCCAATAATATGACCACCAAGCCACACCCACCAACTAAGCCATGCCCGCAGAACCGGTTGTTAAAAAAATTGAATCCCACCTCTGGATTTCAGCAAATCGCAGGTGCCCCTGTCTGCATGCAGAAGGAGGCAGGAGAACCTAGAGGTGGCATCAGAGAGGCAGGAAGCATCGGAGACCGAGAGAGAGAGAAAGAGAGACAGAAAGAGAAAGGGAAGGGACGGAAGGAGGGAGGGAGGGAAGGAGGGAGGGAGATGGGAGTGGGAAAGGCACTGATCTGCCTGCAACACTTTCTCTCATCTTTGCAGTGAAGAAGCACCAGGGAAGAAGGAGCAGTGAGCCACAAAGAAGAGCCAACGACATCCCTTCTGTGCCAGCCCAGGAAAACAAAGTAAGTGGGATCTTTTTACAGGGCTTTGATGAAGCTTGTTTCTTTGCAGTTCCAAAAAACAGATCATGGTTAGATCAGGGACACAGTCTTGGAACATCAGGAATCGGGCAGCAACTTTTCAAATATCCTGAGCTTATGGGGCAATTGTGTGGGTCTGGCTGGTTGCTGTTAGACTCCTTCTGAACATCAGCATCTAGAAAGTCTACAAACGTCTGCAATCTTTCAAAAGAAGCTTTGTATTCCTCAGCAGGATTTTAAAGATAATTCATTATTCACAGAGGGGAAGGTTTGTGTTTCTATATCTGTGCATAAGAGTGTGACTGGTCTGTTGTGATTGATGTAGGTCCGCCCTTGAAGCTAGCAACTTTAGCTGCCTGTCAGCTTCAACCAATGCAGAAATGCAGAGCCCCGCATCGGAAAAAGAAACACGACATTTTGTAAATACGGGATTTTTGCACCAGATGCCTTATTTTGTCCAGCTCCAAGCAGTTGGATTGCAGCCTTTTATTGTGGTCCGATGTCGCAGATACAGACTAACAAGAGTTGGAAGGGATCTTGTAGATCATCTAGTCTAACCCATCCACCCAAGCAGACCCTACACTTTCTGACAGGTGGCAGTCCAGTCTCTTCTTGAAAGCTTCCAGTGATGAAGCTCCCACAACTTTTGAAGGCAAACTGGTTGATTGTTCTCACTGTCAGAAAAATTGTTTCTAGGTTGAATCTCTCTTTGTTCAGTTTCCATCTATTGTTTCTTGTCTGGCCTTGGAAAATAGCTTGACCCCCTCCTCCTCTGTGGCAGCCCCTCAAATGTTGGAAGACTGCTCTCATGTCTCTCCTGGTCCTTCTCTTCACTAGACTAGCCACACCCATTTTCTGCAACCGTTCATCGTATGTTTTCATCTCCAGTCCCCTAATAATCTTGGTTGCTTTCCTCTGCACCCTTTCTAGAGTCTCAATGTCTTTTTTATAGTGTGGTGACCAAAACTGGATGCAGTTTTCTAGGTGTAGTTTTACTAAGACTTTATAGAGTGGTAGTAGTAGCTTAGTAGTAGCATTTCGAAGATGCCATGCGCTTTAGCTGCTAGAATTCTTAGCAATGCTAGGACTCTTCTCCCAGTCAAGAGTGGGGAACATGCGGATGAACAGATGTTGATTAATCGTCATTGCCAGCAAAGCCAGAAAGGAGAGAGGAGACTGGGAATTTTAATTTTGCAAGGTCCAACATCTGCCACCTTCTTATCACTGCTCTAGATTCTTTTAATCGAAACCTTTGGTTGGGTGTTCGCTTTTAACTTGTTCCAGATTTTCCCATTTCAATTCTATCTGTTGGTAGAAATCTGCCATGTCCACCTGTCCAGGAAGATGACCATATACCATGCTGGCTGGGGAATTCTAGGGGTTGAAGTCCATTTCTCTGAGTTTCTGTATATACTTGTAGAAAAGCGAGAGATTTAGGTTCCCTAAACCCCCCCAAAATTGGCTTATCTGTGGACCAGGATTCACATTTTAAAGCCCATCATGATCCAACTGCAACTACAGCAGTCCAGTATCTGCTGTATTTAGAAGACAACCTGTAGTGTCTTTTGTTGTTCTCTCTCTCTCTCTCTCTCTCTCTCTCTCTCTCTCTCTCTCTCTCTCTCTCTTTTAGTGGAAGACCTGGTTGCCTTTAGAGTATATTAGAATATATTCCTAAGAGGACTGTAGGGGCCATGTTTAAGTGCACCAACGTGCCTACCGTTCCTGTCCTATTGTTTCTTTTTCTTATATGTATCCATTTTATGTATTCATATCTATGTTTATACTTATACCTGTTATCTTATAAATTGCTTTACAAAATAAAATAAATAAAAAGAAGGATTTGGCTAATATCTAAGAAGTCAGACTCCTGCTTTTGACCGAAGTTTAGAATCAGGGGTTTTAGGTAATTTCATGAACGTTTATGGATTCTCCAACCTCTCTCTTGTTCTTCTTCATCTGTTTGCCTCGATTGTTTGAAAAAATGTCTTTAGCTTTTAGGTAATCTCATGATTGTTTATAGATACTTTTTAAAAAAAAATTATTTATACATTTTTTTCTTTAATATACATGTGCTTAGTCAACAGTATATTGTCTGAGTCTATGTACTTGTACAAGATAATAATAATCGTGCTAGTGATGATGATGATAATGCTTGCTTATATATAATAATAATCTTCCTTCATTTATTTTTACATAATAATCTTTTATCTTCTAATTTCTACCTCTTTTATCTAACCACTGATAAAATAAGTCCCATGTTATATAATATTCTGTTTCTTCCTTGTCTTTTATTTTTAATGTCAACCTATCCATCTCCACATAGTCTAATATTTGTCTAATTAAATTTTCATCTGTGGGAGTATCTTCATTTTTTCCAATATTGTGCAAACACAGTTCTTGCTACTGTCAGCACGTGTATTATTAGATATGTAGTATTCCCTTTATTATAAATTTCTGGTATTATACCTAACAAAAATATTTTAGGTTATATCATGAGCGTTTATGGATCCTTCAACCTCTCCCTTGTTCTCCTCCAACTTTTTGCCCCCAGATTGTTTGGGGGAAAAATGTCTGAACAAGAAGAACTTGCCGAATTGGCCAGACCTTGGAATTCTTCGGAGCTCAACCAGTTCAGCCCCACCAAGATTGCCATTCCAGTGGTTTTCTCCCTCATCTTTCTGTTGGGCACCATTGGCAACAGTCTGGTTTTGGCTGTGCTCCTGCAGAACAGCCAGGGGGGCTGCAAACAGACCAAACTCTTCATCTTCAACCTCAGCTTGGCCGACTTCTTCTTCATCGTCTTCTGCGTGCCCTTCCAGGCCACCATCTATTCCACGGAGGGCTGGATCTTTGGCGCTTTCATGTGCAAAGCAGTTCATTTCTTCATCTACCTCACTATGTATGCCAGCAGTTTCACCTTGGCCGCTGTCTCGGTGGACAGGTAAATGCATCTTCTTTTCTCTATGACCTCATTCGGAAATAAATCGGTTGCCTCTCCATAGTAGGGACAGAATGAACTAGGGTGTGTGTGATAACTATTCAAGATATTTAGAGGACCTGATCAGAGGTGGTGTTCAGTTGGTTCTGACCAGTTCTGGAGAACCGGTAGCGGGAATTTTGAGTAGTTCAGAGAACTGGCAAATCCCGCCTCTAACTGGCCCCACCCCATCTCTTCTCTGCCTCCCATTGAGTCCCAGCTGATCGGCTGGGTCTTCTTTGGTTGCCCTGCTCAGGAGAACAGAGCTGGAAAGCAGGTTAGTGGGGTGGGGAGGGAATGGAGATTTTGCAGTATCCTTCCCCTGCCACGCTGGGTTTATGGTGCCTCAACTTATGACAGCCATGACATGTCTGGAATTCCAGCCCCCATTGTGGTTATAAGTGAAGGACCTAGCTACTGATCAATGGAATGGAATGGAATGGAATGGAATGGAATGAAATAGAATAGAGTAGAGTAGAGTAGAGTAGAGTAGAGTAGAATAGAATCTGGAAGGGACCTTCAAGGTCTTCTAGTCCAGCCCACTGCTCAAGCAGGAGACCCCATACCATTTTGGTCAAGTGGCTGTCCAATCTCTTCTTAAAAACCTCCAGTGATGAAGCCCCTACAACTTCTGAAGATAAGTTGTTCCACTGGTTTATTGTTCTCACCATCACGAAATTTCTCCTTAGATCCAGGTGGCTTCTCTCCTTGATTAGTTTCCAACCATTGTCGCTTTTCCATAGGTATTTGGCCATTCGCTACCCATTACACTCCCGGGAATTACGTACTGCCTACAGTGCGGTGGTGACCACAGCGATAATCTGGGGCCTCTCCATGATCTTCTCAGGGCCCTACCTGAGCTACTACGACTTAGTTCAATGGGAGGAGAGCTACATCTGTGTGCCAGGCTGGGAGGGATGGAAGCGCAAGATCCTGGAGACTAGCACCTTCATTTTTGGCTACATCATCCCGGCTCTTATTGTCAGTCTCTCCTACACCAGGACAATTAAACATCTCTGGACGTCAGTGGATCCTTTAACGGACATGTTGGAGTCCAAGAAGTCTAAGTGGAAAGTGACTAAAATGATCATCATTGTGACCATCCTCTTCTGCTTCTGTTGGTTGCCCTACCATGTGGTTGTGCTCCACTATCTCTATGGAAACTTCCCGTTCAACCAGACAACCTATGCTTTGCGCCTGCTCTCTCACTGCATGGCGTATGCCAACTCTTGCCTCAACCCCATTGTCTATGCCTTGGTTTCCAAGCACTTCCGCAAAGGGTTCAAGAAGGTCTTTAGATGTCTGCTGAGGAGGAAACCATGGAACAAAGTCCAAGCAGTCCACTGCACTCTTACCAAGCCTGGTATTGAAGTGGCCTCCACAGAGAAGTCCCAGGTGAACGAGGATAATAGACAACGGAATGGGTGTATACCAGGTCCAAGGTCCATCATGGTCCCATCATCCCCCTGCATTTCATAAACCAAACTGGAGTGGGGCTTCCGCAATGGGTGCTGAATGCTTCCGATAAAACCATAATTAATGGTTTATTTTCTTTTTTCCATCTACATCATAGTCATGCCCATCTTTCGTAACCAGGGTATCTTCTCTTTTACAGAGGACACAGAATTTACTGTACCTGTGGGAATTGTGGGAAAAGCCTCTATAAATTGTGGGAAAAAATCTCTATCCTTGAACTAAGAGATAACACAATGCTTCGAAGAGGAGTCCTGCCCTTACTGATCTCATCTCCTGTTTCTTACTAAAAACATATCCCAGCTGTGTTCATCCACCATGATGTTAAAATAATGACATCTGCATGTTATACAAGATGCAATTATGATCTAAATCATGTCATTCCCATGATGCTACCATTAAGTATGTCAGAGCATTTGCAGTGTGACTACTATTGTGAGACAACCCAGGAGCAAAACAGCACAAGAGGCTTAGACATTTAATAAGTGATTTATATACAAGACACTTATATACAGGAATATATGTGGTAGGCAAATACTTGACAAGTAATCAATCTTCTTAACTCTGCACGGAGAACTCTACAATGGAGACAAGATACAAGGAGAGAGAGAGAGAGAGAGATGCCCTCTAATGGCTGCCTTATATAAACACCTCTTAAAGTGGTAAAACATCTGCGGACCCATCCTTAATCTTAAAACGGCCATACCCATGCTGATCAGCTCTTAAATCTCAATGCCTTAACAAAGTAATGTGTCACCATACAAAACCATGACTATCCATGAACCAATGGTGGTTTTAGTACATCAGCAACAAGCTGGAAAACAATGGGGGAACTGGGTGATTTCCACTGATAATGGCAAGATGAGACACATTTATTTATTCATTCATCCAATTTCTATAGCTACACATCTCAAACAAGTGACTATTGCTTCACTGATGTTGAGAATCAAATGCACTGCGCATTTCCCGTCAGCCCTGATCATCCTGGCTAATGGAGTTGGTCAACAACAGTTAGAAATCACACCTTGCCCACTTTGATGTAAACATCCTTTGAAGAGATTGGGGAGCCATTTGTCTGGAGTAGTATAGTGTCTCTTACTTGAGCCAGGGGTTTGACTAGAAGACCTCCAAGGTCCCTTCCAAGTCTAGGTTAAAACACAAGGAGGTGAGTACATCAAGAAGCTTCCCTAGACTTGGATATCTGGCACTATCCATGTTCCTCAATGTAGACAGCTTCTAATCTTATCCAGCAGGGAGTGCCTTTTGATCTCCATGCTCGACGTGAGTTCTGGGTGCCATGACGGTATGTTTTGGTGTTATATTTTTCTAAGGTGCTCCAGAGAACTGAGTTAGAAGGTGGGTAGGTTAGAGGAAGGACTTCTCATTCAATGCAAGCACTGCAAAAGAACTTCCTTCCTTAAGAATGGAACAAACTTTACTCTTTGGGATGGTAAATGGAGCAGGAGGAATCTAGGGGTGGCCAATGACATCACAGCCTCCAGCCAAGGACTCCAGGAGTCCTTCACTTACAACATTTAGTTATCAAAGGTACAATGTCCCTGAAAAATATGATTGATGACCATTTTTCATGCGTAGTTACGACTTCTGCAACATCCTCATGATTATGTGATCAAAATTGGGTTCATATTTGGTTCATATTTATGATATTTCTTGTGTCCCAGGATCACCGGATCCCTTTTTGTGACCTTCTGACAAGCAAAGGCAACGTTCATTTAGCAACCAGGTTACTAACTTATCAACTGCAGGGATTATCTTTAAAAACTGCAGCAAGAAAAGCCGTAAAATGAGACAAAAACTCACTGAACGAATGTCTCACTTAACAGCAGAAATGTTGGACTGGATTGTGGTCGTACGTCGAGGGCCACTGTGATATTTATTCATTCGGCTTTAGCAGTCCCCGAACATTGCTGTGTAGGGAACAAGTTGGCATGTACATGCACACCGTAAAAATGCTTCCGGCCATGATTTGCTTTTAAAGAAGAATGGCTTTTAAAACAGAGCACAATCTTTAAAGTATTTTGAAAACAGGCCAGCATTCTGGATTTTGCAGATGTGCCCGGTGTCAGCATTCCAACGAAACTCCTGGTTTCCATTCAGCACTCAGAAACAAAGTTTATCCAAGTAAGAAGTTTATTAAAGAAGTCATATTGGCCCATCTGGGAAAACCCAAATCTGAGAATTCCAGGTTTTCCTTTCCCAACTGAAAATCAAAAACCCATCCCCCTGCACATCACAAGGTCCAATCAAATCTGGTCCCAACTGGAGACCTTCCTCCAGACACTCCCCTCCAGGTGCAGGGCGACATGTCCTTGACTCTCTGAGGAAAAAAATGTTGTTGTGTCTAATCTTTCACCTCTCTATGAAATCCCCCCCTCCCAAATTCCCAGGCACTGAAATGTGGCAGCTTCGAAGCTCCTAAGTAAGATATGGCTTCCAAGGTTGATGCAGATAACAGATAACAGTTAATCAGAGTTGAAAGGTACCTTGTAGATCATCTAGTCCAACCCCCTGCCCAAGCAGAAGACCCTACACCATTTCTGACAGGTGGGAGTCCAAGCCAGTGATGGCGCTCCCACAACTTCCGACGGCAACTTCTGTTCCATGGGTTGATTGTCCTCACTGTCAGAAAGTTTCTCCTTATTTCCAGGTTGAACCTCTTCTTGTTCAGTTTCCATCCTTTATTCCTTGTCTGGCCTTCAGGTGCCTTGGAGAATAGCTTGACCCCTTCCTCCTCTCTGTGGCAGCCCCTCAAGTATTGGAAGACTGCTATCCTGTCTCCCCGGTCCTTCTCCTCCCTAGACTAGCCAGGCCCAGTTCCTGCAACTGTTCTTCACATGTTTTAGTCTCCAGTCTCCTAACCACACCTTGTAGAAGAGAAGTTGGGGAGGGATTATGTTTTCTAATGGAGGGAGGAGCTACCTACTCAATTTCATTTACTTGCCAGTGTTGATGGAACCTTTCAGCAAAAGTGTTCCTAAAGTGACTTATAAGAACGATTTAAAAAACAACTACCCAATTATCAATCAATCATGGCTCCTTGCAATAAATATACATCTGTCTGAGGTGTGGGGAAGGGGTACCTGAAAATATGAGGAGGAAAAATATCCCTAGGGGAAGAAAATTTGAAAGTACCAAGTAATTAAGGAAGTGAAAGAAAGAAAAAGAGATTGCTTGGAAAGGAAATTATGGTTTTGGCATAAACTTTTTGCTCTGAAGCCAATCTGGTTGGTTTTGATTTATGCGGTGTTGAAATCTGTCTCACAATTTCCCTGAAGTCTCCGGCCCACTCTCTTCTCAAAGAAAAAGAAGAAAAAAGTAGTTTCTGTTTTGTTTTTGATTTGTTTTTTTCCTGATTCTCCAGAGGCTTCAGAATTGTTTTGAATTTCTTTGGGAGTTTTGTTTATTCGTTTCTGGAAGGGACACAGCTGTTAAGAGGAAGGAGGGATGTTCTACTCAAAAAAATCCTTGGGAAGTCACTCCACCACATACAATCGCCCCCATGGCCCAGCCATTTAGGTAGAGGTAGTTCTTGACCTTACAATAGTTCTTTTAGTGACCGATCAAAGTTACGATGGCACTTTTAAAAAGTGACTTATGACCGTAAATCTACTCGTAGTTGAGATCTGGTGCTTTCTCCAGACTTTTAAAGTCAAGGTAAGAGTAGAAATCTCCAATTTAAAAACAGATTTCATTTCTGATCAGCACTTTATGGTCTTTGTAGAAGTGAATCTGGAAGTGATCTGTTGTTTTTGTATTTGTTAGTTGGCTATTTCTCCTTTTTGCTTTTCATACATTACCCCAAATCCATTACTTTGAGTTAGGTGGCCATGTAAATAAATAAATACATATAAATATTTGCACCATATTTCTGAAAAAAAAAAAAGATGGATTTTCTATAGAAGAGGAAGACCTGATTAAAGTACAGGTAGTTCTCAAATTACAACAGTTCGCTCAGTGACTGCTTGAAGTTGCAAAAGTACTGAAAAAAGGGACTTATGACCATTTTTCACACTTATGACCAGGGGTAGGATTCTACCGGTTCTGTCCGGCTCTGTAGAACCGGTAGCTTTGAAGAGCAGCAGACACAGAACCAGTGCAAAACATAAATCTCCAAACCGGTAGTTATACCTCCCACTCCTGCTTACGACCGTTGCAGCATCCCCAGAGTCACATGATCAGAGGCTTGGCAACCGATTCATATTTACAACGGTTGCAATGTGTCCCCTTTTGCAACCTCCCGACAAGCAAAGTCAACAGGGAAGCTGGATTCACTTTACAAACATATTAGTAACTTAACAGTTGCAGCGAGTCACTTAACGGCAAGAAAGATTGTTAAAATGTGACAGAACTCACTGAACCACCGTCTCACTTAGCAACAGGGATTTGGGGTTCAAATGTAGTCATGAAATCGAGGACGACCCATGCTGCAGGCGCAAATTTAGATCTTGTGAAACAGCCTCTATCCATTTTGTGTGAACGAGGGTTTACACAATTGTAAACAACTGATTGCCTCTAGGAGATCTCGCAAGAAATGTCCAGGTCCTAGGGAGCTCCCTTTCTGAAGGTGGCCCCAAAACGTGAACAGATTTCAAAAGATAACAAAGATGGCCTCCGGAGTAGAAAATGGCGTCGTAGTCCTGTGAGGGAGAACTTGAAAGAATTGGGATGTTTTCAGCCTGGGGGAAGAGAGTGATCGAGGGCTGACCCCAGAAGTATGCCTTCATTCTTGGAAGATCCAATTCTACTGGCACAATGGACGCTCCCCAAACCGCATCCTCCTAATTACGTATTTGCCACATTATCTGTTGAACAATTGGCACGAATCTAGGCTCATTTCGGATCTCCTTAGGCAGGATTTTAATCTGCGATTAGATCAGCGCAACATCTGTCTTGGAAAACAGACAGTTCGGTGGTGCTTCTATCATCGGCTAATAAACCTGGAAGCAAGTCAATATGATTCTTTCTTTCTTTCTTTCTTTCTTTCTTTCTTTCTTTCTTTCTTTCTTTCTTTCTTTCTTTTTCTTTTTCCTTCCTTCCTTCCTTCCTTCCTTCCTTCCTTCCTTCCTTCCTTCCTTCCTTCCTTCCTTCTTTTTCTCTCTTCCTTCCTCTGTCTTTTCTTTCTTTATTTTTTCTTTCTTTCTCCTTCTTTCTTTCCTTCCTTCTTCTTTTTCCTTCCTTTTCTTTTTCCTTCCTCCTTCCCTCCCCCTTTTTCTTTTTTCTTTTTTTCTTCCTTCCTTCCTCTTTTCTTTCCATATTTTTTGTTTCTTTCTCTTTCCTTCTTTCCTTTTTCCTTCCTTCCTTCCTTCCTCCCTTTCTTTCCTTCTCTTTCTTTCCTACCTCTTCCTTCCTTCCTTCCTTCCTTCCTTCCTTCCTTCCTTCCTTCCTTCCTTCTTTCTTTCCTTTCTTTCCTTCTTTTTCTTTCTTTTTCTTTCTTTTTCTTTTTTCCTTCCTTATTCATTCCTCAAACAAGGTTGAGAAACGTTGCTCTAAGTAAAGAATAAGATGCTACTTATTGAAGTCTATTAAGCACAGCACAGCACAGGCTATTGAATTTATAGTAAAATGAAGCCTATTGAAGCCACTAAAAACAAATAAAAAAGCTCCCCCTCCCACTGTCACTGTTAGAAACCAAGCTAGTTTATCACAATATATTTCTTCCCAAAACTTCCAGTGGCTGCAGGAGAGCAACCAAGACCTGTCTGGATGTCCACTTTGTCATCAGATGTGTCTTCTTTAAAAGATAATGGTTTGGGGAAGTCAAGATTGACTTGACTTGAGAACTGAATAGACCTATGCATGCAGGTTTCATGACAATGATAATGACAATGATAAGGAAGGGATTGGCCCTTCTTCAAAGGTGGTCATTTAATCTCCCAGCAGCCCATGTTTTCTTGGTGCTGTCCAGCGGTGGGATTCAAAAAAAATTATTACAGGTTCTGTGGCCGTGACTTTGGTGGACGTGGTGTGGCTTGGTGGGCGTGGTTTGGTGGGCGTGGCAGGGAAGGTTACTGCAAAATCCCCATTCCCTCCCCACCCCACTAACCTGCTTTCCAGGTTAGAAAATGTGAGAAAATACAAGGAATTGAGTCCTCCCATGTATCCTTTCATAATATCACTTTAAAAAGCCCCTGTTTTAACATTCATTGCCTGTTGTATATGGCTGCGGGGGCCTTACGTTTGGTTGTTTTAATTAAGATCAGAATTAGCCATTCTGAGAACAAGATATATGTTTTGGGTTAATGAATGCAAGGAAACTGGGGACGAGCCAAGGAAACTGATTGGCAGCCTCTCTGTCTGTGCATGCCACGCTGATATTTGGACTACTCTGTAGCACAGCAAGGATTTCTTGCTTCTGATGTCGCAAGATGATTATCTGCAGAAAGTTGGAAAGGCAATGAAATGTCTACTGTCAAGCACCGGGGAAATCAGAAATTCCAGCCAGTTCAAAGAGGTATACAAAGATGTATTGCAAGCTTCTCTACAAGAATCCGAACTACTAACGGTCCACGCAAATTGGTGGTAGATAAGAGTCAATGGAATTCAAGGTGGGCTGGACTTAGAGCTCTTGTGAGCACAAATGGATTCAAGACTGATGACGCCTTTCACCCCTCCCTCAGGCTCAGCCTGGTCGTGTCCTAGACTTACCGTGGAAAACGGGATTTGTCATGCCCCTGCCAGAGTCTGAATCTGAGGAAGAAGCCGAACAGCTGACAGGGAGTAGGAGTGTGGCTCCATTGGCTGTGGAGGAAACTGGGGAAGGGCAACGTCTGGTTGGGCAGAGCAGGGAAGAGGTAGAACAAGGGAGAAGGAATTCAGAGAAAGACCCAGGCCTACCCGCTCTTCATCCGAGGGCATGTAGGGAGGAACAGAGAAGAGAGCAATGCGGGTTGTGTGGCTTACGGGGGAGGAAAGGGCCCTGATTCCCTTCATTAGCTGCAGCTGGGAACACAGTGTATAAAAAAGGCAGGCTGCGTGTGGAAGGCTGTTTGGGGCAAACATTACTTTATCATGTCATGGCTTATCTGTGTTCCTGGGGTCTTCCCAACCATGTGAGTTTTGTCATGCCTTCAAGTCTGAAATTCTTGTTCCTGCCCTGCCAAACTAATTAGTTCAGTTTGGTTTGTTTGGACTTAAAAGATGATAGGAATAGAGTAGAGTAGAGTAGAGTAGAGTAGAGTAGAGTAGAGTAGAGTAGAGTAGAGTAGAGTAGAGTAGAGTAGAGTAGAGTAGAATAGAATAGAATAGAATAGAATAGAATAGAATAGAATAGCAGAGTTGGAAGGACTTTGGAGGTCTTCTAGTCCAACCCCCTGCTTAGGCAGGAAACCCTATAGTACTTCAGAAAAATGGTTATCCAATCCCTTCTTTAAATCTTCCAGTGCTGCAGCATTCATAACTTCTGGAGACAAGTTGTTCCACTGATTAATTGTTCTGTCAGGAAATGTCTCCTTAGTTCAAAGTTGCTTCTCTCCTTGATGAGTTTCCACCCATTGCTTCTTGTCCCACCCTCAGGAGCTTTGGAGAATAGCTTGACTCCCTCTTCTTTGGGGCAGCCCCTGAGATATTAGGACACTGCTATCATGTCACCTCTTCATTAAACTAAAGGAAGAAGGGAGAAAGGCACAATTGTATGTTTTCTTTCTTCTTTCATTTCCTTTCTTGTTTTTTTTTCCCTCTCTCTCTTCTATATTTGTTTTTATTTGCTGTGGATATTTCACAGTTGCTGGATTGGGAATTCTGGGAGCTGACGTCCACACACCTTGAAGTTGTCAAGGTTGCCCTAGAGAGCCTGCACAAAAGCAATTGTGTTACAATCAGTAAAAATGAGGTACAGAAATGAAATTTTAGGAAGGGACCACGCAAGGTACACAAGGATCCTGCTAGATCTAGAACAGAGGTCTCCAAACTTGGCAACTTTAAGACTTGTGGACTTCAACTCCTAGATTTCTCCAGCCAGCTATGTCCAAAAGTCTTACAGTTGCAAACTTTGAGGATGCCTGATCTCGAAAGAAGGGCCAGGAAGTACAGAATCCCTACAGTGTATATCTATCCCTTACGGTCCCCCCTATTAAACATAATTTGATGTAATATCTATTCGTTGGGGGATTGGACTAGATGACCTAGCAGGTCCCTTCCAATTCTGTTAATTTGTTAATGTGAACCTACCCATAAAAAATGACCTTTACAGAGAATTTCTTTGCATGATAAATAATGCAACATCGCCCCCTGCTGGACATTCCCATAACCAAACCTACATTTTTCTTCCCGATTCTTACATTTACTGCACTGGGGTGAAAATGTTTCACGTGCAACTTCAATGTTTTGTTTTGTTTTAATAGGCAAATGAGAACCAGCTCTTTGGAAATGCAAAGGAGATGCATTTGCCAGGCAGGATTTGTTACAGCTCCATGCTGGGATGAGCTAATGCATACCTTGCAAAGAGAAGTTTAATTATTTCTCAGAACACTGTTTTCCAAACTTGGCCACTTTAAAAGATGTGTGGATTTCAACCTCCAGGAATTTCCCAGCCAACATGCTGGCTGGGGAATTCTGAGGGTTGAAGTCCACACAGCTTTTAAAGTGGCCAAGTTTGGAAAACATCATCCTAGAAGGTTCCACAATTCACACAACGCTCTAAAGTAGAAACCAACAACCCACAGTTTAGCCTACTTCATTTTTGTTGTGCAAGCCCAGATACAAGGTTTACTTGAATACATTGGGGGTAATTTTGGGGTCTTGGTGATACCTTTGGTCTGACCTGCTGAAATCTAGATCAGAGGTCTCCAACCTTGGCAACTTTTAAAACTTGTGGACTTCAGTTCCCAGAATTCTCCAACCAATGTGGGAATTGAAGTCTGCAAGTCTTAAAGTTTCCAAGGTTGAAGATCTAAAGCAGGGGTCTGCAACCTTGGCAACTTGAAGCCTAGAGGACTTCAAGTCCCAGAATTCCTTTGCAGGCCGAGGAATTCTGGGAGCTGAAGTCCGCCAGGGTTAAAGTTGCCAAGATTGGAGACCTCTGATCTAGAGGATCCTTAAGTGGCAGCTAAGAGCTAGAGAATGTCTAAAACAGGTGTTTCTCCATCTTGGCAGCATTAAGATGAGAAGACTTCAACTCCCAGAATTCCCCAGCTAGCCATGGCGATCCTAAAGAAGACCATTGTGTCAATAGAGCTGCTCTGATTAGCAGTCCACCTTTGGATCCTCCTCTTTTTCCTTTCTTTGTTTCCTAGGTTGTGAGAAGAGGGTGTGTCTACCTTGGGCTCTGTTGCAAATCAACCTCTTGCTGAAGCAGAAACGGGAACAAGGAAGTGAAAATAACAAAAAGAAGAACTTATCACCATAGTCGCCACAGGAAAAAACAGTCCAAGAAAGAGTTGCAGATTATTTTTTTCTGACCAAGATTTCCCGGGAGTTGAAGAGTGGTGGGTAGTTATTTAACTCATTCTAGGTTGGTGCGTTTCTTTTGCAAGGCGTTTTCCCGGAGTCTCCCTCCCAACTTCGTCGGAGCTCTCCTTTTCCAAGGAAACTTTCCCCTTGGAGTTCACTGCCAGGCGTTGGAGCTTTGAACTCCTGGGGAGACAAAGGGGAATCCGTTGCAGGTAAAGAGAACTTGGGGAATGAAGGTGGGTTGTTCATTTTGAAGCTTTGTTTGTTTTCAAGGAGGAATCTGCAGGTATCGGGGGGCTGCAGGAGAAACTGAAAACTTGGGGAAAGGGTGGCATGGTTAGGAAGGACATGACAGTGTCTTCCAGCACTTGAGGGGCTGTCACAGAGAAGAAGGGGGGGGGGTCAACCTGTTCTCCAGAGCACCCGAGAGCAGGAAAAGTAGTAAATGATGGAAACAGATCGAGGAGAGATCCAGCTTAGATCCAAAGAGAAATTTCCTGAGAGGGACAGTAATAAACCAGTGGGATGCCTAATCTTCAGAAATTGTGAATGCTCCATCACTGGAGGTTTTTAAGAGGAGAAGGGACAACCATTTCTTTCTCTGGAGGGGTATAGGGTCTCCTGTTTGGGTAGGGGTGGGTGGGCTAAAAGCCCTCCAAAACACCAGAGGGCAGGACAAGAAACAAGGGCTGGAAATTAATTGAGGAGAGGAAGCAACTGGAATTAAAGAGAAACAGTAAGGACAGTTAATCAGTGGAAAGATGTTTAGAAGTGATGAAGGTTTTTCAAAAGAGACTGGACAGCCACTTGTCTGAAATGGTATCTCCTGCTTGAGCAGGGGGCTGGACTAGAAGACCTCCAAGGTCCCTTCCAGCTCTCTTCTATTCTAAGTCTTTCTCCCTTCTATTCTAACCTCTAAAGCCTCTTCCAGCTGTTATTCTGTATTCTAAGACAAGCGGCAGGCATGCACACTCTTTCACGTGAAGTTGGCTCTCTCCATTCAGATGTAGCCTGACACCTTCCTTCTCCCCTTCCAGTCTTGCGACGAACCTTTCATCGTACGTGAACGGTTGAACTTGAATGCTTTTCCGGGATTCGCAGAAATCGGCGGTTGTGTTGACCGTCTGTTTTTCCACTCTTGGCAGCTCCGACGGAATTGCTGCAGGTGCGCGCAGGGCGTGAGATGGGGACTTCAGGCAGAGATGTTGCTGAGGACATCAGCCAGCAGATCAACGATGTTCTGGGACGCCTGCAAAGCAAGCAGCTCTTCCAAACCACCTGGGATATCGTGGCTTTTGCCATCTTCTTCACCTTCATCGGTAGGCGGAGGGAGGGAGAGGAAGAGTTTGGGTGGGCAGCCACCCTGCTTCAGGAGTTGCTAATTTTGGGGCCTCCGCATGGTGCAAATGGTTTGAGAGGGTTTGGTACTTCGAAGAAAGATGGCACCTTCCCAGGAGAATGTAAGCAGGGGTTTAGGAAGAAACAAGAGCCACAAAGTCACGAATTAGCTTGGTGGAGCCGAACAGGCACAAAGTAGATCAATGGAAGAGAAAAACCTCCTACACAAGAAAAGCTGCCCATAAAGCAAACTATTTCACCTGCATCCATCAGCAGTATCTCAATATCTATAGCTTCTTTGTTTAAGTATGTCCAGGGGTGGGATTCTACCAGTTGGCACCTATTCGCTAGAACCGACTGTTAACAATTCTAAGCAGTTCGGAGAACCGGTTGTTAGAAGAAATTACTGGCCTAATCCTGTAAGGAAGGCAGGAAGGAAACATTCTGGGGTTGCTTACAGAAACTGCCTCTCCGTTAACCCTTATTACATTCTTGGCAGGACTAGACTTCCTGTCTTAGGAACCTCTCTGGAATTGTTTTTTTCCTCCTTTGCTGGTCCTTTGCTTGTGTGGAGTGACCATTCAAAGTTACAATGGCACTGAAAAAAGTGACTTATGACCATTTTTCACACTTACGACTGTTGCAGCATCCCCACAGTTATGAGGCTAGGTGAGGAGATGTGTGCCTCGATGTGAGTGATATTGAGTTGGCCACACCCAGCCAATAACATGACCACCAAGCCATGTCCACCCAGTCACATGACCACCAAGCCATGCCCACTAAGCCACTCCCACAGAACCAGCTGTTAAAAAAATTGAATCCCACCCCTAGGTATGTCTAACGTCTGAGAGGACTACAGGCGACATGATAGTAGTTGGAGGGACTGCCACAGAGAAAAGGGGGAGTAACTTAATGATGAGGATGTTGAGACTCTAGAAAAAGTGCAGAGAAGAGCAACCAAGACAGTTAGGGGACTGGAGGCTAAAATATAAACGGTTGCAAGAACTGGGCCTGGCTAGTCTAGGGAAGAGAAGGACCAGGGGAGACAGGATAGCAGTCTTCCAATAGTTGAGGGGCTGCCACAGAGAGGAGGAGGGGGCGGGTCAAGCTATTTTCCAAGGCAGCTGAAGGCCAGGCAAGGAATAATGGATGGAAACTGAACAAGGGAGATTCAACCTGGAAATAAGGAGACATTTTCTGACCGTGAGAACAATCAACTAATGGAATAGAAGTCACCTTTAGAAGTTGTGGGAGCTTCATCACTGGACGCTTCCAAGAGACTGTCAGAAATGGTGTAGGGTCTCCTGCTTGGGCGGGGGGGCTGGACTAGATGACCTACAAGATCCCTTCCAACTCTGTTAATGTTACCTGTATTTTGAACTTATTCTGCAAAGCACCAGAAAGGCAGGGCAAGAAGCAATAGGTGGAAGGTTATTATAAAGAGATTCAATCGGGAAGAACTTTCCTGACAGTGAGAACAATTAACCAGGGGAACAACTTGTCCGCAGAGGTTGTGGGTGCTCCATCTCTGGAGGCTTTTAATAAGAGAATGGACAACCCTTTGTCCAGAATGGGATGGGGTAACCTCTGATAGGCAGGGGCTTGGATTAGAAGACTCCCAAGACCCCTTCCCACCCGATGACTCTATGTTCTGTGAGATGGAAACCAGGATGGAGAAGGAAGCCATCCTGGTTTTGGATATAAATTCAGGGACCGATCCATATTCTTTTTCCCCCAGGGATGGTTCTCTTGCTGGGCCTCCTTGCGTTGATCCGATGTTGCTGCTGTGATTGTGATGCTCCCAGTTCATACAAGAAGGTAAGCAGCTTCAGCAAGGCCTGGCCTGGAGTTGCACATTTAATGGTGGGACCAGATTCAGGCCTCCGGTTTGGGAGGGTGGTTTCTCTCTTCCCCCCCAACCCCTCAGAGGATAGGAAGTCTTCCTTCACTGTGTACGTTCAAGCAGAAATTGGACCATTGGTCCATCAGAAATGCTGGAATTAACACTGTTTTCTGAGCAGGGATGAAAACACACAGATCTAAATGATCCTTTCCAATGCCAGGGTCCTCTGAGAACCCAACTTTCAGAAGGCATCGTTTCTTCCATTTTGCTTCTAAAAACTTTGCCATATTTTCATTCCCCCAAAGTGCATCATAAGTTGCTTTGGATAGTGAGATGGGTAGTGTTGAAAGTTTACCCTCCGGCAGAAATGAAGACAACCCCTGACAGGATTTAAAACATTTAAGAAATACAAACACAAGCACACACACACAAAAGGAGAAAAGGTATAAAAAATCAGGGACTTATTATACAAAGCTAGCTAGCCCAGGAACGCAGACTTCTTGCTATCTCTTGCCTTCCTGAAAATTAAAAAAGATCCAGCTTTCAAGCAGTTGTCTGTATCCTTGCACTGGAGCTCTCCCAGAGGGAAAATCGAATCCTCAGAAGAAAGGCATTTTGACAGCCTTTCAACAGTAGCATAATTTTTTAGTGCTATGTGTAGTCCTCTTTTTTCTCCATACAAAGGGGTAAAAAAAATTCAGAAAGACTAGGGTGCAGTACAGCTTCAACACCAACCCAACAATGAGTTAAGAGGACCTCGCGGAACAAAATCTGTTGGTGGGACAAACTTAAAAGCTGCCTTTTCTTGTTCTAACAAAATTTGACCAGATACCAATTCTGGAATTGAATTGTGGCTTAGCCTAAGAGTGAATAAATGCAATTCCCATTGGACAAATGTGCCTTTTACCATATAATGCTCTTTTTCCTGATATTCCATAAACATCATGCTCTTCCACTACAGGTCAAGAAAAGGAAAGTTGGTATTGACAATATGGGCATGGAGCCATAGACGCCATATGACCAATCGTCTGAGCAGCTGGCTTTAACTGATTTTTCTCTGCTGTGCTGGAATTTTTTTGTAAGAAATCAGATTTCTTCTGGGAGGAACTGTGAGACAGGTGAGCCCTCATGAGGCTTAGATGCTCCTGCGATGATTCTTAGTCCATGTCTGTGTGCCATAAGTTGGGGCGAACAACTCAGCCATTCTCACCGTTGGCAACTATCGGCTTCTTCTGATCATTAGTAACAAGGAAAGAGCTAATGAAATACATAGTCCACGAACAGTGATAATCCTCTTTTGCCAAACTCTTTATCTTGTGGGTCTACCAGTTGGGTTTGTTAGCATGTGCTTTAAAAATGGAATCACGAGGGGTCTACTTTGGCCATCTTAGTCCCATCAAATGCTGACAGCAACCAAAACAAGATAAATAAATCTGTTATTGAGATGGGCTGCTTTTATTGTCCTAGATTGGATTTCTCTATAGAAGCAGCCCAGACCGTGTACCAGCTTGGTATAGCATTATCCTCTTTGTAATACTGAAAACGTTTTTTTTTTTAATCAATTCAGGACGCTTCGCACCAAGGGTGTCTAAGTTGGGCAACTTTTAAGACTTGTGGATTTCAACCCCCAGAATTCCCCAACCAGCATGACTGGGGAATTCTGGGAGTTGGAAGTCCACAAGTCTTAAAACGTTACCAAGATTGGACCTTGCTGCTTTAGATCTTCTTGTTCTAATATCCCGCATTTGCAACATTTCCAAGATCGGTGTCCTAATTTTCGATGTAAAATGTAGTCTCTTGATTATTGTGAGGCATTTTCTAGTTGTGGTTGAATAAATTTAGATGGGTGTATACGGGACTGAAGTTTAAAAGGAGTTTGTTTTGATGTTCCCCTTTTACCCAAAATTTAATAGACCCAACAGAAGGGGTGGGGAATCTGTTCTTTGCACGTGATTAAAAAAATATTAACCCGGCGTGGATAAGGAACCTGGATCCTTCCCAGGAAAATGGACTTCTGGGTCATTTTGGCTGAAGGTTGAATTTAGCCTTTCTGGAACCAATTCCAATTCATTCCATTTCTCCATCTCTCATGCATGTCCCATAACCTCTCCCCAATTCCCAAAATCTGGTGTCCAAAGGCTCTCCTCCAAAAACACCAAGCCAGGAACCACAATAATCAGGGAGGTTTATTCCAGACACAATATTAGGAGCAGGGAGTAGGGTTCACCTATGTATAGCAGCAACTAACTTTGTTACCAAGGCCACCTTGGTCTTGTCTACTGTTTGGTGGCTGGCAAAGATTCTCTGGAAGAACTGAGGAAGAAGCAGTGTCTCTATGCTTTTACAAAATAGGGGGGGGGGGGGTGACCCAGGGGTGGGATTCTACCAGTTTGGACGAACCGGATGTTAAATTTGCATTTGGTTTGTCGAACCAGTATTCCTTGCAGGAGTCTCCACAGGGCCCGTTTTGGGTGCAAATAAGTGCAGGATCTGCACGGAGACTGCGGAAGGGGTGAAAAACAGCCTTCCTGGAAGTACCGGAAGTCGGGAAACGGGCCTGTTTCCTGCTTCCGGAGGGCCTCCAGAGCCCGGGGGAGGCTGTTTTTTTGCCCTTCCCAAAGGCCTGAGGGAAGCCTCCGGACCCTTGGAAAGGCGAAAAACGGCCCTCCCGGAAGTTCCAGTGGGCCCTGCCCACTATACCACCCCCCGCCCGCCACACCCAGCGACTGGGCCGTGAACTGGTTGCTGGGATTTCTAAATCCCACCCCTGGGGCGGCCCGCCCTCCAAAACCACCAGCTGTCCCTGAATGTTTTTCAAACGCGACGTTATGGAAGTGAACCGTCACTCTGGGTGCCAAAGGCTTGAGAAGAGGCAGGCTGGAGGGAGAACAGAACCCAAAATGTGATAAGGATTTGCCAAGAAAGGAACAAACTGCGACCCACCCCGTAGTTGGGTCTTTCTGAGGCAAGCCCAGTGCAGGGTCAGCAAAGGCTGCTCTTCATCCCTCACCCCTCTTTCCAACGAGGTGCAGTTTGACCAGTGTTTATATTGGCTCAGCTGAGCTTTGATGCCCGCGGAAAGAAATGAACGTTTACTTCTAAAGTGCTAATAAATAATGACATTCCGACTACGCAGATGTGGAGGACGGCCGTGGCTTCCTGCCCATCAGCTGCTACTACTACCCACGGAGCGGCAGAAATCTGGGATGTCCTTCACAGATACCGTTTATATCGTGAGATTCCCTTCACGGGGAAGAGAGCGGCTGAAGACAGACTGGAACCGCTCTCGGAGGGGAAATCAGTAGGGCCGGTAGTTCCAGTAGCCGGAAAACACAGCGATCTGTGGTGGGGGGAAGAAGAACACAAAAAAGGAGATCGAAAGTTGGCGGGCGATAGGGGTTTGGCTCCTGTTCTTCAGTAGAGTCAAATCTGTAATGGGAAACGTATCCCTGGTCAGCATTTCCCAAAAAGGAAGTGGCATTCAGCCGGTTCTGACCAGTTCTGGAGAACCGGTAGCGGAAATTTTAAGTAGTTCGGTGAACCGGCCAATGCCACCTCTGACTGGCCCCGCCAACCCCCCATCTCTTCTCTGCCTCCCGTTGAGTCCCAGCTGATCGGCTGGGTCTTTTTTGGTTGCCCTGCCCAGGAGAACAATGTTATGGAAGCGACTGATAACTGGGTAACTTGGTTGGTAAGACAAGGCAATGGCTCTTGGCTTTGCAACAGTTCATAATTATCTGGCATTGCTTTACACACGGGTGTCTGTGGGGTTTCATCAGCAAAGACACAATAATGGCTGCCTGGGGCAACCTGTGTGTGTGTGTGTTGGGTGTTCGTCACACAATCCCAGCCACCATCTGGACTTTTTATTTTGACCACACCTTGTAATGGCATGCGGAAAAAACCTTGGGAGAGCCATCAGAGAGACACCGCCAAAGGAACGGTCAGATATGAGAGAGTGAAGCCCTCAGGTGGAGAGTGGGCAGAGCAATAGGTTCAGAAGAGACCCTCCCTAGTTTCTGGGTTGTAAAGGAGATGGGGGGAAAGGGGTGAGATTGTACTTCCCGGCTTGCAAAGGTTCTGTTAAATACAGTGAAAGTTCAGTTAAGCTCACCTGGTTAGAACTCTCTATCTGGTTTACCCCCAAAGCCAACATCCATGTTGCAAATCTGCAAGTACCATCCTCGCTCTTGTCTCCTTTAGAGCCCAGGGAGCGTCTCTCCTGAGCTTCTTGCTTTGCCCATTATCCAAACTGCAGGTTATGCTGTCTCCTATCTGACCATTCCCTTGGCATCACCTCCTGGTCCAGTCAGAATAGAGCTGGAAGGGACCTTGGAGGTCTTCTAGTCCAACCCCAGGAGAACCTACACCATTTCAGACAAGTGGCTGTCTAGTGTCTTCTTAAAAACCTCCCAATGATGGACCATTCACAACTTCTGAAGGCAAGCCATTCCGCTGGTTAATTGTCCTCACTGTTACGAAATTTCTCCTTAATTCCAGGTTGCTTCTTTCTTGGATTAGTTTCCATCCATTGTTTCTTCTGGTGCTTTGGAGAATAGGTTGACCCCCTTCTTCTCTGCAGCAGCCCCTCAGATACTGGAATATCATGTCCCCCTAGTCCTTTTCTCGAGACTGGCCAGACCCAAATCCTGCAACCGTTCTTCCTATGTTTTAGTCTCCAGGCCTTTAATCATCTCAGTCGCTCTTCTCTGCATTTTTTCCAAAATCTCAACCTCTTTTTTTGTAATGCGAGGACCAAAACTGGATGCAGTATTCCAGGTGTTGTCTTACTAAGGTTTTTATAAAACTGTACTAATACTTTACGTAATTTTTGATTCTGCGAAGATCCTCCCAAGGTCTTTCCCACATACTATTATATTTCTGCTTTATGCCTGAATGTGACCTTTCCTCTTTCTAACACTATCAGCATACACGCTGATGTCTTTTTTTAAAAGGCTGCAGATCAAATTTAGGAGGTTTTGCACATAAAGTGCTGATTCCCAGAGCTGTCCTACATTTATTTATTTAAAGGATATATGCTAGGAAAGCAAAACACATCCTTCAAATTGCATTAATAGAGGGATATAAATCAAGATCAAGTGAGGTACTGATGCCACTCTATAAATCCTTAGTAAGACCACACCTAGAATATTGCATCCAGTCTTGGTCACCCCACTATAAAAAAGATGTTGAGACTCTAGAAAGAGTGCAGAGAAGAGCAACCAAGAGGATTAGGGGACTGGACGGTAAAACATATAAAGAATGGTTATAGGAACCGGGCATGGCTAGTCTAGGGAAGAGAAGGACCAGGGGAGACATGATAGCAGTCTTCCAATATCTGAGGGGCTGCCACAGAGAGTCAAAGCTATTTTCCAAGGCACCTAAAGGCCAGACAAGGAATAATGGATGGAAACTGATCAAGGAGAGATTCAACCTGGAAATAAGGAGAAACTTTCCGACAGTGAGAACAATCAACCCATGGAACAGAAGTTGCCCTCGGAAGTTGTGGGAGCTTCATCCCTGGAGGCTTTCAAGAAGAGACTGGACTGCCATTGGTCAGAAATGGTGTAGGGTCTCCTGCTTGGATCGAGGGTTAGACTAGATGATCTACAAGGTCTCTTCCAACTCTTAACAATCTGTTAAAAACACAGTCTCCCCATTCACCTCACCTTATCCTTGAGCTGCTGGCAAAGCTGCAGCGAGACGGTGAAGAAAACCAGGGCATCGTTCAGCCAGGGCACCACGCACTCCACCTTGTGCACGTGGCTGACTTCGTATCTTTGGTTTCCGTACTCACTGCAGGAGGAGAGAAAGAGGCTTTTGCTTTCGGTGATGTGACACAGAGAGGAAACGTCTCCTTTCTGCCCCCCAAGGCACGCCCCCCCCCCCCCCCCCCGAAGGTGCAGTGGTACTTACAACATAGCCCCGGGGTTATGCAAGATGGACCCTCCAGCTGGCCGGAAGTTCTGAAAAAATAAAACCAGAGAATCCGATTTAAAACTGCTTTTACCGGGACCGGCCACAAGAACAGAATCTTGCAAACTTGGTTATGTTCTTATCTTCCTTGTCCTCCTTATAGTTCTGTGAATAAATAAAACTTTATTTAGGTCAAAGTGAATTCCTCTCCAATAAAATTCCAGCAAATAGTCTTTCATGAGATTTCACAACTATAGACCTTTATCAGGCTTGGAGAGCTGCCAGGCCAATGTCTCCCAAACCCCACACTGTAGCAGCAATTACTTGGCAAGAAGTCAGGAACAAATCTTCAGACTAATTAAACGAACTAATTGCCTCCTGCAAACACCACTCCCCTTTTGCTCCTCTTTTATTCCCTATGGGAGGGGCCATTCACCGTCCACCTGTGCCGTCACTCCTGAATTGACTCTTGTTCCTTAACTGTTCCCTTCTGGCAGTTCTGTGCATGCGCACACCGGGAACAGGCTCCGGCTGTTCTTCTGCCCCACTGATCTCTGACTTCAAAGGCGGTTGATAATTGTCGGAACAGCCCTGGCCCCATCTCTGCCTTTGCTGCAGAGCCTTCCCCAGACTCCACGATGTGTTCCTCCCCAACCTCCTCACTGTCTGAGTCTGCTGCCAACTCCCCTGGTGGGCCACAACAGCCTGTCTATTTCACAATTAGAATGTTTCACTTCCCAAGCAATAGATGTTGCCCATTTTTAATCGAGATCACCTGCTGTCCTCTCTATGGGGATCAAAGCGATGCTATGAGAATCAGCGGTGATGTTAGAAAAATCGGGAAATAGGTCAGAAGAAAGAATGATTGACTGATTGTGAGTCATCAAGCCCTTTTCAACTCCTACCAACTACATTATCTCTACAAGAAAACAGGAAGTCCCTGGCCTATCGAAACCCCTGCCCCAAGGGGGGACTCTAACGTCTATCATTCCCACCAAGCCACGATCTTCAACATATCCTCACCCAGATTCTGCCCATGTCAGGTAGTGCTCCATTCCAAATTCAAGAAAGAAATACTTAGACTCCATAGAGAAAAGATGTCTTTTACTGAAAATGAAGTGATAGCAACCGTAGAATTCTGAATCTGAGAAATTAGGCGCGCAAATCACACATACAAAGTGATGGAAATGTTCCCACCCCCGATAGCTCAAATGATTCTTCCAATTAAAAGTTGTGAACATGATCATGTGGGCATCTTCAGGTGGTGATGAGGCCTCTGTCCGTTGACCTTGGCATATTTTGATAAAGATTTGCAGCTGCGCGGAGGAAAGAAAGCTAAGCGAGAAATAGAAACCTAAACAGGAATTTATACTTCCCCCCCTCCTCATTTTACACAACACTGGAATGTAACACCTCCAGCTCGCTTCCCGGACTTTATCCCCTCCTCCCCCCGTTACTTATGGCAGCCAAAAGATGCAAAGCAATAGTAGAAGATCTTGAAGGCTGACAGCCCAGATGCGAGGAGAAGGTGGCTTGCAGCCAGGTTACCTGTCTCATCTTCTTAATATAATTTTGGACTTGGCACCCCTCTTGGGGCTGAGGAGCTCAAGGTGACCTGCTCCTTTCTCCTGTTTTTCTCTCTCCCCCCACCCCAACAATCCTCAGCAGGAGATTGGGGCGAGAGGGGTGGCTGGCTCAGAGATACCCTGTGTGAACCTTCATGGCTGAATCTGGGTTTTTTTCTTCCCTCGCGTAGGGCAGTCACCTTGGCACCAGGCTGTCTCTTACAGAAGGAAAGTGACTAAGTCAGCCAGCACGTCCTGGTTTTCTGTGAAGCCAAGGGTAGTTTTTTTTTTTCAAGAGTCAACTGGACTTTCTTGCTTTTCTTTGAAGATGTTTCTCTTCTCATCCAAGGAAGCTTCTTCAGCTCTGACTTGATGGTGAGGCAGGGAAGGATTTATACTCCTTGCAGACTGCTGGTCATTTGCACTACTCAGGTGACCTTGAGGACACCTATAAACCTCCAAGTGGCCTCAACGACTCTTTTAAAAGGATGCAAATAACCAGCTTTCTGCAAGGAGCATAAATCCTTCCACTCCCCACCATCCTGTCAGAGCTGAAGAAGCTTCTTGGATGAGAAAAACAAAACGCCTTCAAAGAAAAACCAGAATGTCCAGTTGCCTCTTGAAAAAAAAAGCACCTTTGAGATAACTATGACCTGGATGACTGAGAGTCTCCATAAACATCTGGGGAACAACCGCTCACTTACATTGCTTAACGCAGACCCTGGACGTAGTCCCACACTGTTGTTCTTGCTACTTCTGGCTTCCCCAGTTTTTCTCTCCCTCCTCCCTTCCTTTCCAAAAACAACAATCTTGTGAAACAGAGAGAGTAGCCAATGGGAGAGAGAGCTGTCCCTTAAGAGTCATCTAGCGACAGCCTTTCCAAGAAAACCAGACACGAAACACATACCAGATGTGCTAACTCAGCTTTACTGTAGGGCTGCACTGTACTGTACTGTACAAGATTAACAAAATCTTGTAAGTTTGAGAGTTTGAATGTACCAATTCCCCCACCGTCTCTTTTTACAGCCTGGAAATTAGTTGGACCATAAGAAAGGCTGAGCACCCACAGAATGGAGGCCTTTGAACTCTGGTGCTGGAGAAGACTTCTGCAAGGCCATCCAACCGGTTGGTCCTAGAGATCAACCCTGGACTGCTCTTTAGAAGACCAGATCCTGAAGATGAAACTCAAAGACTTTAGCCACCTCATGAGAAGGAAGGAAGGACTCAGGGGAGAAGATCTGAATGCTGGGAACGGTTGAGGGAAGAAGGAGAAGGAGAAGGAGAAGGAGAAGGAGAAGAAGAAGACAGCAGAGAAGGAGGGGGCTGGATGGAGTCACAGAAGCAGCAGGCGTGACCTTAAAGGGACTCTGGAGGATGATGAAGGACAGGAAGGCCTGGAGAAACGTTGTCCATGGGGTTGCAATGGGTTCGACACGACTTTGCAACTAACAACAACAAAATTTGGAGGAGTGTCTCTGTTTTTGAGTATCTTTCTCTGCCTGTTATGCAGCTGCGGGCTAGGTCCTCTTTTATCGGACTGTTCCCTAGGCAGCATCTCATCCAGGGGTGGGATTCAAATTTTTAACAACCGGTTCTGTGGGCGTGGCTTAGGTGGTGGGTGTGGCTTGGTGGTCATGTTATTGGCTAAGTGTGAAAAATGGTCATAAGTCACTTTTTTTCAGTGCCATTGTAACTTTGAATGGTCCCTCCACACAAGCAAAGGACCAGCCAAGGAAGGGAAAAAAACTCCAGAGAAGTTCCTGAGACAGGAAGTCTAGTCCTGCCAAGAACATAATAAAGGTTAACGGAGAGGCAGTTTCTGTAAGCAACACCAGAATGTTTCCTTCCTGCCTTCCTTACAGGAGTAGGCCAGTAATTTCTTCTAACAACCGGTTCTCCGAACTGCTTAGAATGTTAACAACCAGTTCTAGCGAATAGGTGCAAACCGGTAGAATCCCACACCTGATCTCATCCCTGCTATTCCCTCGAAGTCATTCTCATCTGCCATTTCATCCAGGGAGCTTCTCTGGTTGAGCAGGGGCTACAACAAGGCTTTCCTTTGCGCCAGATCAAAACCTTCACCGCTACATCGCTCCGACTCTCACAGAGAGGCAGAAGGTTTGGCTGATTGGGTAAAACTGGCAGGAGGCAGCCCCCCCTCCCCCCCCCCCATGCCATCATTCTTCTCATTTTAGCAACAGGAAGTAGAAGAAAGAGGTTGAAAACTGAAAAAGCTTCTTGGACGGGAAACAAAATGCTTTCAAGGAAAAAACAACCACCAAGAAAGTCCAGTTGCCTTTTAGAAAAGCAACTTTGGAACAGCCAATGGATGGAAAAAGGAATATGAGATCTTTGGCCCCTCTTTTTCAGAGGGTAGGACAGACTGAGCCTACTACTCCAGAATAAAATTCATAAAATCTCCCTCTTATGCTGTTTTTTTTTAAACAAATGAAAATGCTTTGAACTTTGTTAACAGCTTCTTCTGGTAGAAGGCCTATTTCAAGACCAAAACAAATAAAAATGCTCAGTAAATATACTATTAAAAATTCCAGCATAAAATAATAAATAAGAATTAAAATCTATAATAAAGTCCAGTCTGTCTATTATACATGTCTAACTATACTAAAATTACAATCCATAAACCGTGTGGCCTCTGTTGCATCTTCTTCTGGTAGCATGCCCATTTAATGTCAGTCAGTGCAAACAGGGTATTTAGTGGGTTTCTTTTTAGTAATTTAAGCCAGCCCGTATCTGTGTCACCATTTCCTATTTCTTAAAAAGGCAGAGACGGCAAAACTAGCTAATCAGAGATCGGTTAAGCGTATTTCACAACATTCTGCAAAGCAAGGGTGATATGAGACACATAAAAATAAAATAAAATCCTGCAACGGCTTCTGGAAAAGTTATTTGAACCATAGGTTGTTTTTGACCAAGGTTAACATTGCTGAAAAGTCATAAAATGGGGCCCCCTTCTTTAAAGAGCAGAAAGAAGAGGCCTCAAAGGACAGGAAGAATAAGCCGTTACCAAGGCAACGGCTAGATAAGAGGGGCTTGGGCCCAGAGAGTATGCTGAGAAAACATCTCCGATAAACATCTCATTAGTTCACATGAAGATAAAGAAAGGGAGGGGAAATACATTCAGATTTGCAAGATTACGTTAACTACAGTTGTTACAACCAAGGGAGTCCTCACTTATATAATGTTAGGATATAGGATTTTAGAACTGGAAGGGACCTTGGAGGTCTTCTAGTCCAACCCCCCCCCCGCCCCCGCTCAAGGCAGGAGTCCTTGTAGCACCTCAGTCAAATGATTGTCCAGGCTGTTTTAGAAAACCTACAGCGATGGAGGACTCACAAGTCCGTAAGTTGAGGGGGTCAAATTATTTTCCAAAGCACCAGAAGGCAGGACAAGAAACAAGGGACGGAAACTAACCAAGGAGAGAAGCAACCTGGAATTAAGGAGAAACTTCGTAACAGTGAGGACAATTAACCAGTGGAACAGAAGCTGCCTCCAGAAGCTCCATCACTGAAGGTTTTTAAGCACAGTCTAGACAGTCAATTATCTGAAATGATATCAGTTCTCCTGCTTGAGCAGGGGGCTGGACTAGAAGACCTCCAAGGTGCCTTCCAGCTCTATTCTATTCTAAAAAAAAATCCCAGGAGGCAAGCTACTCCGCTGATTAATTATCCTCGCTCTCAGAATATTTCTCCTTAGTTCTAGGTTGGATGATAGCAATAGCACTTGACTTATATTGCGCTTCACAGTGCTTCACTAAGTGGTTTACAGAGTCAGCCTCTTGCCCCCAACAAACTGGGACCTTGGAAGGGGGGGGAAGGCTGAGTCAACCTTGAGCCTGGTGAGATTCGAACTGCCAAATTGCAGGCAGCCAGCAGAAGTAGCCTGCAGTACTGCACTCTAACCACAATTGAAATGTAAGCACTGTCAAAAATGGTTTATAATATACACAACGCTTTCATTTTAAATATTCGTATTGTGTTTTGTATTTGAATGTTCCAAATTTTCGGTAAAGGTTATTTTCTAAAAATAAAAATAAAGAGCCAAGGGACCAGGAGAGAATCCTGGGATTTTCCCCAGCTTCTTCCATACCTTTGTGGAACTGGGCTGCAGAGGATGCAACTGGTAGACCGTTAAGCAGACCTTATTTAGGTTGATGTAGAAATTGACCAGGATGTCTGGAGGCAGAGATGGAGTGAACATTTTCTGGAGAGAAAAGAAAAGAGGACAAACCCAGCCGATTAATAATAGTTCAGCTGGCGTCCTGAATAATCGATTTTCTCACCCTGTTCTGACCTTGGTTTCCCCAAAAAGCACTAAGCAGACGCTTTGTCCCTGCAAACCCCCTTTTATTAAACGAAGGTGAATTTCTTGCATTCACATTCAGCCAAAGGCCTGGCAAACAGTCTTTCAAGGGCCTAATTGTAAGCACAGACCTTAGCTAGCTTGGAGAGCTGCCAAGTGAATATTTCCAAACGCAGTGCTGACAAGGAAGGACTCGGCACAGAGTCTGAGATGCACAGGCAGAGCTTCACACTGCTACAACGAACGAATCGTTTCCTGCAAAAGCCCCCTCCCCTTTTGCTCCTCTTTTAATCCCTATGGGAGGGGCCATTCACCGTCCACCTGTGGCCTTACTCTCACGTCGATCCTTAGTTCGTAATTGTTCTTTTCTTTTGGCAGCTCTGTGCATGCGCAGGCTGGGAACTGGCTCCAGCTGTTCCTCCACCTCACTGCTGCCCGACTCTGAAGGCAGCTGATAACTGCCAGCCTGCCCTGGCCCCATCTCTGCCTCCGGTGCAGAGCCCTCGACCGAGCCTTCCTCAGCCTCTGAGACTGACCCAGGTTCCTCCTCAACCTCCTCACTGTCCGACTCTGCTGCCAGCTCCGCTAGCCACCGGTGGGGCCACAACACACCCTCCAAAGTTTCCCCCACCCCCAAGGTTACCGTGAGTCCACTGCTGGCGATCTCTGGCAAGGTCAAAGTGGCAGGCGTGGTGAGACGATTCCGAGCTCGTGTCAGCTGAAGCATCACAGCATCCATCAGCTGGGGAGAAGGAAAAGAAGAAACCCCCCCCAACACACTCAGTCTTAGGCTGATTTGGACATGGGGTTGGCTCTCAGCCCCAGACGAGGAAATCACCCGGACAAGGAAATCAACTCCACAAGACAGTTAACAGAGTTGGACCCTCCCAGATCCAACCCCTTGCTCAAGCAGGAGACCCTATACCAGGGGAGTGTCAAACTCAAGGCCCACGGCTGGATTCGGCCTGCGGCGAGCTTAGATCCGGCCCACCGGCTGCCTTGGAAACAGCGAAGGACTGGCCCACAGTGCCTCTGCCAGCGAAAACGGAGCTCGTGAGGGCCACGTGTGATCCTGGAAGGATCGCACATCCTTTCTGGCTGTGATGACCTCCTGCAGCCCTCTGCCAGTGAAAACGGAGGTCGGGAGGGCCCTCACAAGCTCCGCTTTCGCTGGCAGAGTGCTAGCAAACAAACTGCTAGCAAAAGTGGCATTTGATCACACGAGTGACGTCGAGCTGGCCACCCCCCCCCCCCCCGAGAGGTAAACACACAACCCTGATGTGGCCCTCAATGAAATCGAGTTTGATACCCCTGCCCTATTCCAGTCAAGTGCCTGTCCAGTCTCTTCTTAAAAGCCTCCACGGATGGAGCATCCCCCAACTTCTAAAGGCAAGCTGTTTCCATTGATCAATTGTTCTCACTGTTAGGAAGTTTCTCCTTAGTTTTAGGTTGCTTCTCTCCTAGAGTAGTTCCACCTATTGTATCTTGCCTTCAGGTGCTTTGGAGAATAGGCTGACCTCCTCTCTTCTTTACAGCGGCTCCTCAAATATTGGAAAACTGCTATCACTGTACCCTAGACTATCATTAAGTGTTGTACCTTATGATTCTTAACTTGACAAATGTATCTTTTCTTTTATGTACACTGAGAGAATTTGCACCGGAGACAAATTCCTTGTGTGTCCAATCTCACTTGGCCAATAAAAGAATTCTAATTCTAATCATGTCATTCCTTCTTTTCACCAGACTAGACATACCCAATTCCTGCAGCCCTTCTTCGTATATTTTAGCTCTAACCTCCTGTGGCTCTTCTCTGCACTATTTCCAGAGTCTCAACATCTTTTTCCTAACAGGATGACCAAAACTAGGTGCAGTATTTTAAGTCTGGTCTTACTATGGCTTTATGTAACTTTGTAATATTGGGGGAGGGAGGGAGTTAAAAATTCTTAGATTGAGACTGGCCATTAACAACAGAATCTTGCAAGTCTCGTTGTGCTGTACCTCCCCCCGCCTTATACTCCAGTGAATGAGGGGAGATGTCTGTCTGAGCTGCTTCTAAATGTTACCCCATTTCTCTACACTTGAAACGTGTCTCCGTTCCAACGGATTAGGCAGCAGCTCCTACGGAATTCATCCAGACCACTGTCCTTACAGCTGCAGAATCTGGGCCGTACAAGGGGCAAAACAGGTTCCTAAGGTGCTTAGGAACATTTAATTATTAACACAGAGAGAATCTACTTCTTGGCTAATAAGTCAACCAAAAAGATTTGACCGGAGTCCTCGCTAAAGGCTCTTCTTAAGAGCAGATAATGCTGTTGAAGCAATTGCTACAAAACTGCCTTCCATTGAGGACCTGCATACGGCAAGAGTCAAAAAGAGGGCTGTGAAAATATCTACATCCCGGAGACAAACTGTTTCAACTCCTTCCCTCAAAAACGACGCTATATAGAGCCCTGCACACCAGAACAATTAGCCACAAGGACAGTTTTTCCCCAAATGCCATCACTCTGCTAAACAACTATTAATTCCCACAACACTGTCAAACTATTTACTGAGACTGTGTTACTATTCCTCTTCTCATCCTTCCTATTACCTCTCTCCTCCTACTTATGGCTACATCCATGTTGCTTGTATCTTTACAATTTAAATTGTTTTATTTATTTTCCTAGGATGATTTATGTTGATTGCTTATTTAGTAACCTGTGACTATCACTAAGTGTTGTATCTTATGATTTATGATGAGTGTATTTTATTTTTTTCTTTATGTACACCGAGAGCTTATGTAACAAAGACGAATTCCTTGTGTGTCCAAACACACTTGGCCAATAAAGAATTGAATTCTATTCTATTCTATTCTATTCTATTCTATTCTATTCTATTCTATTCTATTCTATTCTATTCTATTCTATTCTATTCTACCTTGGCGGTTCACTTAACAACCGCTGCAAAAAAAACCAAAAAGGTTTAAAACAGGTGTCTCCAAACTTGGCAACTTTAAGACTTGTGGACTTCAGCTCCAAGAATTCAACTCCCAGCTTAGCTGGCTGAAGAATTCTGGGAGTTGAAGTCCACGAATCTTAAAGTTGTCAAGTTTTGGGACCCCTGGTCTAAAATTACGTCAGTCTGGTGATGACCCGTTTTACGATGGCCATGAGTTAGGACTGTAATTGCCAGCCTTAATTACGGGTGTAGGTCGAGGGGTCTTGGGTCACAGATTCAGGGTTTCAGAATTGCTCAAACGTTCTCTGGTTTGGTCTGGTTGAAAGTTTGGAAGCAGCATCCTTGGCTCACCTTGAGAACTTCACATCCTGACTTGAACTGGTAATTGGAGCTCCGGTTGGTAAGCAGGTAGACTGCTTGGTTGACGTGATTCCTGGCATCCTGAATCTGAAAAAGAAACCAAACTCAGATAAGAGACAAACACACAAACACACACACACCCAGGATGATCCAGATTCAGTCTAAGAGACTCATTTGGTCTTCCTTCCTTCCTTCCTTTCCATTCTTCCATCCATCCATGGTGCGTAGTGGGTAGAATGCAGCATTGCAGACTAAGTCTGCCCACTGCCAGGAGTTCGATCCTAACTGGCTCAAGGTTCCCTCCTTCCGGGGTGGGTAAAATAAGGACCCAGATTCATGGAGAGGGCTGTAAAAAGCCCTGTGAAGCGGTATATAACTCTAAGCGCTGTTGCTATTTAGCAACCTTCTGAAGTTATTACAAGGACACTAAAAAAAAGTGACTTACAACGGCTCCTTGCACTCACAGCCCCTGTGATTATGATCCAGCGATTTGGCATTTATGATGTTTACAGCATGCTTCTGTGTGTGTGTGTGTATGTGTGTGTGTGTGTGTGTGTTCTCTATCTGCAACCTTCCTGGCTGGATTCCTGTTGATTTTGCTTGTCGGAAGCCAGCAGAGAAGGTTGCAGATAACCATCTCTGAACAACCCTATTGTTTAACAATGCATTTTCGGATCCCAGTTGTAAGTTGAGGACGGCCTGTTGTTATTCTCAAGCCACCATTCTGACCAGCTTAGCTTTCTCCAAAGCTTTCTCCCACAAAGCTTAAATGTCCCCAACCAATACAGGCAAGTCTGAATGAGGTTAGAGGCCAATGGAGCAGGATACAGCTGCCCTCCGGCTGATATGAAAGCAAGTCCACCTCTCTCTCTTGTGTAAAAGGATAACAAACTGAGAGGTGTTTTGTCAACACTTCCCTCCATGCCGAGGTCTCTGTAGTTTCTTTGCTAGAGAAGCCTAAAAAAATCCACAGTTCCTACAACTAGCCTACATATTTTTCGGAGTATAAAGCGCTCCAAAGTGTAGGACGTACCTAGCTTTGGGGGAGGAAAACAACAAGAAAAAAATCTGCCTCTTTGCAGCAAACAGCCTGTTTCACATTCAGCACAGCCTTGATTAGCACAAGCAGCTGACTGTCAGTTGGACGGCCTCCCAACGATCAGCTGTTTCAGGCTGCAGGGATTTGCTATCGCCTCTTGCCGTCTCCGTGCGCCCCATTTTCACCCATCTCGTTTTCAACTTCTACGTGCCCCGTTTTCGGCCTGTTCTGGGCGGCAGGGATTGGAACGGGTGGAAAATGGGGCGCGTGGAGGCCAAAAACAGGGCATGTTTGGCAATAGGCTATGGAAATCCCTGCATTCTGAAACAGCTGATCGTCGGTATTCCAGGAGGCCGATCCAACCGACAATCAGCTGCTTATGGTAATCAGGCTGTGCTGAAGCTGAAACAGGCTGTTTGCTGCAAGGATGCAAATTGTTGTGAGGCAGAGGCCAAAGGGTGGGGCTGGCAGGTGGGTGGGGCTTCGGCAACATTTGCTGTATAAAATAAGATGCACAGACATTTCCACCAACTTTTGGGGGGGTGGGGTGGAAAGTGTCTTATACTCTGAAAAATTGTAATTTTGATTTGTTTTTTTATCGATGCAATATTTGAAATGCAGACTTCCACCTCCCTAAATTGATTTTTTTTTAAAGAAAATGTATCAAAGAATTTAGGTTTTGGGTAGGGAGTTGAGAAAACGGGGAAGGGAGAGAGTAAAAGTAATTTGGAAAATTCTTGCATGTTTGGAAAGTGGGAAGTGCAATGTTTTCTTTTCTCTTGGTTTTTATTCCCCCAAAACTAAGACACCCCCCCCACAATTCCTTTAAACAGGGAGAGAAATTCCCCCAAAGTCCAAGAGATGAAACATACTTGCTGGAGTTTCCACTGTTTGTCATCCCGGAAGGCAAAGTGGACCAGCTGGTTATTCCTGGGCATTTTCAAGTTAATGTCCTGTGAAAGGGAGAGGAGAAGAAAAAGAGCACCGGATCACATAATCTTCCTTCCAGAATTCAGATCCAGTAAACATCCCCCCCACCCGTCAAATTTCCAGCAGGGGAAATTAAACCCCCAAACTTGAGAAACAAAATGAAATGAAGAAACAAAAGGGGTGTGAGGGTGCTGGATTATAAAGCAGAGAACAGCGGAAATATTTCCTGAGCTGCATTTGCAAGAGGGTGCCTCTTGTTCCTTTGGGGTGAAAAAAACAAAACAGGCTTGGGGTAAACAAAGGCTGCCAGAGAGTTGTTGAGCTGATCCTTCTGGCCAAGCCAGGAATTGGGTTCCCCAGAGAGATCTGTTGGCCAGTCAAGAAATGAGGAGGGAGATAAAGGGTTCAATAGCTACACACACTTTCTGTTTGTGTGTGTGTGTGTTTCTATCTGACTCTGTTTCATTCTGTTTCTCTTCCTCTCTATATGTGTGTGTTTCTATGTATGTATGTAACTATTTCCTTCATTCTGTTTCTCTCTTTATATATATTTATGTGTGTGTGTGTGTGTGTGTGTATCTGCCTGCCTATTTGCTTCATTCCTTCTCTTTCTGTGTTTTTCTTTTTCTTTATTTCTATCTACTATCTGTTTTATTGTTTCTCTCTTTATATATATTTGTGCGTATGTGTTTCTGTCTGCCTATGTTTCATTCTTTCTGTGTTTCTTTTTTTCTACTGTCTATCTATCTATCTGTCTGTCTATCTGTCTGTCTATCTATCTATCTATCATCTGTCTGTCTGTCTATCTATCTATTGATCTTTCTTTCTGTTTCTCTCTTTATATATATATGTGCGTGTGTGTTTTTGCCTGCCTGCCTGCCTATATTTCATTCTGTTTCTTTCTGTGTGTCTCTTTTCTTTCTTTCCTTCCTTCCTTCCTTTCTTTCCTTTCCTTCTTTCCTTTCTTTTTCTTTCTTTCTTTCTTTCTTTCTTTCTTTCTTTCTTTCTTTCTTTCTTTCTTTCTTTCTTTCCTATCTATCTATCTATCTATCTATCTATCTATCTATCTATCTATCTATCTATCATCTATCTAATTCTCTCTGTTTCATTCGGTTTCTGTTTTTGTCTCTCTCCCTCCCTCCCTCCCTCCCTGTCTCTCCCCCTTCCCCAAGGGAAGAAAGCCTGACCCCTGAACTCACCGCTTGACACAAAGCATCTCCCTGGAGGGTTAGGACTCCTTTCACCTGGTCGACACTGAAATAAAGGCAGGGCATTAATGGGGCAAAACAAGGCGACCCTTCCTCGCCTTGCACACCAGCAATCCCTGGATAGTCCTGTTCCAATATTTGAGGGGCTTCTAACAAAGACAGGGGGGCGGGGGGGGGGACTGTTTTCCAAACGCTGAAAGGCAGGACGAGAAGCAACGGATGGGACCAGACCGAGAAGCAAAACTACGGGGAAATGTCCTAAGGGTGAGAGCGATGAACCAACTTGCCTGCAGAAGTTGTGGGTGGCTCTATCCCTGGAGGCTTTCCCAAAAAAAAAAAAGACTGCACAATCATTTATCTGAAAGGGTATAGGGTCTCCTGCATGAGCAGGGGGTTGGACTGGAAGACCTCGGAGGTCCCTTCCAATTCTATTATTCTATATCGGGGGGGGTCCCCAAACTGGGCAACTTTTAAAGACTTGTGGACTTCAACGATAAAGTGTTTTATGTTCCAAAACGGCCTTCTAACCATTTGGGAGAGATTGGGAGCGCCTGGTTTCAGCCAGCTTTGCCGGCACCAACGGTAATAAAGTGATTCTCCTAACAAGCAAGGGACAAACTGATTTAGCACCCAGGGGTGCTAGCTTCGCTTTGCTCTCCTTGTTCTTTTCATACAACTGGGTCGTGAATCTCAACACAGGCCCGGTGAGGGATTTGATGATGAAATGCATGCTGCCTTGAATACATTTTTTAAATAAAATAAAATAAAAATAAAAGGGCCGCCAGGCTTTGGTTGCAGCTGGCTGATCATCAGGCCGAACGTTCTGCTTCACCCACCCCCGGACACAGGAAAGAGATGAAAGGTTTCTCACACAGGGAACTCATTTCCTTTTCTAGAGAAGGCGAGGCATTAAATCAACAGCCCGGATCTCTCGCATCCGTTCTCCAGCTGCTAGGAAGGGAAGAGCAAGGGCACTTAAGACTCACATAATGCTTCACAGTGCTTTTGCAGCCCTCTCTAAGCGGTTTTCAGAATCAGCATAATGCTCTCGGCCAGGTGGGCCCTTGTTTTACCCGTCTCCCAAGGATGGAAGGATGGTGAGAATTGAACTGCTGGCAGTGGGCAGAGTCAGCCTGCAATACTGCATTTTAACTGCTGCTCCACCAGGAAGGAGAAT
>NW_020769332.1:6721698-6750206 GCF_900518735.1 Pseudonaja textilis | reverse complement strand
AGCCTGCAATACTGCATTTTAACTGCTGCTCCACCAGGAAGGAGAATAAGAAAGGGAATTAAGAGAGGAAGGAAGGAGGGACAATGGCAATAGCACTTCATGATGCTTTTACAGCCCTCTCTGGTTTACAGAGTCAGCCTCTTGCCCCCAATAATCGGGGTCCTCATTTTACCCATTTCAGAGGGATGGAAGCCAGAGTCAACCTTGAGCCCGGGGAGATTCAAACGGCCAAACTGCAGGCAACCGGCAGTCATCAGAAGTAGCCTGCAGTACTGCCCTCTAACCAGTGCGCCACCCTGGCTCATAAGAATGGTTGTTCCCAACCCAGAGAATGCAGCTCAACCCAATTTTTGCAAAAAAACAAAATTCAGGCTGCAGCAGGGAAGGGATGGTTTGGGAAAGCACCCCTAAGTTTCCTTCCATCCTGGGCAGGCTGCTTTCTGGGTTAGGCTAGGTCTTCGTGTCTTCTTCTTGCTTGCTGTGAAAAAATGGGTCACTCCATAAAGTCCAATTCTTACTTGGAGCTCCCCAAGATAAAGTTCTCCTGTTTTACGGGCCCTTCTGCGCTGCTGGCTGGCAAATTGAACCGCTGAGAAGCCTCCTGGATGAGAAAGGAAAGGAAGAGGATCAGGGCCAGAGGCATCAGGAGCTCCAAAATATTTCTTTTCCCTGAATCCAAGAGAGTGAAAGCAAATAAACCCCACCAAGCCAAAGGTGCAAACCATCCATTCCAGCACCAGCACCACCCCGCTTCCGTTTGCAATCCGCAGATGCTTCACAGCTTTTCACTGCTGTGAGTTAAATTCAACTCACACATTCATGATGTGTTCTAGGCCTGCCAGATCCATAGGATGAATAAATCATTAGTAGTTTGCTTAGAAATTCCAGCCAAACCACCCAACCCCATGGACACAACACAGCAGGCAAAGGAAGGATGGGGATGGGGAAAGAAGAGTCCAGCTTCAAAGGAGGCTGTCAGCTTTGGAAGCCACATTCCACACGGCCACAGGCAAGATCAAAACTACAGCTTCTTTGGGGCTCTTTAAAGCAGCCGTGTCCTTCCCAGGATGATGTGGCAGCTGTAACGGGAGGCCAGGGTTGCGGCAAGACGAGTCATAAAATGTGGCAAAAGTTGCTTAACGGATTTCCTCACTTAGCAAGATGAGTTTGGGGCTTAATTGTGGCCGTTGAGTCAAGGACGACCAGTGTTAAAACAGCAAAACTGGCAAGACAAAGCCCCGATCCTTAGAACAAATTTGCTTGTAAGCACCTTCAGGATCTCTTGCAGCTGACGAAGGACGGAGTGAACCTCCTCTCCTAAAAGCCATTTAAATTCTTCTTCCTGGAGAGAGGAGGGGGGAGGGAAGGAGAGAGAGAGAGAGAGAGAAACAAAAAACCAATTAAATATGAACCAGCAGTGTGCAGCAGCAGCAGCCAAAACAGCCAATGCAATCCTAAAGTGCATTAACAGAGGGATACAATAGAGATCAAGGGAGGTACTAATACCACTCTATAAAGCCTTAGTAAGGCCACCCAGTTTTGGCCACCATACTATAAAAAAGATGTTGAGACTCTAGCAAAAGTACAGAGAAGAACAACCAAGATGATTAGGAGACCGGAGGCTAAAAGATACGACGAACGGTTACAGGAACTGGATCCAGCTAGTCTAGTGAAGAGAAGGACCAGGGGAGACAGGGTAGCAGTCTTCCAATATTTGAGGGGCTACCACAGAGAGGAGGGGATCAAGCTGTTTTCCAAAGCACCTGAAGGCCAGAAAAGGAATAATGGATGGAAACTGATCAAGGAGAGATTCAACTTGGAAATAAGGAGAAACTTTCTGAAAGTGAGAACAATCAACCTATAGAACAGCTTGCCCTCAGAAGTTGTGAGAACGTCATCACTTGAGACTTTCAAGAAGAGATTGGACTGCCATTTGTCAGAAATGGTGTAGGGTCTCCTGCTTGGGTGTGGGTTTAGACTAGATGACCTACAAGATCCCTTCCCGCTCTGATTATCTGTTATCTGTTAAGGTAGCAGAATTCCCACACGTGGGAAAAAAGTGAAGTTTGGTCAAAAAGCAACGACAGCAAATGGGAGTAAAAACCAAGTCACCAAGCGAGGAATGACTCCATAAACTACCCAGGAACATCTGGCTTAAAAGGGCATGGAGAAGTCCTTGGAAGGACAATGGAATTATTTTAGCCAGGTTTCCTAACAAGGGCACCTTAGTCGTTGTGCAGCGATTAAAGACAAATAAATTCCTCCAGAAGGCTGTGATCCCTGACAATTTAAACATCACTTTAATCATTAACTTGTGTCTACATTCATGAGCCTGCAGTCTCGGATGAGACAGCAAAGGAACAAAATACAGGTAATCCTCAACCAACGGACCTCCCCAAGGTCACTTACAACCCAGAATCAAAATTCACGAAGGCAAAAAGATTTTGGGCGAAAATGCATATGTGGTTATGAAAAAATGTTAAGACGGCATTATAGATTTTAAGGCGGAACTATTTTTGTTAGGCATAATACCAGGGAAATATGACAAAGAGAATATATAGTTGATATTGCATGTTTTAACAGCGGCCAGAATTGTATTTGCACAACTTTGGAAAAGCGAGGAAACTTCTACAGAAGATGATGTAATTAAAAAAATATTGGACTGTGCAGAAATGAACACTTGAAGATAAAAGAAAAAGAAGACCCAGAATATATTCGAAGTTGGGATGTTTAAACAATGGTCGGACAACAGAGGTAGAAATTAGGAGATTGAGGTGTAAATGAATTGATCTGGAGAGTGCGCTGTTCGTTAAGCACATATTGTATGACAGAAAAACCCAAATCTATAAAAAAGCTCATGGATCATCACAAAATCTCCAGAACTGTAAAACCTACAAACTTGAAATTTGGCACGTATGTTCCTCTTGGCTTCTAGGTGCTCACTAAGAAAGGATTTTTCGAAAGGACCATCAGAGTATTAGCATTTCTTATATTATTATTATTAACATGCTCTGATGCTAAGGAGTTCTGCTCCACCTCCCCACCTGAAAAGAAATCTGTTCCAAATGCAAAGCACAAGCAGAGGAGAGGAGTTTCAGTTTCAGAGCACCAAGCAGCTTTAGTACAGAACAGTTGAGCTAAGCCACGCCCGGGCTCCTTGCTGTCTCTTTCTTGCTCACACAGCAAATACTCTTTCAGTTTTCCTTCAATTCTCTCACACAATGACAGAATGCTAGCCAGATGAATACCGATGGATGCTGGTAGGCAGAGGCAGAAATTTTCCCCCTTATTTTCCTCCCCCAAAACTAAGCCCGATCACATAGTTTCGTAGCGAAGCACAGGTATCGAGAATTCTGCCTCTGACTACGTGTGTGTGTGTGTGTGGGATCATATTTTGGGTGCCCGGCAACTGGCTTTTGGAACTGTCCCGCAGTCCTGTGACCACAATTTACAACTTTTTAAAAAATCGGAACATTTGCTTTGACATTTCCCGTTTCTGCAAAAAATGCCCGTTGCAGACAATGGATTAGCTTAATGATCTCATTCACGTAATGACCATAGTGATTCGCTTAATGGCACGGTTTAAAAAAAAAAACCTCATAAGATTGGGTGTGGTCTCTTGGTGACTCACTTAACGACTGGCACAATTTATGATTGTAATTCCGGGCTCAATTCCGGTCTTAAGTCTGGGATTATCTGTAACCATAACCCACCAGTGAGGTATTTGGAATTATCTCCTTAGGATAGAACCTGCTTTTTTTTTTTTTTTTTGTAAGAAAGGCAGATTCAGGCCTGATTTACACCCAGACAAAAATCTTGCAAAAAATCCCAAAATGGAAATGAAAAAAATAAAATAAAATAAAAATCCAGGATTATTATTTTTTTTTAAAGGAAAATGAAAACAACAAATCCTTTTGTGTTGCCTTAGGGGAAAAATATTTTCCTCGTAAATTCTTCAACATTCTTTAACTATTATCTCGCCGTATGAATTATTTCAGCAAATAATTCGCTGTTCAAAAGCTTCTGGCCAATTTTAGCAGCTCCTCTCCTAATCGGTAGGAAAAAAGGACTTTCTGTCCAAATACAACAAGAGTGAACTGTACTTTCATTGTCTATTCTCAAACAGGAACGAGGTCGGCAAGAGAACACAAAGAACATTTGTTAGAAGATGCCTTGAGTGATTTGGGCAAAAAAAAAACACCCCAAAACAATGTTAAGTTGGGCTACCCCTATTTAACATCACGGAAGACCTCTCCTAATTATATTTTACTGTATACTGGCGTAGCCTGCAAACAGAAAAGTCATTTTCTATAGCTTTTGCTTTAATTATACTAGCCTGCTGTTCTTAGACCGAAGATGAGCTTGGATAAAAATTATAGTCATATGCCTTAGCACCCAGTCACATGACCCACCACCACCACGCCTACCCAGGTTTTGTGGCTCCTGGTGTTTCCTGTGGGAAATGGATCTCTCTTTCTCTCTCTCTCCCCATCCCTCTCATTTCTGTTTTTTTGTGTTTTACCTTCTCAGGCCAGGCAAGGACTGGGAGGGGAAGGCAAGGGGCGGGGCCAGCCAGTGGTGGGATCACCCAACAGGAAGCCACAGCAGAGGGCCCAAAGAGCCGCATGCGGCTCCAGAGCCATGGGTTGCTGACACCCGGCATAAGGGAAACTCAAATAAAAATGCAATGCGTATACCAAATAAATGGCTCTATAATTTAGAGCCTCTGTATTCAGGCATACCAGGCTCATATACTTGTGTATATTGAGCTACAGGTATTCCTCGACTTACGACCACAATTGAGCCCAGCATTTCTGTTGCATAGTGAAATGTTGGTTTGAGTTTGGTCCCGTTTAACAACCTTATTCGCCACATTAAGTGAAATCACTGAAGTTGTTCAAGTTAGTAACATGGTTGCTAAATGAATCTGGCTTCCCCATTGCTTGTCAGGTGGTTTTGGAAGCTGATCACATGACACACACACCCCCCCCCAAGGCACTGCAACCTTCATAAATATGAGTCATGGCCAAGCACCTAAATTTTGATCACATGACCTCAATGGTCATAAATGTATAAAATGGTCATAAACAGTCACTTTTTTTCAGTGCTTTGAACGGTCAGTAAATGAACTGTTGTTAAGTTGAGGGCTCTCTGTATATTAGGCCCAATTTCATGTACTGAATAGATGGTCCACTATATTAGGACCTATAATTTAGAGCTCCGTATAACTTGAAGGTAAAAGCTGCAAACGATCGACTAGAGTTTGCCACCGGAAAGAAATAAAAAAAAGAGAAATTAAGCCAGGCTTCTCCTATATATGGGATGTTTTATCCTACACAGGGTGACATCCATCAAACTGAAGATTCCGCTGCTGAATCCAACACTGGCCAGTCCTGAGATCTCCGCTGAATCAATCTATGGAGATTCTGTTGAATGAATCTATGGGTCACAGTTGTCCCAAAGGTGTTTTTTTCTCAAGAGGCAACCGGGACTTTCTGGTTTTTCTTTGAAGACGTTTCGCTTCTCATCCAAGAAGCTCCTTTAGGGCTGTTGAATCAGTCATTTGATGTACTGAATAGAAGGCTCTTTATATTAGCGTCTATAATTTAGAGCTCTATATAACTTCAGTGTAATACCAGAACAACTAGACACAAAAACAGTTTTCTCTCCCATGCCATCACTAAGCTAAACAACTAATTCCCACAACACTGTCAAACTATTTAGTAAGACTGTATTAATATTCTTCTTATCTTTCCTGTAACCTATCTCCTTTTTGTACTTATGACTATAACTTTGTTGCTTGTATCTTTATAATTTATATTGCTTTAGTTTCCTAGTACGACTTAGGTTGAATGCTTATTTAATATCCTATGACTATCACTAAGCGTTGCATCTTATGGTTTATGATGAATAAATTTTCATGATGACTATGATCATGATTTGTTAAGGGTATTGAGTTTTAAGGGCTGACCAGTTGCTATAAGGCTGATGCAATGTAAGACTGATGTAATGTAAGACTGATGCAATAAGGATTAAGCAGCATAGCATGGATACTGCCCTTTTAAGAGGAAGAATGGGTCCACAGAAGCTTTACATCTTTAAGAGGAGTCTATATAAAGGCAGCCATTAGAGGGTGTGTTCTCTCTCCTTGTGTCCTATCTCCATTGCAGAGTTCTCAGTGTAAGAGTTAAGAAGATTGACTGCTTGTCAAGTATTTGACTACCACGTATATTTCTGTGTATGCCTTGTATATAAACCACTGTTGAATGTTGAAGTCTCTGTGTGCTGTGTTTTGCTCCTGGATTGTCTCATAATAGTAGTCACGCTACAAATGCTCTGACATGATTTATCACTTATAACTTTTATGTACACTGAGAGCTTATGCGCTGAAGACAAATTCCTTGCGTGTCCAATCACACTTGGCCAACAAAGAATTCTATTCCATTCCATTCTATTCCATTCCTATTCTTATTCTACTCTATTCTCTATTCTATTCTGCTCTATATCCACCCACTTCCATTGAGTCATCTTCTTCCCTTTCCACGCCCCATATATTTTCCCCACAGTGACCAGCAGCAGACTGCAGAAAGGACACCCTCAGCCCCAAAGGATGAAAAAGCACTAGGTGGGCAGTTGGGGGAAGGATGGGATGGGGGAAGATGGAGAAAAAGGAAGATATTGTGCAATATTTATCTTCTGCAATCCCTGGGGAACGGCTGGCTGCATGATCCATCCCTGGCTGATGCTTGCAACCGCCCAAAACCAGAACTGACAAATGAGTTTAGGGGGAGTTATTTCAAGGCCTGGGGGGTGGGTGGGGGGAAGGCCTGGTATTGTGAGGTACAGAGTTCCCCTTTTGAGGAAGGCGAGCTGCTGTGGTGTAGGGGTTAAGGGGCTGGCCTGGAAACCAGGAGGCTGTGAGTTTTAATCCCACTTCAGGCATGAAAGCTGGATGGGTGATTTTGGGTCAGCCCTCCCACCCTTCTCCCAACCCAGCCTACCTCACAGGGTTTTTGTTGGGGGGAGAAGGAGGCTGGGCCCCATCCTTGGCCAGCCTCAATACAGCTCAAGCTTTGCTAAAAATGTGATCCTGTCAACAGACTTGGAGATAATAACCAGGAACTGGAGAACTGTTGCAAACGTTGCACCGTTGCTAATATCATAGATGCTTCCTTTCTTGTTGCTTTTTTTTTAAAAAAAAAAGCCATTAAGGACTGTTTTAAAGCTCTTTTTTTGAAGTGCATGCTTTCCAGTCAGGTTTGGGAAGTGGGCGGCTACATAAATAGAAAGAATAAATAAATAGGAGGCAGGGGTATTAGTCCCATTCACCCCCTAGAACTAGATACCTCTTATAACTAGAAAGGCTGGATTAAAAAACAATCCAGCAACAGTTAGAAAATCCAACTACAGGTTGTGCTCGGCTTACAACAGTTCACTTAGTGAACTTAGTGAAAAAAGCGACTCATGGACATTTTTCACACTTATGACCATTGCAGCATCCCCCTCCCTTGTCATATGGTTAAAATTTGGATGCTTGGCAACTAACTCCTATTTATGACGGTTGCAGTGTCCCGGGGTCACATGATCCTCTTTTGCGACTTTCTGACGAGCAAAAGTCAACAGGGAAGCCAGATTTACTTAGCGACCACGTGACACACTTAGAAACTGTGGCGATTCACTTAACTGTGGCAAGGCGGGTCGTCAAATGGGGGCAAAACTCACTTAAATGTTTCACTTAGCAACAGAAACGCCGGGCTCGACTGTGGCTGTAAGTCGAGGACTGCCACTCACAATACGACTACGCCTGGTATTGCATTGGGACAGCTCTGGATTTGGGGCTGCAAAGCTGCAGAGGAGCCAGAGGGGGCAGCCCAGGGTCACCCGAAGGAGCGGGGGAGAGCTCTGCTGCCTGGTGGTGGTCAGCAGCCCAGATTCCCACCCCATTGCTTTAAAATAGGGTTGGTACTCTGGACCCAAATCCAGGGCTGAATTGTAACCCCCTCCCCGGTTGCAAAACACCCCCCCCTCCCCACCCACACACACCAAAGCAACCCTGGCTCGTGCAACCAGCCCAGATCCGAGCCAACCCGGCTTCCACCTTCGGCCTACCTCGCAGGGTTGTCAGGGAGACCTCAAAGGGCCATTCCTGCAAGCGACGACGCCCCTCCTGTCCCCTCCTCCCCCACCCCCAAAGTGCGAAAGAAACAAGCGCCATGAACCTCGGCCGATGACGTCACGCGAAGGGCAGCGACGTCGCCCGGTAACGTCACGCGAAGGGCAGTGACGTCGCCCGCCCCCACTCTTTCAATGACGTCACGCCCTCTCTCAAATCCCTCCTTTCTCCGCGCCCCCCCACCCCCACCCAAACACACGCACACGGACATCTCCGTCATTGGATTCGGCAGCTCGGAAGCTTACCAAGACGGCCCGCTCGGCCGGGCTCGCCAGGGCAGCCATCCTCATCCCCGTCGCCGTCGGGCCAGCGAGAGAAACACCGCGGATTCCACAGCGCCGAGGCGTTGGCTGGCTTCCCGCCCCTTCGCGCTCCTCATTGGGCGAGCGCCGCCGACGCGGGCGCTCTCATTGGACGCGCGTCGCTCCCTGGGCCCGCCCAGATACCTCTGAGGCTCCTCCCCCCCATCCCGCCTGACCGCTCAAGCTTTTCAGCGCTGGCCAAGGCTGCGGAGCGGAGGGGGCGGTTTGAGGACCAGTATCACCCCCGAATGCAACGGGGCGCCGGGTTTTTCCAAGCCTGCGAGGGGCTCTCCGCCTCCGGGGGCTTGGAAAACTCCCGGCGCCCCATTGCATTCGGGGGTGGGGGGGGAGGAATGTCCTATGCCTCCCCCGCCACCAACCTCCCCAACTGTAGATGCTCTGCGGCAGCCGGGGGAAAAAAGGAGGTTGCTGGCAAACATCAATTAGTCCTGGTCGCCTTTCTCCCAAATTGCATCCGCCGCAATGGCTGGAGGGGGGATGTTAACAGATTAACAGAGCTGGAAGGGACCTTGGACGTCATCTAGTCCAACACCCCCCCCCCCCGCCCCAGCAGAATGGTGTAGGGCAAGGGTCTTTAAACTTGGCAAGTTTAAGACTTGTGGATTTCAATTCCCAGAATTCCTGAGCTAACATGACTGGAGGAGTCATGAAGTTGAAGTCTAAGTCTTAAAGCTGTTAAGTTTGAAAAGCCCTGGTATAGGGTCTCCTGCCTTTGGGGGGGGGGGGGGGGTTGGACTAGATGACCTCTAAGGTCCCTTCTAACTCTTGTCAATCTGTTAACCCGACACCCCATGTCCAACTGATGGCAGTCCAGTCTCTTCTCGAAAGCCTCCAGTGATGAAGTTCCAAAGGCAACTTCTGTTCCATGGGTTGATGGTTCTCACCGGCAGAAAGTTTCTCCTTATGTCCAGGTTGAATCTCTCATTATTCCTTGTCTGGCCTTCGGGTGCCTTGGAAAGTAGCTTGACCCCTTTCTCTCTATGGCAGCCCCTCAAATATTGGAAGACCTGCTATCCTATCTCCTCTTCCCTAGACTGGGGTGTGTGTGCAACATTGGGGAACCGGCTGGCCCAGCTGCTGGGGTCTCCCCGTCCTGTGAGGGTTTTTTTTTAATTTTGCTGCTTTAACTCTGAAACTGGGTTCAATTGTGGCTTCATCCCCTTTTGAAAGGAGTCCAGCATAGATCAAATAGGGATGTCCATTTCTTACATCCACTTCTGTTTTACTGGCATGGTATGCAAATATAGGTGTATTCAACCTATTAACAGTTCACTTAGTGACCATTTGAAGATATAAGGACACTGAAAAAAAAGGGGGCTTGTGAGCATCTTTCTCCCTTATGATCGTTTGCAGCATCCCCATAATCAAAATTTGGATGCTTGGCAACAGGTTCATATTTATGACGGTTGTAGTCTCCCAAGGTCACATGATCCCCTTTTGTGACCTTCTGACAAAAGTCCATGGGGAAGCCAGATTCACTTAACCGTGTTACTAACTTAACAACTGAAGCTATTCATTTAACAACCGTGGCAAGAAGTCATAAAACGGGGCAAAACTTATGTAATGAATTTCTCACTTAGCAATAAAAATTTGGGGCTCAATTTTGGGTCGCAAAATGAGGACTACCTGTATTGTTCCTATGTTAATTTCGCTTAGGATCCTTGAAGCATAGCACAGTAAAAACAAATAATAAACAAATCTTTGATGTAAGTTTTTCAGAGCAAAATAGTGTTTTGCTTTTCCTTCTTTATAAGTTGTTATTCTTTAAAGAACTATGTCTGCAATGTCAAGCTTCCTCATTTTTATTTTATATTAGCACATTTATATATACACAGGATTATCTTTTGGGTCCTATTTTAACAAGGTTAGTCAATATTTTATCTTCTAAATGAGATTCGTGAACAGAAAAAACCCACCTACCACTATTTTTACCTTCCATCCTCTTAGTATCTTTTGTATTATGAAGACAGTATTTTCCTTCAAAGTTGTTTCAAATATCACTTCGTTTAAAAGCATACACATTTGCAAAGCAAAGTCTGAATAATCATGAACCAATCGTAAGCCAATTACCTCCACTTTTAATTTGTGTGTTGGCTCAAGAACAAAATGACAAAATAGAGAAAAGCACTATTATTCAACATAGCTAATTATTTAATAAGCAAATGATTTTATTTTCTAATGTTTATAAATAAATACATAAATACTGGAGATACTTTTTTCTCATTTTTGTTCTAATATAACCACTTGAACAAAGAACAAGGTCAACAGGTCAATTCTGTAACTCTTCCTATCCACCCTGCAAAATAAACAAACAGTTCAATTCTTCCCAACTCATTTCAAATGTTAAAGAGTTTAGCCCTGTTTTTTCCTAATATTTCAAACAATACTGCTGAAATAAACTACATTGTTGTCATTGCAAAGGAAACTGTATGTTGTAAACGCTGATGATTAAACAGGAGTTGGTTTTACAAATCTCTGTACACCCTCCAGTCTCACCATCAAATTTTAAATTTTGCAGTATATTTTCAACTTTTATTAATGACATTCATCCTTTCTAAACTTTCTCCATTCCCTTACCCTTGAAGTTATACACAAATGATAGTCCCAACAATTTAAATTTATACTCTTGCCTAATGCACCTATTACCATTTTTGTGTTTTGGGAGTGGGAGATTCATATTCTAATTCTTGCAGTTAGGAAAGAAGAATACTTTAGAGCAACAAATAGCATTGTGTTACCAAGAAAAGTTTTATTTCCTTTTGCCAGTAGCTTTGTTAATTGCACAAGAAAAAAAAATCATTTTGTCTGTGTTTGCCATTTAATCATCACCACACATCCTATCTGAATGACAAAACATTAATTAAAAACAAGGCAAAAATAAAAATAAAAAATTCACAACCTTAATTACCTATAGATCATTCATCAAAGGAGAAGGAATTAAAAGAAACAGCTTTTTTCTTACAAGCTCTCCACAAGTGTAAATATCTTTTTATCTTGAAAAAGGAGGGAACAACAACAAAAAAGCAACTGCTAAAACAGAAATCCCATTTTTTTTAAAAAAAAGAAACTTTACAGTATTGTCAACAATATTAAGACAACAATGACTAAGCCAGTTCCATCGTATTCTCTTGTAACAAACGCTTCCCCCTCCTGCGCCACTGTGCCAGTTCGACTTTAAGGACACCCCAACTGAGAATTGATCAAAGCTGGCTCTTAGAACAGAAAGGCTGAGTAGGAAAGGAGTCCCATGGCACCTTAAAACCAGCAAATATATTGCAAATATAAAACTGGTAGACTAATGGATGCTTTAACCCATAAAATTGGATGCCACAAAACCCAGTTTACATAAACTACTGTTTGGCTGCAAACAAAAACAAACAAAAAAAAAACAAGGGTGTGCTTCTCAAAAGGCATGAGATGAGCCAGCAGTTACAAGCTCCTTAGCGTTTTGAGCTGTTGTCCCCGCCATCACTAACTCTGCAGTACTGTAGAAAGGACCACACCCCTTCAGTAGATATTTCCTCTCCCTGACAGAGAAACCACAAGAGAGAGAGAGAGATTGAATGGAAGACGCTGCAGTTCTCTTACGCTGTAGTTGCAGTTCCTAGTTCCATTTGGATTTTTAAATTTTTTGCTAGGGAGGCAAAACAAAACATTCTGGGAACTATTTCTGTTCAAGTTCTGCAAGGTTCTCACAAAATATCAGAAGGATCTCCCTGTCCTCTTCCTGACAATCTTTAGAACAGGTGTCCAACTTTTAAGACCGATGGACCTCAACTCCGAGAATTCAGTTCCCTAACAATGCTGGCTGGGGAATTCTGGTAGCTGAAGTCCATTGGTCTTAAAGTAGCCAAGGCTGGAATCCCTGCTTTAGAAAGACTTTGGAACGGTGGCTTCCTGGTGTAATTTACTGCATTAAAAACAACCATCTTGAATGAGATCATCTTCCCCCAGACCCATCTGCTCTTCCTAACAAGTACTAGTTGTCCTTAAAAGCTTCACTTACTCATAAGGAGTTCCATTTCCAAGTAACAGGATACACTTCACTGTGGGGAAAAAACAAGCAGGTAGCTCTTGGGACCTATGAAAAAAAACCCTGGACAGGGACAAAAACCGATGTCTTTTTTTAAACGGTGGATTGTCTGTACCACAGAAGGAAAAAAAACTACATAAGGAATATGTGCTGTAACAAGAGCAGACTAGGATCAGGTCTACTCTTTTAATATATCAATTAAAAATTTAATATATCACCTAAAACTCTGGGTCTTCTGCGCCTTCAGTCAGAATGAGCCAGCATATCCACATAGCTTGGAGATCAACCCATGGTTCAAAGAGATGGATGTCACAGTTGCATTTTGGAAGTTTAAATACTGGCAAGAGAAGTTCATCAATCTAAAATGCACAATTGAGCAGACTGGGTATCTGAGTGCTGAGTTTTTGAGCTCTGTTTATACAAGTGTGAAAGTCTCTGCATGAACCCAGAATTGTTTCCAACCCTTTCTGATGGATGCATTCCAAGCTTTGAGCCAGGGGGCTTTCTCTCAAGATTAATACTGACTTTTGAGACTAAAAAAATAAATAAATCACAATTTTGTTAGAATATGCTGGTACATTCCTGTATTTTAAGACTACTTAGTCATTTCAGTAAAGAATTAAGCTGTTATCAGTCCATAGCTTGCTGAATCTTTCATTACATTACTTGCAAGCAGGATTTCTACTTCACGTTATTGAGTATCTTCGGCTTTTCCGAAAGAAAAACATGGAAATCAATTTTAGTATCAAATTATTTGTTTTTCTGATTATCGCGCAACACTCAAGACCCAAATCATCCTTGCGAATATTAGAGGAGCAAAGATGCAAACATTCAGGGTGCTGATTCTCCAAGATGAACCTGAAGGAAGACTCTAAGGTTCCACCTTTTTTTTTTATTTTTGTAAATGCCCATTCTGTGAATCGCAGGCTGGTCAAATCTTTTTACAGATACATTCAGAATGGGTAAACTCTTAATTTAGCAATTAAGAGCCTGTAGAGACACCCTGCATGTCAGAGGCTCATTTTGAACTGGAATTAAGTAAAAGACAGGTTCTCTCATTTACAAAAGCTGTTTCCATGGAGAAGGCTTGGATGCAAACACCTCTTCTCCTGTTAGGGAACTACATTAATTTACCCCCACATGCACAGACACACCATTTGTTCTAATCTTTTTCTCTAAGGAAAAAGAATACAGGCGTGCCAGAATCCCACCCCAATTGTCAAAACCACCCAGGTAAAGGGACAACTGTCCTGACTGCTCAAGAGAACCCTATATCAGCTGGAAAGAACCTAAAATGCCCAGGGACACATATACAACGAGAACCGGGATTAAAGCCAAGCAGCATTATTTGGGGTGGGGGTAGGGGTGGTGGTATTCCATTCTATGACTCTCAAAGGGTGGTTAAGAGATCTGTGGTCCAATCTCTTCTACTGCTGCTGCAGCTAGCTGGCACAGGAAGGCGTACTGTAGCAACTGTCCTTGTGGCAGATCTCAAAAAGTGGTGGGGTGTTTGTTTGTTTTTTGTATTAAAAAGGAAAATAGAGAAAGAAAGAAAGAAAATGGGTGGTGGGAATATGGGGAGAGGAGAGAGAGAGAGAGAAAGAAAGATGGACTGGTCCAGAGTTAAAACCCAGTATTCATCATTATAATTAATCATAGTATTAACAATTAGAAGAAGGTAGCCTAGTGGATGTAGGCCCTGTACACAGCAGACATGTCATTGTCAGACTGGTCCAACGCTTTTGCCCGTTTGTAGACCTGAGGGAGAGAACAGAGGAGAAGAGACGAGTCACCAAGGAGGATCAGTGAGCCTCTTAAAACACCCCCCCCCCCCGGCTGCACTTACTTTCCTTCCAGCAAAAGTACCCAAGCAAATTAAAGGGGATCCAGAATCTGCTCTTAAGGGACTCAATTTGGCAAGGAGATACAGGTAGTCCTTGACCTCACAATCATTCATTTAGTGACCATAAGCACCAAAGCACTGGGAGAAATGACTTAGGACCGTTTTTTTCCGCACCTACAACCCTTATAGTATCTCCATAGTCACATGATCAAAATTTGGACAATGGGTAATCACGTGATGCCAGGACATGCAACTGTCATAAATACGACAGCGGGTGTATCTACTGAGGTCACATGACCCTCTTTTGTGACTTTCTGACAAGCAAAGCCCATGGAGAAGCCAGATTCACTTAACAACTGGGTTACTAACTTAACAAATGCAGCGATTCACTTAACCACTGTGGCAAGCAAAGTCGTAAAATGGGGCAAAATACTCTTAACTGTCCTCCCACTTAGCCAGCAGAAAGTTCAGGCTCTCAATTGTAGTCATAAGTCGAGGGCTACCTGTAATGTCTAAAGGATAATCTGTGAATTCTGTCATTTTATGCCAGAGGGCATCCCAGGTGGCTGCTTAATAAAATCTTTTATTTTGTGATCCTTCCGAACTTTACATAACAAATTTGGAGACTCCTCGTTCCCCCTCAAAGAGCAAGTCTGGTTGGTATAGAATCAAAATGCAGAAAACATATAATTATATCCCAGGAGGAAGCAAATTAAAATTAATTAAGGAGGCGGCTCAGGTCAAATATCTGGACTGAAAAACAACTATCTCAATCCAGTCTTTAGATACTTTTCTAAAGGTTTGCAAAAAAAAAACAACAACCAACAATCCCAAAACAAGCAGCCTTTAAGACAGGACTGAACAGAAATAGGGTTGGGGAAAAAAAACTTACCTCATTGGCTGCAGCTGCCATGGGAGTTGGATGATTAACAGAGTCGCCTAGTGCAATGGCTAATCTGAGATCCTTCTGGATGTATTTCAGGTAGAAATCGGGTTTGAAGTTTCCTTGCAGGATATCTAGAGAAGGAAAAGCCCAGCTACGTTTTCATATTCCACTTTCCCTACTGACAACCCTTGTCTCTTGTCCCTTCAGATTTCGCCACTCCCAACGCACCTATTTAAACATGCAAGACCATGTCCGGTCACAGAGTGAGCCTTTCCCAAATTATCCAGGGCTAACAGATAACATTTTCTAAGCTGGCCCTGGAAGTCTTTTTACACACTTTCACGATTGCAATTTGGTACAGAAGCACAGGTTTACTTTCTACTGCCCTTCATTCCAGTCATTTTTACTGTTTGTACAGACACATGGAGAGAAACTGCTTTCCCTGAGAACTCAAGGCAACGGCCCTGGAGAGAGAGATCTCCCTTAATAGATCCCAACCACAAACTTCAAAGTGGGTGAACTTCGCAACTCGGGGGGGGGGGGGTTGAGCTCGGGCCTCCCTGGGCCTGTCCACCACTTTAACTACTTCGCTATCACAGTTAGAAAGCATGTCTGGCCAGGAGGAGCTATTGGGAAACCTCTAGCAAGGATGGCTATGGGAGGTGTAGGAAACAGTGCTATTCAATACAGCAGAGGTGTCAAAACTCGATTTCATTGAGGGCCGGATCAGGGTTGCGTTTGACGGGGGAGGGGTGTGGCCATCTCGATGTCACTTGTGTGATGAATATGCCATTTTTGCTAGTAGTTTGTTTTGCTAACGCTGCCAGCAAAAACGGAGCTTGAGAGGGCTGCATGTGGCCCTTCTGGGCTCCGTTTTCAGCTGCGACAGCCTCCCGCAGTCCCCTGCCAGTGAAAATAAGAGCCCATGAGGCCCACAAAGCGCCGTGGGCCAGTCTTTCACTGCTTCCAGGGCGGCCCTGCAGGCCAGATCTAAGCTTCCCATGGACTCCATCCGGACTGCAGGCCTTGAATTTTACACCCCTGAAATACAACAAACAGCTAGTTCAAAAGTAGAAGCAGGCAATTTGCTGATCTCTCGATCCGTGTTTCTCAATTTTGGCAGCTTTAAAAGGTGTGGACTTCAATTCCCAGAATTCCCCAGCCAGCATGGGAATTCTGAGAGTCGAAGTCCACACCTCTTAACACTGCCAAAACTGAGAAACACTGATTTGTAGGCCCTCAACTCCAATCAGGCCCTCTCAAGATGACCCAAATCAAAGGACTACGGGAACCGGTCAGAACAAAACTGGAAGATTCTGGATTGCCTACGCCCGATTGAGAGCAACAAGCCTTTTTACATCAAGGGGAGGGAGGGAATGGAGAACTTTACTTTGGCACTTCTGATCCAGGAAGATGCTAGCCAGCTGTCCCTGATTGAGGATGTCCAGAAGGGTCTGTTGGGACTGACCGGTGACCTGAGCCAAAGTCAGTCCCTCTGCTATTGTGGCCATGAAGCTTCCTTGGACCATGTTCACAATCAGCATCATCTTGGCAGCATTGCCTACTTCTCCTATGGGAGACAGAGAGAGAAACAGAGAGAGGGAGGGAGAGAGGGGCAGAGAGGCAGAGAGAAAGACAGAGGTTCTCTATGAGGAGATGGGGATTAAAAAAACCCATACCTGCTCAACAATGTTAGACCTTGTGAAGACATTTGATAACATCTGCCAATCTGTCTCCTGATGCATTCTTCTACTTTTATAGACCAATAATAAATTTCTACTGATAATAGAGGAATTCCACCACCCCCATCCCAGAAAAACCTCTGTAAGCTTCTTCACCATTCTTCAGACTTCAGCTTCATAGTAATTTACTGGTCTTAAAGACTAGTCAAAATACTCCCGTTCTAAATTATTTACACTGGTTGCCCCTTAGCTAATGCACATTAAAAAAAGGATGCTACCAGACAGCAAAAGTCTTGAATGATACTGGTATAAATGAGATTTGCTTTTTTATAGTCGAGTTGCAGTTTTCCTGTAGAGATCCACAGATTTGGGGCTAATAGGTATTTATACTAACAATTACCAATGTCCAGAGAACCCCAATACTGGGATATACAAATAATCAATGACCCCACAAATCAAAATATACTATGTGCCCAATAAATCACACACCATTTTAAAGGATACTCTGTCATGTGTGTGTGTATATGTGTGCATAACAATTAAAAATGTTGGTCCATAATGTCAAGAATAGCAGGGGGGGGGTAGGATTAGGCCTGGTCTGTACTACCAACTGGCCCCCACAATATAAGTAGGTTTGAGAATAGCTGGATTTTATTTTTATGGAAAAGAGAAAAGCGTATTATTTCTAAATACAGTTCCAGGTGACGTTCAAATAATGGTTGTGCCTCCTCCCTCTTTATGACTTCAACCCACTTGGCTGTTGGGTGAAGTTATCATAATCTTGCAGACTTTTGTCTGTAGCTTAGGAAGTTGCTTTAAAACAGATGTTAGAAGTGTTCCTCAGAGTAATCTTAAGATGAGAGTTAACACAGGGGGGAAAAAAATGCAGAAAGAGATCCTGCAGGAGAAACTCATTAAGGAACCATGAATTATTAACTGTATGGTTTTTTTTGCACACTTTGACCTTCCAGAGACAAGCGCTGGCATCCCCACCACTTCGTGAAACTACCTAGGAAGAAAGAAGTCTTCCCCATTGCCTGGAAACAGCTACTGCAGTCTTCGTATAAGCCTCTGTCTCCGGCCGCTAAGATCACCAGCATCCCATCGTTGGATAGCTGTTGGTTCCCTGAGACTGGGGCTTCCAGGAAGCGACCGCCTCTGGAGACAATCACCTGGAAGCAAGAGAAGGTGGACCGTTCTGAGCAGAGGAGATAAGCTGCATCAGCCAAGGACACTGGTGGTCGTGCTAATCTCCCCGTCCAACTCAGACAATACAGAAAGAGTCACAGATAATCCTTGGGTTAATTGAGCGATTGATTGTTCGAACGTACGATGGTGCTAGGCCAGTGGTAGACCTCAGACATACAACACTGTGGTGTCCCACAGTCACATGAGCACAAATTGCAACCTTCCCTGCTAAGGTTCCACAAGCAAAGTCAATCAGGAAGCTGGTGGGAAGTCGTTATATGAGGTCCTCACTTAACAACCCATATGGTTCTCACTTACTGACAGCAACGGGGAGTGTGGGAACTGCCAATATCAGACAGATTGTCAATATCAACTAACAAGAGTTTCCGGTAAAAATTAGCATTGTTAAGTGAGGACTACTTGTATTACCCAAACATTAATCTTCTGTGTGATATGAAGCCTAAACTCTTTAATAGCAAAAAAAAAGTATGCTGAATGCTACTTGAAGGAAATTACAAATTACTAGACATGGAAGGAAAATTTTGCAAGTTCTAAAAGCAGTAAAGGGATATACAGCAGGCATCTATGTATACACATAGGCCTTCTCTGTAAGCAGCTTTCACTTTATGGTATTCTGATCCCCTGGAGTAATTTATTAAAGTCAACATATTTTTAATAGTCTGCAAACAAACCAAGGCTGTATTTTTTTCGGCAAGACTGTTCTTCCCGCCTGCGGTTCTGAGTAAAGATGTTTATTTTCTGCATTTCATTTTGATTTTTACAATAATGCATTTTGATTTTGTGTATTGCTGCAATCTGTATTGAATCTTTTGCAATTGGGGTAAACTATGAGCGTTGAAAATCAGTCAATAATATACACAAGTCTTCATGCACACATTTTGTTTGTAAGGAAGGGGCTATCAAATTACAAAAAAAAGAAACCAGGGAGAACTGAGAAAGGTGGTTAAGCCAGTTTCATTTATCATTTAAAATAAAAAGGATAGTGTGTCTCTCTGTGGTGAAGATTACCGGTAGCATTTTGTACACAAAGTTGACTCATTAAAAATTTCAAAAGCCATTCAAGCAAATCCAGTCAGGCCTCCCAGACAGCCCAGAAACACAACTAGATGAGCGAATTCTCCTTTACTGTTAACAGAATATTTAAAGCCTGAAGGAACAAACTTCCTCTCTCCGGTTTTAATTTCTGATCCATAGACAGGTCCTTCTCAAGTATCTTTCTCTGTTAAAAGAATCCTATCCTTCTTGTCCAATTTCTACCAATAAAGGGTAACATTTGTAGCCCAGGGTTTAAATGAGAGGTCCTTGGTGTTCTTTGAGTTGGGCTATTTTCTTGCAGACGTTTCATTACCCAAACTAGCTAACATCATCAGTGCTAGTGATGATGACCAGCACTGATGAAGTTACCTAGTTTGGGTAATGAAATGTCTGCAAGGAAACAGCCAAGCTCAGAGATCCACCAAGGATCCCTCATGTCTGATTGTTCCTTAGCTCGCCATCTCTTACCCTCATCCCCCAAAGTCCTTCTCACATACCATCACACCTAGCAGTTACCTGAGCCAATTCCGTAACAGTGTCTGCATCCACAGTTGACATGTCCACGTAGCACTTCCCTGGACGGATGCCCTGGAGAACTCCACTGGGACCAAGTACCAGCTGGGGGAAGAGAAGAGGGGTAAAGCAATAGGGTGTCTGCAAAGTAAACCCAACCTAGCCAATACCAAAGGGGCTTCTACCAAGCACTACACATATAATCATTGGCTGAGTTTCTCCCAGGCTTCAAAAACTATCTGCTGTAACAGTGGCTTTCTCCTGAAGTTAGCAGGCGTCTAAAATGATGCTGCACCCTCAAAGTTAGGATACGATTGGTGGAAACTCGGCCAGAGGACACTGTGGTTTTCAAAACAGTGGTAACACTGGGCTGCACAGTGGCCCAATCAAGAACTTCTAAGAACTTCCAGATTGCTTTCAAAACTTCTCAACCATTCTGTTTCGAAGGAACCTTAGATTTTATGTAGCCCAGCAATAAACTTCTCCAAGTGGAACTTCCCTACTGATTCATTCAGACTGCCTTTTTGGGCTGAGGATGAAGCTCAAATACTCTGGCCACCTAATGAGAAGAGAGGAGTCACTGGAAAAGTCACTGGAAAAGACCCTGGTGCTGGAAAAGATTGAAGGGAAAAGAAGAACGGAACGGCGGAGGGGACGGCTAGATGGTGTCATCGATGCAATGAACATGCATTATTGGCCAAACTGCGGGAGACAGTGGAGGACAGGGGGGACCTGGCGTGCTGTGGTCCACGGGGTAGTGAAGAGACACGACTTGGCGACTGAACAACAACACAGAAAGATAGAAAGAACAAGGACAGAATTCATTTACAACATCGCAATGGCGCTAGTTACGCCAGCAGGCCAATTCAGTGAAGTATGAAAACAGACCAGTCCACGGGAGGGGACAGCCTTCTACAGAGTTTTGCTATGACTCACAGATTGATCTGGTGAGACAAAAGTATTTCTGCAAGTCCTAAAGGGAGGAGATAAGCAGGCCAGCCTTTTATGATACGTGATTCAAATTCACCCCACAGCTGCAGTGGAGTTAGATAGAATCGGCCACTCACCTGGTTTTGTGGTGGATTTATCTTGCACAATTCACTAGCCTTTGCGTGAGCTGGTTGTGTGCAAGGAATTCAGCACAATGAAGCCTAATTGCATTGACTGACACAATAGGTCACATTCAGTTGTGTCCAGGGCTCCTTTTCCCGCTGCTGCTGTCATACTCTGGGGAGCTTTTGAACCCTAGGCCACAGACTGCTCTCACAACGTCACAAGCTCCAAAAACCCTTTCGCTCAATGTTTCTCAAACCTCAGACCTTAAGACCTGTGGACTTCAACAGTATTTGGCTGAGGAATTCTGGGAATTGCTGTCCATGGATCTTAAAAGTCATCAGGGTTGAGAAGATAGGCTTTAGACCTAGACATTCTGCATTAGATGAGTCCAGTATAAACAAATAGTGGAAATTTCAAAACTGGTCAGATTGGGGTTTGCCAGTCACTTGATCCCAGAGTTCCTGGCATGGCATAGTTCTCGTAACATTTAACAGATTTTATTGGCATTTCCCCTTAAGGGTGTCATTAAAAACAGTTCAGAATTTAAATAGAGGAAATATGTCAGGGCTCACATTTTATTTCTTCATTTATTTTTTTATGCTGCCCATCTCCTCTTCAAGGTGACTCTGGGTGCTCTGTCTATTAGTTTATATATGTTTCCCATATTTCTACCCCATGATAATCCAGAGATTGTCATAATGCTTAATTAAGCATCTGGGAGAATTCAAAAGCCTCCATCCTTCTTGGCAGTTGGCCAATAATGCTGTTATCATAATATCCATTTCAGTTTTTTTTTTAGCAAACAGAGAACTGTGGCTATCTTTACTTATCATATTTTTAGAAAATATGAAACAGAGTAAGGCATTTATGATTTGAAATCCTTCAAGAGGCCTACAATAGTACAGTTTTAGTTCCAATTTTTGATGGTTTCAGGCAACTTTACTGTCCCAGCCTGGGTGCCCCAAATGTCAACCAGGAATAAGTGAGCTCACATAGGACTGCTGTGAGAGAGAAAAAAACACACACAATATAATCCTGTAAAGCCAAACGAAACAGCAATGTGAACCAAGCCTGCAGCAAGCTGTAATTCCAGACTTGAAAATACTCCAAACCAACCACATACGAGTGACTTAATCCACTCATTTGACAGTAAAGCTTTTCAGTGATTAAAGATTTGGCACAATTGCGTGAGGCAGAAGAGACCACCGCACAACTGAAAAACTAGAGTGACCCTGTCCTAAATATCAAAAGAGTATTTCATAAATATTTAACAGTGCAATGCGCCGGCTCATCTTCAGTCAAAAGAGCAGGCATCACTATGCAAGCCCTTTTTCTCAACCTCCCCAGGATAAGGAATGATATATCTCCTTTTACAAGTTAAAAGTTAAAACGGTGAGAGTGCTCGATTTTCAAGCCTCTTTCACATCTCCTCCCTCTCCTTTGCTGAATGAATCAAGGCCTCTTGGACAATTAGGATCCTTTCATGTGTTCTTATAGCTGTCCCAGGAGAAAAGCTTGTTGTTTCAAAGGAGAAGTAATCTGCAGAAGCAAAGAATGGTTGGGCACGTACAAGGAAATCAGTGAAGAAGTTCAAACTCTTGACTTCTGCTTAAAAATCAAAAGAGGCTTTTCTGCATTGCCATTACCTACAAATTAAGAGAAGTGTAAACCAAGCCTTCAAGAGTCATTCACAGTCACAGTAGTATTTCTGGGTAAACTGAGAAATTTCTGGTCCTATCAAGGCAGACACGATCACTCTGTGGCAAAGGATGGGTGGGGGCAGCGGGGGGGGGGGGGAACAGGGCAGCGGGGGCTCATGCAAGTAAAAAGAGGTAATCCTTACATCCTTGGCTGCTTTTGGGTCGGATACGCAGGCAAAAGTGATGTCGCAGGTCGAGACTACTTCAGCGGGGGTCCTTCCCAACCGTGCCCCCTCCTGGATGAACAAATCACACTGCAAAAGCCACAGACCCAAAAGTAAGAATTAAAATGAGCCTCGGAACCCTGACAGGCCCCAAACCCACCACCGCAGCCACGGCTGTGAATGCTGAGAACTGAAAGCCTACATAGTTGGGAGACTATCCCAACTAGTTTCAATCCCAGGAAATTAGGTCTGGGTCGGAAGAAAGTTCTGCCATTTCCAGCAGGCAACAGAAGGCTATCTTCTTGGATCAGGTAACTTCACCTGAACCAAAGCGAAGAGAATTAGCGAAGCTTGCCAGGATAACAAAGAAATCCCTTCTCTGCTTTCTAGAAAGGCTGTTATACCGTATCTTTGGAGATGTGCTTACTGGGTGTTTTGCAAGGATAGAGCAAGCCACATAGAACTTATCAGGGCCGAGGAAGTCTACGTCTAGGTCCTTAGCTGCAGCAACAGCTAGGTTAACTTTGTCTAACAGCAACTATGAAAGGGCTCCAGACTCTTGCTGATCCAAGAAGGCAGCTTTCTGTTACCTGCTGGAAATGGCACAGAGGTTCAGTTCTGACACTAAAGCACTGGACCCTGGGTCCAATCCCACCCATCAATCTTTGGATTGACAAGCAGGGGCTTGGACACCTATTGGATTGGAGTAACGCCAAAGGGGTAAATAAGGTGACATTGCTGCTCTATCCCAAACGACACAGGTCTTTTCTTAGGCAGCTGTTGCTGTGGCATTATCATTCTAGATGGCATAGCAGGCTTTTCCTTAGATGATCTCCTAATTATGAGGGTCTTAAGGGATGCCAACCGCCTCATCCTGTCCCCTAGGCTCACAAAAACCCTTAACAGAATTTTTTGGGGGGTGGAAATATGGCGCTAAACCGATGTGGTCATAGCTATTGGAGCTATCCTAAGTCAGAGCTTCTGCTTTCAGCCACAAAAATAGCACAAAATGGGGGTGGAGGGTGGGGCCACGAAATGGAGGGAATGGAAATGTTACCATAGCTACAAGGATCTTGGCGATAACGTAAGCTGGCGCTGTCAAACCAATTACCACGTTCAGAAGCCCATCTTAGAAACATTTCAAATGTGGTGGGTCAGAAAGCATCCATTTTAGTTCACTGTCTTTTCTCTTTCTAGTGAGTGGGTGCTTTTGAGTCAGCGCTGACTCCTGGCGCTGGCTGCCTGGACAAGCCCTTGCAATTTCCTTGGCAAGGTTTTTCAGAAGTGGTTGGTCCTCCTTTCCTTGGGCTGAGGGGGGGAACTAGCTCACGGTCACTCAGCTGGCTTTAGGCCTAGGGTGGGACTAGAACTCCCCAGATTCTAGCCTGATGCTTTAACCAAACTGGCTCTCTGCGTTCTTACTTCTCCGATAAAGCCAAGCCCATAGTCCATCGTTCGGTATGAAAAGAATGTCACAGAAGAGATGAGAATATCGTTGTCCATTTCTCACATCTCGTGAATGGAGAAGTTTTCTCATGATCTCAGGCTTGGGTGACCCTCAGCAATTCAAAAGGCATTCCTTGATTGGGTCTGTGGCTTCGTCCCCCTTGACAGAAGACTCTTTTATTTCTTACTAGAAGTGGAACTTACCTTCTCAGCTGTCCGATTCCAGACCGTGACGGTGTGACCCATTTTTATTAAATTGGAGACAATGCCGCTCCCCATCAGGCCAAGACCAAGGAATCCGATCCTGCGTAGGAAAGAAGGCGGTGAGAGCGGGCCGCTGCGCAGGGAAAATCTGCAGGCACGTTTCCCCCTGCCCCAAACCTCACAAAATCAAGACGCAGGGAAACGGAGGCAGAGTTAACAAGTAGAATGATGCACAAGGATAAACCAAGGGAAATCTATTACTCTCAGTTCCAAACTGATCACACAGCTTGCTCTATGCGACAACAATCAGCAAGCAAATGGCCATAAAAGGTATTTATTTCCATCGGGGGGGCGGTTTCCTTTTCCCCTTTGCCTCAACTCACCTGTGGCACTACTGCAGGCCCTGAGACTGGGCTTTTGGCAAGACCTGGGTCTTCTTTTCCTACTCATTTTTCCATGAACAAAAGAAATGGGGAAAGGAGGCCAGAACCAGACAGTGGGTGGCCTCACCTAGTTTGGGATCTAATTCTGCTCAAATGCTTGTTGCAGAAGTCAGTATGTGGCATCCAGAGAGACAATTGCTCCCAAGAGACAGGAAGTTTTCAACCCTCTCGCAGGACTCCTTTCTAAAAGATCCCACACTATAGAGCAGGGGGGGGTCTCCAACCTTGGCTGGGGAATTCTGGGAGTTGAAGTCCTCCAAGGCTTAAAGTTGCCAAGGTTAGAGACACCCCTGCTATAGAGGACTATGCACACCGGCAGCTGTGTAAGCAACACACTAAAAGCCCAGTGTGGTGTAGCATGATGCGGTGCACCATTATCTAGTAATGTAGAACCTTCTTTCAAGCCTTACTATCCCAGTTATCAGCACTTCTGGGCTTATGAATAAGAAAGCCACTGCTAACAAGCGGAACTCTTATCCAAGAGCGCTTGTGGTTAAGAATGTTTTATGTACATTTTTTAAAAATAAAATAGAACGACTACCAGACTCCAGAAAAGAACAATTAAAACTACTTTAGGGAACCTGCAAAAAAAAAAAGGAGGTCAGCTTCCCCCCTTTGCTGTCACCTCTCATAGAGGTGATTTGAGGAAAGCCAATTCCTAACCACGTCACCCATGAGCATCCTGCAAAGCTAAAGGAAAACGTCAGGACAGCTGAAGAGTTGCTAGGGTTTGAGGGTTTACCTGAATGCCTTCATTGTTAAAGTTTGTTTCCCTTCAGCACATGCAAAGGGCTGACATCCTGAGACGGCTGCAGCGACAAGCAGGCCACAGCTTGCTCTGAGCGGAGCTGGAGGGAAATTGCTTCTGACAGCATGACAGGAAGTGCGACTGGGGCTCTCCTGTCACTCGAGGAGAGGGGGAAGCACAAGGAGGGTCTGGAGGCAGATATGCCACAGGGGGCCCTTCCTGGAATATTCAAAAGTCCTGCCTCTTCCTGTCCTTTCTGGTGGCTCAAGAGCCATTTGGAGGGGTGGGATTTCTCACTGTAACTCCAAGACCATTCCCACCAGATTCTTGCAATGAAGTGTACCATGAAAAGAGGCTGGGATTTTTTGTTTTGTTTTAGACAAAGCACTTAGATCCAAAAGGAAATTCACTGGATCGTGAGGGAGCCTCTGGGCAATTTTATTTTTCACTACTTTAGCAATTTCAACCATTGGTCATGGCAGGGTTCGGCGGGCGGGGGAGGGAGAATTCATTCTCATTTTATGCACGCAACTTCTTGAAGTTCAGCCAGCTGGCATGAAAGCAATTTACAGGAAGGAAGGAAGGAAGGAAGGAAGGAAGGAAGGAAGGAAGGAAGGGAGGGAGGGAGAAGGCTTTTCATTCTGAAGAGAAAGAAAGAAAATGAGGGAGAGAAAAAGAAGGAGGGAAGGAGAGGGAGAGAGAGAGAAAAAGAAAGAAAATAGGAGGGAGGGAGGGGGAAAGAGAGAGAGAGAGAGAGAGAGAGAGAGAGAGAGAGAGAGAGAGAGAGAAAGAAAGAAAGAAAGAAAGAAAGAAAGAAAGAAAGAAAGAAAGCCTGTCTTACTTCTTGTCTGTAGGAGTAATGCTGCCATTGATAGCCGTGCTGTCTGCTGCCTGGATAGAAGTGGACCCAGTTTCCTACGGAAGAACACAGCCCTGTCAGTGATCAAGTTCGCCTTAGCAAAATGGGAATGATCTGATCAATGAAGGGAAATCAAAAGCAAACTCTTCTGTACCTCTTCACACACCTTCAGCTTCTTTGTGATGGCCTGATAGCAAACTGTTGGCTGTGTGGAAAAGAGAAAAGCTCACATTGTAGAGGAACCGGTCTCAACTCAGCTGTAGGCTAAGGTGCCCCATTCACCCAAACAGTCACATTATTGTGGACAAGCAAGGAATTTCTCCCCACTAAACACTTTGAGAAATAACAGTTGAGAGGCCTCATAAAAGTAGAAGTCACATCCTGAAATAGGGTGATGGTAAAGATAGCAAATTAGGTGGGACAGAACAAAGGCTGTAGATCCAGAATACAGACGCGCTTAGATTCTCTTTTTAAAAAGCCTTTGCATTTTTAATTAGATTTATATCTTGCCTCTCATTTAGGAGTTCGAGGTGCCATCGGCAATGCTTCTTTTAACAATATTCCCCACAACAATCCTCTGTGGTTGATTAAGAAAGTGTGTGTGGCCCCATATAATTTACTGGATTTCTGCAGCTGAAGGGAAATAAAAATGAACCTCTCTGCTTCCTGCTCAAAACTGTATCCTATACACCAGCGTTTCTCAACTGTAACAACTTGAAGATGTGTGGACTTCCACCCCCAGAACTCCCTGGATTTCTGGTTTTCTGTTTTGACTAATCCATGGTTTATTTAAAATAGGAACCACCACTCTGCCTATCCACCCTTCCCAAACCATGTATCGGCCTAAATTTCAATTTATTTTATTTTGCTCACCTTTTCAGTTTGGCTAAGCAGGAAGTGGTGGAAATGAGGGTCACCATCTTTCACAGGCTGTTAACGGCAAAGGAACAAATTGAGAAACCAACGCAATGAAACATCAAGTCTTGAAAAAGCATCTATACACACTACAAATGGGTTTCAGGCACCAGATTCTGATGGAAGTCTTTGGTGCCTTTTCGGAAAGTTCCTTGCTTACTTCGGGACAAATGTAAATATCATGCACTTGATGGGGATAAATACATGAAAAAGTCAGGATATGGAATGTAACTAATAAGAAAAAATACTAAGAGTTGGCTGAAAAGCATCCATGCAGCTACACAGAAGAATGCCTGAAAATGGATCGTTTGTATAAACTACCTTCTTATATAGGCTAAGAAAACATTTTCTAACTTAAAAGGAACAGATTTAAATTATTGGCTTCTAAGCTGTTATCTCAAGCATTCTTAGGAAGCAGCAAGTGACACTGAACAAAGTACAGGTAACAGATGATTTTAACATATTATGTACGTACTTCAAAGACCTTCCAAGGCAAGATTTCAATCACCAGATGTAAGGATTTCAGTACAGGTAATCCACAACTTAACACCACAAAGTCAAAAATTTCTGTTGCTAAGCAAGACAATTGTTAAGTGAGCTTTGTCCTATTTTATGACCTCACTTGCCACAGTTGTTCAGTGAATCACTGCAGTTGCTGAGTTAGCAACACGGGTTCTTAAGTGAATCTGGCTTCTTCCCCCACTGATTTTGCTCGTCAGGTCATTAAAGGGGATTACGTGACGTTACCTGGGACGCTGCCACCTGTTGCCAAGCGTCCAAAGGTTTATCATGTGACTGTGGGGACGGTTGTGTGAGAAACGGTCTTAAGTCACTTTTTTCAGTGCTGTTGTAACTTCAAATGGTTACTAAATGAACTGTTGTAAGTCGAGGACTACCTGTATCGCTTGAATATTCATTCTCTCCCTCTCTCTCTCTCTCACACACACACACAATACACCAAGAGCTGAATTGTTGCTTCTTCTGAGAAATATGTAAAGAATTAAAATCACCTCGCTTACACTCTGTGGCCACTTAAAGCCAGCCATGGTGCCAGTCATCATTTTCTTGACTGTGCTTGACTCAGGAATTGTCGTGTCCTGTGGAGAATATAGACCAGTGATGAGTTCCATCTGTAGAATCCCCAAATCTATATATGCAATCCATCTTGGGAAGCAATTAAGTTGGAAGAAAATGTTATCAAGAAGAAAACTGGGAGTGGTTGGCCTACAATTATACATACTGCAATAAGCTGGAAACAAAGCTGATATATATATAA